>JANPWX010000258.1:1244636-1274827 GCA_024734555.1 Trochalopteron elliotii | reverse complement strand
CTTTCTTTCTTTCTTTCTTTCTTTCTTTCTTTCTTTCTTTCTTTCTTTCTTTCTTTCTTTCTTTCTTTCTTTCTTTCTTTTTCTTTCTTTCTTTCTTTCTTTCTCTCTTTCTTTCTCTCTTTCTCTCTTTCTCTCTTTCTCTCTCTCTCTCTTTCTTTCTTTCTTTCTTTCTTTCTTTCTTTCTTTCTTTCTCTCTTTCTTTCTCTCTTTCTTTCTTTCTCTCTCTCTCTCTCTCTTTCTTTCTTTCTTTCTTTCCTTCCTTCCTTCCTTCCTTCCTTCCTTCCTTCCTTCCTTCCTTCTGGAAGAAAAGTGTGCAGAAAGAATTGTTCTCAAAGGTCATTGCTGACAAGTTCTTCATGAGTGCTTCCATGGATGCTGATAGAAAGGAGAGAGAAATGCAGGGCTGAAATTAATTTGCTCCTCTGAGCTTTGGGCTGAGCTTGACAGTGGATTTCTTCCCCCTGAGAGACACACTCAGAGGTTAATTCCCTCCCTCTGCTCCTCACAGAGTGCAGTTGTTACAAACACACCCTCCTGAGATACCTAAACCCAGGAGAAACCTCAGAATAAGCCTCAGAATCACTCTGTGAGTGATTTCCCCTGCAACTTGTGCCAACATTTCCAAAAGAAATCCTTCTAGCCAGCTCTGGAGCCAGCTTTGGAGAGAACAGCATCCTTCTGCACTCCTGCTTTCCTTCCTCAGCCTGGAGCAGAGTTCCACCCACTCCCCTGGGAGCAGCAGCCAGATGCCCACAGCAGGCTGAGCACACTGGGTAACACGAGGCACTGCCAAAGCTCTGAGCACATCAGCCCCAGCTTTTTGGTATTTCCACTCTCTGAATTAACCAAGAGAATTGCTGTGCTCCCCACTGACACTCCTCTCCTCCTAAAGCCACAGGGAGGCCATGCTGGGGGACTGCAGAACCCAGAGGGGCAGTGGGAGGTGTCCCATGGCAGAGCTGGCTGAGGCCACTTGGGACCCATGTGTGGGACTGACCAGAGGCCAAACACATCCTTCAGAGCTGGCACAGCTTTGTTGGTTGGTCCTCAATGAACTGGAGCATGGAGCATTTCAGCTCTGCCAGCCCCACCAAGCCAGGGAGAGGAGACGAGGCCCTGATGGGCTGAGATTCAGCTCTTCCCCTGGGAAACTGCCCCTCGTTTTCAGCATTGCTAATTTCACTGTGTGTGCAAAGCATTGTGAAAGGTAATTAATCACAGCACTGTGTCCACTTGTGCCTGCAATGCTGTAGAGGCAGGGATGATCCCAACAGAGCAGCCCAGGTAGACCCCTGGAGCCTTCCTGGCTTCCCAAGGATTCCCCATGCCCCTGCAGACTGAGGATTTCTCTGGAAATCCCCTACTTAGTGAACCCATCACAGCCACACTGGGGCAAGCAAGGGACAGGGCCGTGGGGATGCAGGGATGGGTAATTAGCAGGCTGGTACCCATGTGCTCAGGACCAATGGGCTGAGTGTGTGGCACACATGGATCAAGGCTTCCCAAGAACGCACCAGGCTCTTCCTAAGATCCTTCCAGGCACCTGAGGGCACTGAGACCCCTCTCTTTACATAATCTGTCCTGGGCAGTGAGTCCACCAGGCAGTTTCTGAAGGGGGGTTGCAGCCTGCTCTGGTGCACAGGGGATTTGGAGCCTTTATGGCACCCCGGCCTCTCTGGCTGGTGTATCCAGCCCATGCTTATGGTGTGCATAAAAGCAAAGCTCAGACCTTGCCCAGCTTTGCAGGGAGTCTCCCTTTCCCAGCCACCAAACTTCCCAAATGCCAGCACCCAGACCTGCTCCACATCCTTGCCTGCTCCCCAAAACCAGTTTCCTCTGGGCTCTCCAGCCGGGTTCCTGGTGAGAAGAGGAGAAACCCGTTCTCCCAAGCTGTGATTTTCAACCTAGAATGATTTTCATTAACTCTGTCCCCAAGGCACGGAGGGGGACAGGCCACACAAGCACTGAGCAGCCCGGAGCTTGTTGGAGGCAGAAGAAAACGAGGCAGAGCTTTGCTTGCAAAGTTAATTCGAAGCAAGCGGCAGCTGGAGGAGCAGCCAGGAGAGCCTGTCCCACAGCAAGAGCCAGCATTTTCCAGGGATACCACAGAGCTGGGATGCTTAGCAGGGAAGGGACAGCAAAGGGCTCAGTCAAAATGTTTGGGCACAATTGTTTCAGGAGCGTTGCAGGCACATGAAGATGGGCTCTGGCACACGGGCTGGGGACGTGCCCTCACTCACATGTGCAGCTCAGCTCCAGACAGGAACTGGGGGACACCAGGAGAGCCCCAGGGGTGGTTTGTGGAAAGCTTGAGCCCTCCTGCAGGCAGCAGAAAGTGGGATCTGACACGGGATACTGCAGTTGTACCCCTTGTGCATCCTCCCTCCAGCCTCCGCTGCTCTCATTTTATGCCAAATTAATGGAGTTTTATTATTTTGTGTAATACAATGGCTGCAATTACTCCGGATGGAGCTTGCACTCAGGAAAAAATTGTATTCAGGACTGGTGAAACACATCTTACCAGAAGTGGATGGATATGGAGCATGGAGTGGGGCTGGAAAACCAGAAGTATGAGGTGGTCAGACTCATGTCCAGGCAGGACTGTGGGAGGTTGGGCTCTGTCAGAGAGGACAGATGTGAACAGCACCTGAAGAATCCTCCCAGCTGGGTTAAACAAGCAGGAAAAGATTCCCAGAGCCACACATGAAGGGCTGGGAAATGAGAGCAGGGACAGAGTATCAGCATGGGTTTGATATCATCTCCAGCTCAGGAGACAGATGGAGGGTTTGGATCTGCCGGGGCAGAGCCAAGCAAAGATGTTGGGCATGCAGGCAAGGAGAGGGATGCCTGGGGATGATCTGGCTGCCAGCAGGATCCACACAGTAAAATGCATCTTTCCAGCATCCCTCCTGCCTTCCTCAGCTCTGTTTCCCTGGCTCTCCTCTTCGGGCAGGAATCCATCCTCACCCCAGGCAGGTCAAACACCTGGCACAATGCTCCCTGCACATGGGGGACGGCTCCATTCCCGAGCAAGGGAAAGCAGAACAGCCCCTCAGCCACCCCTGCTTGCAACACCACCAGGACACAGCCCAAATTACCTGGTTCATTCCAGCTTTTCCCCACAGGCAGTTCCAGCATGCCAAGGAAATCCCAGAGGCTGCTGCAACTGGCTCAAAACCACCAGCCCTGTCAGCTGGTTTGAATTTTCCTTGTGTTTGCAAAGGCAAAAAAAAATAGATTAAATGGCCTTTTAATCCTTATTCAGCACTGCTCTGAAGGCTTTTCCAGCTAAACTAAAATGTATCACCGACGCCTTGCTGTTTGCATTAATAGCCCGAGGGGACGTAAAGCTGGCTCAGGCTGTGTCAAATGCCCCAGAGAGCTCAGCAAGGGCAGCCAGGCTCTGTGCACAGCCAGGAGCTCCCACAGCCCTTCCCTGGTTTATCCCCATGCCACAGACACTGTGCCCAGCTGCAGAGCCTGTGCCACCCACGCAGCACCACTCCTGGCCCAGGGGTGCTGCCCACACTGATGGTGGAGCTGGAGAGGGTTTCTGAATGGGACATAGAGGGACAGGAGGAGGGGTTATGGCATCAAACTGGCACAGGGCAGGTTAGGTTCAATGTAAGTAAGAAATTCTTCTCTGTGAGAGTGGTGAGGCCCTGGCATAGGCTGTCCAGAGCAGCTGTGGCTGCCCCATCCTTGGAGGTGTCCAAGGCCAGGTTGGGTGGGGTTTGGAGCATCCTGGGATAGTGGAAGGTCTCCCTGCCATGGCAGGGGGGTGGGACAGGAGGAGTTTTAAGGTCCCTGCCAACCCAAACCATTCTGTGAGTCTCTTATGAGGGTCCAGGTATCAGGACTACTCCCAGCTCCTGCATGGTCCTGCCTTCCCTCAGGAGCATGGGATGGGTACATGGCAAAGGACAAAGGGTCTCAAAATGTGCCTGGCAGCACGGGATCAGCTGGAGGCTGCAGTGGATGGATCAGCCCCATCTGCATCACGAGGAGGTGGCACGAAATCCCCCAGCAGCACAGTCCATCCTCCCTTCACACCCCATCATCTCAGTGCTGTCACAAACAGGGCAGAGCATCCTGGTGCCAATTTACTGCCCAGGGAGGTTTAATGTATTTGTGCAAGGCACAGCATGATCAGAGCTCCTTTTGGCTTCTCTCCTGAGCCAGCAGCATGGAAGGACCTGTGGCTGGCCCCTGCACCCAGGGACATGCACATCCTCCTAAACTGCAGCAGGTCAACAGCACTCACCAAACTCAGATTACTCAGCATCTTTATGCCAGCTGGTCTCTGTCTCTCCCCTTTTCCTCTCAGGGTTTGTCAGGTTTAATTAAAATTCCTATACTCGGCTGGTTCTTTCACTCAGGCTATTATCTGCAGCGTGCTCTGCTGCCTGCCTCGAGCTCGTCTCATTAGGAATCCACCTCTTGGTGAAAGGAGCCATATTTAGGAGGCAATACATGGCCAGTGTTTGAGCCTGACTAGTTCTATTGACCCATCCCCTTGACAAGACAGATGCCCCAAGGACCTGTTCTCGGTGTTCCTGCCACTCATCTATTTCCAGTGAAACGATGATTTGGTTCACTGCAGGAAATTACAGCCAGGAAAGAGGAGGAGGTGGAGGTGAGCCTGCCCTGTCCCAGCACTTATGGCTGTCAGATTGCAGGTGACACTGCCCAGAACACCTTGGGGACCCACATGTGCCCACCCTGAGCACACCAAGAGTGTTGGTCTTTAACCATCCTGAAGCCAACAAACACCTGCAGAGCTTCTCCCTTCCTCCCTCCCTGGGAAATCAGCTCTCACATGGAGGTGACATTTGACCCTTTGTTTCACACAACAAACCTCACTGGGTTCCTCTTGGAAGCAGGACTGGGGATGGTCTGCAGGGGATGAGAGATGAACCCTCTAGAAGAGAGGGAAGTGGAGAAAAAGAGCCACAAACAACTCTCAGAGGAACAAGCCCTGGAAGAAAAAGCAGAGAAGCTGAGTCAGCTCCCATGGCCGTGGGGAGCTCTTCCTCCTGGGTCTGTGAGGCAGCACAGTGCTGTCATGGGGCTGGGGACAGCACAAGGTCACCCAGCCTTGCAGGCCACCAGCCCCCAGCTCCTGGAGGTGTTCAGCAGCTCATGTGTCTTCTTGAGCTCACCCAAAGGGAGTCTTTCCCATATATCTCAGCTCAACCCCACACAATTTTTTCCCCTGAGTGTTTTTAGCTCAGGCACTGAACGAGGAAACCTGCTCTTCACTCAACTCTGCTCTGCTGATGAAGAGTTAAAAAAACCCCTCTCAAATGCAGACTCCATCACTGAGGGGATCTGTGTTGGGTTGGCAAAGGCAGGGAGAGAGAGATGGACCCAGCAGTGAAGCAGCAAAGGTACAGTGGAAAAAGGAGAACACCAAAGCAGAGCAGCCCTAGAGATTCAGTGCAAACCCAGGAGATTGTCACAGCCATGAGCTTCAAAGGGCTGGTCCCAAGCCCCCAGGACAGCAGCCTTCTCCTGCTGTGGGCAATGGAGCAGCACAGACAGAAGCCTCAGGCCAAGCTCTCTGGATATGAAGCACTTTTTAGGCCCTAACTGAAGCTTGAACCCAGGATTCAGATATGCTCCAGATATGAAGCAGTGAAGAGACACAAGAGCCTTCCTCCTCTTCCTCCTCCACCTCACCGTTGTCCCCAGAGGAATGCATGTTCCAGCAGCCTCCTGTGGTCCCCATCCCACACTCTGAGGCACCCCCAGCCCCACTGCAGCCCCCTCCCCAGCCTCTCCACACCCTCTCTACTCCCAGCAGTAGCTGTTCACTCCTTTAGGCCATTGGCTGCTGATTCCCATCCCATACATTCCCTTCCATTTAGAGATATTGTCAGTTGAGAATCAGAGCTCAGATGTTTATTATTTCTAATGTAATCCCAAGCCAAAATAGGAGGCAGGGTGTTTAGTCTTTGCCTGGGCTCTCACTGCTGAAGAATGGCAGCTGAGGCAGCACCCGGCGCTCCCCATCGCTCCCCACGGGCAGATGGCAAACCCTGAACTCTTCCAGCAGCTCCCAGATATTTTTACTGCCTGTTGCTTTTTTGCCTCTGTTTATTTTTCAAGCTGAAATAAGCGGAGTGATGGGAAAAAGAAATCTCCTGCTGAGCGTTGCATCAGAGAGCAGATTCCCATAAGGATTCATTTCAGTGGAAACAGCAAGGCCTTCATTCCTTTGGCAGGGTGAACACAGCAAGGGCTGAGCCCTGCATCACCCAGCACAGCACAGCAAAGCTGCTTTCTGTGCTGAGCACCTGTGCACCCTCCTTTGGCCTTTTTAGTAGAGAAAAGGTAAATGTGTCAAGACACCATCAGAAGACCTTGTTGGTTCAGATAATAACTAAAGGTGTTTCAAGCACAGAGGCAAGAAAGCTCCATCCAAACTGCTTGGGGCTTGTTTGAGTCAGTTTGGCACTGCTCAGCCAGGGCATCCCAGGGAAGTAGGTGATTCCAGGCAGGCAGAACTGACCTGAGGAGCACACCAGTGCCTGCCCACACTCTGGTGCCCTTCCCTGTCCTGGGAGCAGACTCACAGCATCCCTCCAGACCAGCACTGTGGGAACATTATGGGGACTTGGGAACATTGAGGGGATTTCCCATTCAGTGCTTTTTCTGACTTCTGGGGTGCCATCATGTGATCCAAAGTCAAGTTCTTCAGAACTGGGATTGCATCACCAATTCTTGTCTCCAGCAGCTGTGCTCTCTGCTGCAAAGCAAACTTCCCAGAGCTCAGCAATTGTTTTTAACCCCGGGCAGGCCATGGCCGTAGGATGAAATCACAGGAAAAACAAAACACCTGGCACCACTTTTGTCATGCCATAAGATGAAACCCAGTGGAGACAGAGCAAAAGTGAAGAAATCCCAGCTGGGAGGATTTGGGGAATGAAGAAAGAGCACAGCTAGGCAGTGGTGAGGTTCCCTTACTATTTCTACCCTTAAATCTTAAAGAAATCAATAAAATCTTTCCCCATAAGAAAGAATCACAGCAAGGGGTGTGAGTGTGCCTCTTCTGCAGCCACATTAAAGCCATCCCTCATGTGGATGGCTCATCCTGATGGCTCATCTGAGAAGGGCAGTTCTTGTGAGAGCTGCAGAGAGGTCAGGGCATGGCCCGGGGGCTCGAGGGGCTGCAGGATGTTGAAGCACAGGGATGCACATTGGCACCAGCAGGAGGAATCCAGGAATGAGCTGCTTTAGGAATAAGCTCCTCATGTCAGCATAAAACTCCTGTTGACACACACCTGCCTCGCTCCTGCCAGAAGAGAGCAAGGAGCTGCTTTCATCCTTCTGCAGGAGCAGAGATGAGGCTAGAGCCCAGCATCAATAAATTAATGGAAAGCCTTTGCTTTCCAGCACAGGCACTGCAGATCTCAGCAGGCACATCACAGCTTTCTGCTCCTGCCTAAATGAATATTCAGCTGGCAGGGAAACTGCAGGTACAGGCTCTGCCAACACCTTTCTGGGACACAGCAGCAGCTCTGCCCCAATTCTTTGGTGTCTCCTATGCAACAAGTTGGTCCAGAGCTGTCCTGCAGCCTGTTTGTAGGAACAACCTCCTCTGCCCACCACGGGGACCAGACCCAGGAGTCCAGCAAGCTCCTGGCATTCCTTCTTTCATGTCATCCATGCCAGTGCAGCTGACAGCTCAGACCCTGAGGCAGAATTCAACCTCCCAGCCTCACTCTGTTCTCAGGCGACTGCTCTACTCCTGCTCACTCCTCTGCAGCAGCCTTTCATTCCCAGTCCCTATTTAGTGACCTGTTCAGGCTTATTTAGCCTCTGGGGTAGCTGCACTCCTGCAGCTGCAAGAAAAAGCTGAATCCTCCGTGCCTGGAGACAGGGATGTTTACTGGCACTTGAAATCCCATCCCTTTGCTGGCCCACCCCAGCCTGGCAGCTCTGGCAGGGGTGCAGCTCAGTGCTGCCAGCAGCCCTTGGCAGCCCTGTGTCCCCCAGCCTCCCCACCCAGCACTCCCAGGGATGGATGGGCAGCCTTTGAGCCACATCCCTGACAAGAGCCTGGGGAAATACTTTGCCCTGTCCATCCAGTGGCCCCCTCCCTGCTCACAAGTGAGGAGTTTTCCCATTTGTGCCAGTCAATAGGAGCTGGACTGAAATGCAGCAGCCTGATTGCCCAGCAATGGTGAGAAGAGGAGCAAAGAAAGCTGCCTGTGACCCAAAAGGTTACAATTAAGAAATAAAATTAGGAACTAACAGGAGGATACAGCCCTGGCAGCTGGCAGGGCCATGGGTGGGATCAAGGGGAGGCAGAGGGTGGCTGTGGGCAGGAGGGCAGCCCAGAGGGGTGAGGGAGGAGGGGCAGGAAAGGTGGGAAGCAATGCCTGAAACAGTATCCCCAGTGGATGCAAGCTGGCCCCCAGCATGTTTGTTGAGGCCAAAAAGGGATATTGCAACAAGTGGAGGGGGTTGTGATGAAAGAGAAGGTGAGAGTTGTAGCTTTAGGAAAGGCTTAGCAAGGTTATGCAAGCTGTTGGGGTGCCCAGGATGTGAAGACATGAGAGGAGGCAGGAGATGAAGAGAGCACTCAGATTCTGGCAGCAAAGCAGCATCCTGGTACAGCTGAGCTCAGGGAATCCCTGAGCTGAGCAGGAGAGGTTAAAAGCTCTGATTTGGCTCCGTGTTGTGCTTGAAAGGGTGGTGACACATTCACAAGATCTCAGAGAGCTCCTCTGAGATATGGATTTGGACAGGGAGAGGAGAGCCCAGAGAGGGGCTGCATGCCTGAGTCATCACCATAGAGATGGTATTTGAGTGTAGCTGCAATGAGATTACCCAGAGACACAGCACAGAGCACAGACATGGCTCTGGGAACTCCCAGGGCAAGCCAGGCTCCCACAGCAGCCCAGCACCAGCCACTGAGGGGCAACAGGTGGCCAAAACTGGGACATGCTCCAGGCAAGGCTCAGAGCCAAACAGCCACAGCCCTGCCTCACCTCCAGAGGACGACTCCCCTCCTCAGGAGTCCATCTCTTTTCTGTGTGCTGTGTGCTCTCCACACAGGAAATCCAGGTCCTCAAACTGTCACACACCAAACTCAAGCACTTCAAAGGGGAGAGAACTGAGCTTCTGAGCCTCACCTCTACAAAAGAGGGGAAACCACATGTTCACACCCCACAGGAGAGCCACAAGGGCAACTCCCACAACAGCAAAGAGATCTCTAGGGTCAGGGTGAGGGGGCACGAGGGATCTCTGAGAAGTGCCAAAATGAGCTGCTGCAAAGCTCCAAGCTGTGGTCCGTCCTGGAGAGTGTGACCAGGAGGTGGCAGGCTCAACTCGTCCATGGCTGGTGGCTCTTCCGCAGGAGGACAAAATCGCTCCTAATGTGCTTCTCACCCACCAAAAGGCAGCCGGAGAACTGAAACCCTGGAGGAAGAGAGAAGGGGAAAAAGAGACAATCTGACCTCCCTTGAAAAGCAACCCCAGCTTGAGAGAGATGTTTCTGCCAGCAAGGCTGATGCCTATCAGGGACACAGTCCTGATCAACACCGGGACTAGCGTGGGGACAATGGCCAGGACTGTTTCTCTCCCCCTGTTCCAATAACACACAGGAATCAATGGAGAGGGGGAACATATCTGCATTTCCAGCTGTCCCTCCCCACCCCCAGCATCCTGGTCCCTGGGAGAGCATTTGAAACATTGCAATCGCTATAATTAGAAGTAACGCTCACTTTCCAAGAGGAAACTGTGCAAAAGGTTGATTTCCTCTTTAATGCCATTTCAGATCCGCAGCTCCAGTGGTGAGGGGGATTTGCTGAGCTGCAGTCTGGATCACTAAGAAGAATTAAGAGTTTCCTCCCACTTCCGTGCGGATTACTCGCTCCAGGTGCAAGATACCAGGTCCTAAGGTGCAGAGGAGACTGTGCTGCTCTGTCTGCAAAGAGCAGAGGCCAGAGGCATTCCCATTATCATAATCTCATCAATGTTATGCATTGCCCCCAAGGCTAATTAACAGTGCTGCTTCCAGCACTGACTTGGGAATGCCAAAGACTTTGGGAACTTTGTCGCTGGAGCTTTCAACAGGGCTGCAAGTCACAAGTAGGCTCCTTGTGATTCCATACAAGGAAATATTCACAACATACAACAAAAATAGCCTCCATCACTACACGTTATAATCACATCAGGGAGTCTCCAATCTCTGCAGCAATAAATGATGCCCTCTCTCCTCACACAGAGCACTCTGCAAACACCCGTTAACCCTCCCAAAACCCAAGGATGGGCTGCAGAGACTAAGGTACAGACCTCAGCCAGGAAAAAAGCATGGCAGGGGGTCAGCAGCAACGCCTGGACTCTAACAACCTCTTTATCTTCTCCGATAATCTCAGTAACAAGGCAAGTTTAGTTTGCCTTGTCCTTTGCCCCCTTTCTGAGCCCTTAAGACCAAAAGAAGCTGCTACATTTTCTCCCCCTTCAGAGTTATTTTTGTGCTGAGCCCAGGAACTTGTGATGGATAAAAGCACCTGCAGAAAGGTCATCAGCCATAGCTCAAAAATATTCAGAGATAAAGAAGCTCCCCTTGGCAGAGTGCTCTGCCGGTTCAATCTCACACTACTGAAAAGCTTTTCCTGGTTTGTAATTTGAACTCATCTGCATTTTGCATCCAGATGTTGATCCTCGCTAAGCCCCACAGAGCTGCCGACTGCTGCACAGCTCAAGCACCACAATCAAATCCTTTTGATAAGCCAAAGGCAAAGAGCACTTTGATCTCTCAGAAAGACACCAGACCAGTTCCTGGAAATGCTCCTTCAGCCATGAGGATGGAGCCTTGAGAATTTCTGCAATGAACTTTCTTGCTCAGATGCCCTGGCCCCTCATATAAATTCAGCAAATAAACTCAGATTTTCTTTCCAACTACCACTGACACAAAGGGCATTTCAGTCAGACCCAAAATGGTTTTCTTAAGACAGAATTAGGCTCAGTTCTTTTATTTAAAAAACATCTTAAAAATAATATTCCCAAACTTTTTCACACAAGTAACCAGACAACATTTTTTCCACTCTTTAAATTCAGCCTCAGAAGTGAGATGTGCCATCCCTGAGTCGTTTGTCACCTTTACCCTCCTCTGTACTGCCAGAATTAGACATGTGTGTGTGTCAGCCCAAGCTGCTGCTCCCTCCTGCCTCCCCAAAAAACATCTGCAGGGCTGTGAGTGGGTTCTCTGGAAGCCGTGGCTCCCGTACAAGGCAGCTGGTCCCTGGCCAATAAAGGGCAGCTGGAAAGGCTTGACCAAGTAAGAGATTGACTTGGCTGAGCATCATTTAATTCTCTACAGGGGGGACAAAATATTCTCAGGTCACCTAAAAAAGTGAAATATCATGTCTCACTTATTTCCAAAGAGTGACATCGTTTCTGTGTTGTGCTTGTTCCCAAACAAGTAGAGAAGAAACTGTATCTGGTGAGTTGAATGCCTTCCTCCTCCCACTGACTTCAGAGGGAAGAATGCCTTGGATGGATAAATTCCTCCACCAAACCTGCAGGTACCCTCCCCATGCAGCAAACCTGAACCTCCAACCAAGGCAGGTTCAGGCTGCTCTGCAGCAAGGCTGAGTATCAGCACCTGCCCAGAGAAGCTGTGGCTGCTCCATCCCTGGAAATGTTCAAGCCCAGATTGGACAGGGCTTGGAGCAACCTGGGATAGTGGAAGGTGTCTCTGCCCATGGCAGGGGGTGGAACAAGTTCAACACAAACCAGTGTGTGATTCTGTGATCAGCATCAGCCCATTCCCATTCCCATTCCCATTCCCATTCCCATTCCCATTCCCATTCCCATTCCCATTCCATTGCCAGGCTGCAGCTGCCAGGCAGCGTGCAGAACCCTGGGGAAGCTCAGGTCACTCCACATGTGCCTGTGCAGACCTGGCCTCGTTGTGTTTGGAAAGAGAAAAGCAGTGGCACATGTCAGGCAGATTAGAAGGTGACAAATAGATGGACAGGCAGGCAGACTGACTGTCTTTAAATAGTCTTCATTTTTTTGACATGATATCTGTCTGTGAGGGTTTAAATTATGAGCCTTACTTACAGCTTTGAAAGAATTTAAAATGCTTAAATCCTTGTTAAAAACTAAATTAACAAAGCTGGGCTGCATACTGCACTTTTAATCCACAATGAAAGCAGGGCATTTGATTTGAAGGGCTACAGAGCTCTTACAGAAATACCCTGCAAACACTGAGCTCCAACTAATGACCAGCCTGCTGTAGAAAAGGTTTGGTGTCAAATACAGATCCTGGCTGAACTGAGTCCATCAAAACTCCCCCAGCCTTCTGAGTGGAGGATCAGATATTGGATGTGCAGTTTGTCATGTTTTGAGACACCTCACGAGCAGTAAATGAGATATTGAGGGCCCAGATGTTGGCAGGGATATGGGAGAAATCATCTGGCTGCCTCTCACCCCGAGGAGTGCAGGGAGAGAGCAGCAAGTCCCAGAGTTAAATGTTTCCAACAGGACCAGCTGCCACAGCCCCCAAACAAACCAGCCACACATCCCATGAGCTCTGCTCCCCCACAGCCAGACACAAGGAGGATGTGTCCAGTGAGTCAGGTTCCCAAAGCTTTGGAAAAGCCCTTTTGTAGATGATAAAGCCCCAGAGAATACCTCCAGTTCCTGTTAGTCTTTATTTTTCATCCTCTTTAAGACAGACAGACGGGTTAACTTCCACCCTCCCGTGCTGATCACATCTCGCTGTTTGCAGAACTGCACTGCTGGCAGGCAAGCCCCAAACTTCCCAGCTCCCAGCCCAAATCTGCACATGGCCAGAGCACGAGCAGGGCCCACAGCCCAGCAGCTGTGACACTGCTGTCACCCTGCCACCCCCTGCACCCACACCCTGCACTGCACTGCCTCTCCATCCCGGCCCCTCCAGAACTGCTGTGCCCTGAGGGGAAACTGGTGGAGGTGGCTGTGCCAAGGAGGGTGAAAAAAGGATGGAATCCACCCCGGAGCAGGGGTGGCACACGGGAACATCCTCACCAGGGGGATTTCCTCACCGGGGGAGCACGCTCACTGCCAGATGCGGTGCCTGTTCCCCATCCCGCCTGCAGCTGGATCTCATTGCCGGGGGAAAAGCTTCTGCCTCCTGACGATTCTGTTTATTCTGCTAAAGACCGTAATCATTCTGCTGTTTGGGTTTGTTTGGGGCGGGTTTTTTTTAGCAGGCTCCTATTTTTGTGAGTTCATGTGCTGCGCTCCCTCTGCTGGCTGGATCACTTGGGCTGGGGAGAGGCTCGGGGGAAGGAATCGTGGAATGTGAGAATCCCAGGACGGTTTGCGTTGGAAGGGATCTTACAGCTCTTCTCGTTCCAACCCCTTGCCACGGGCAAGGACACCTTCCACTAGACCAGGCTGCTCCAAGCCCCGTCCAACCCAGCCGTGAAAACTTCCAGGGGTGGGGAAGGGAAAAAACAAAGCCCTGCTCTAACTGCCTGTGAAAATTAACATCACAAACCCTTCCCAGGCCCTGACTCATTAAATGTGAGTGTTAAGACCCGAGAGTGGCATTGCTGTGTCAGCTTTATTCCTCTTGTGTGACAGCTTTACTCCTTCTGGCCTGGGTAAGCAGAGTGTGGTCAACAAAGAGAAATGGGTGGCTTGATAAAATCCAGCTGATCTTTGCTAAGGATGGAGAAACTCTCACACTTGAATGTCACGTCAGCAAAGAGACAGGTTTGTACTGCTGATGGCTTAGAGCTGTGGTGTGCAAAGCCCCTCAGCACAAGTAATTACACCCAGCACAAATTGTGAGCAAAAACATGAAAGCAGATCTTGAAAATCTTGATTAAAGAAAACCTCCCGAAGGGCAGGAAGCATCTCATGAGGAGAAACAGTGAGATGCTTCCACAAGGAGATGTCCCAAGCCCCTCATGCTTCAGAGAGCATTTCTCACACACAGAATGGCTGTTGGAAGCCTTGGAGCCATCCTTCCCTTTCTGGAAAACTGGCGGATGGGATTAAGCCCAGGGTTGTCCTGCAGCATTCACAGTGCTACTTTCATCATCAGAGGAGCAGAGAAATCTTTTGATGGACATTAATCTAAGAGCAGGGAGTTTTTCATCAACCCTATTCAGTAGGCAAGCCAGGAAACAGTAAGGGCTCTCAAAATCAGCCAAAAAAAAAAAGGCAAGACAACCCCCTGTATAGATATTTTCTTACTAAAATGATTAATAAACATCACACATTGCGTCAATCTCTGAAGGTCAAAGCAATTTTTTTCCCTAGTAGAAGCTCTTAATGGAGGTTTTTGGGCTGCATTTTATGCCTAAATGTGCTTCTTTAATGAGTGCAATTTTACATCTGCCCAGGTAAAGCGCCTTGTTGTACATTTGCTTTTCTTCCATGGTTTTATTACACCTATTTGGCTGATGGTGCCCAGCCAAAAGAAATGAAAGATGCTGGGAAATAAAAATGGAGTTTCTGCAAGTGTTTGTCTTCATAATAATTTTTTGTAAAAAACTGAACAAAAAGAGGCTTATGAAGCAGCATGCTTCAGTACCCATTTACTGAGATTTCACTGTACAGCTTTTCCTTATATAAAAAGGCATTTAAACGTTAAAAGAAAAGGAATCATTCTGCTAGACAAGCTGTGACATGAAAAGGGAAAACAAGATGTCTATGAACAGCCTCTGGCACCGAGGCCCTGAGGGCTCCCTGCACTGCCCTGAAGCAATGGAGGGGAGTGGAGGAGTGAGGACGGGAGCAGAGAGATAACCCTGACAGAAAATACCCTTCTAGGGCTGGGGCAGCTGGGCCCTGCTCCACCCTGTGTTGTGCTGGGCTGGCCAGGAAGTGTTACTCCTGTGTTCCTTGTTCTGTGATTTTATCCCAAGCCTTCCTGGGAAAAAAAAATAAAAAAGATAGTTTAAAACATCTCTATCTACACAAATATATTTAAGGTCTGTTTCTTCAGCATCCATGAGAAATGGGGTGTTTGAACACAATCATCTGCTCCTGGAGTTGTTCTCAGCCTGAATCAACAGCTGGGCAGGCGAGGATCTCTCTGCTGGCTCCAGCATCGTGTTAGTTACAGAGGTTTTCCAGAGAGCTTTGCTGGGTTTTCATTTTTTTGAGTCTTATCATGTTTTATTTAGGAGATGTACTTACTATAAGGGATTTGTGAGCTAGAAGGGGCTTTTTGCTGTCAAGAGCAGCATCATAAAGATTGGTTTTCTGCAGCTCTCATACCTTATTCCCTTTGTGTTATTGGTAATTATGTAATGTTGAAAGAATCTTAAGAAGAAGATGTAGGAAGAAATAATCTCTGTTCTCCAAACCTACAGCTCTGAGTTACAGAAACAACAGTGAGTGACAGGTGGCAAAAGACAGATGGGGAGAAGGCTAAAAGAGATCTCTAATTCTATCAGTTTAATGAGTTCTTTCCTTATCAGCTTCAGCCCTTGTCCAGGTCTGCTAAGTGGTTTTTCTTAGAGATAGAATCACCATGAATTAGTGTGTGGCAGCTCCTTTTGTTACACAACTGAGCAGATTTTCGACAATTCAGTCTCTGAAGAGCTGAGCTGTTCTCAAAGCCTGGCTGAAAAAGGAGCACTCAGACGCAGCTGAGTTCTGCTGACCACCCACCCTTGTGCAGGGCCAGGCTGGGAGCCCACGGCTCTCACACCCACCCAGGCAATAGCCAGGGCCTCACTGCAAGGAGTTCCCTGCCTGAGACTTCCCTGGGGTGGGAAGGCAGCTCTGGGAGCCAAGGCAGCCACGGTGCTCACACTGGGAGCCTGTGTTCAGGCCAAACGTGTGTGCCTGCACCCACACTGCAGCAGCAGCGATCCAGACTGCCCTGGGAAGTATCTTCCACTAGCCTAGAAACAGTATTCTGGGGGAAATCCATCTTTGCAAAGGTGTTTTCCATCTGGGAGAGCAGTGCACTGCACTGGATCAATCCTTGCTCTTCACTCCTCTGCCCAAGGAAAGCACCTGGGGATAACCTTGGCCCCAGGGCTCTTTGATACCCTCTAAAGTGGTGGAGAGCAAGGATCTCACTTGTCTCATTTGTACCATCATGGAAACCCAAGTCATGTCACCTTGGACCACAGGAATACCAGGTGCTGACCTCCACTTGGGAAACTGGATAAACACTCAGGGTACAACCATTTATGGAATTTAATTCTCACAAAGGCCACTTCTAGCAGAAAAAAGAAACCTTGAAACTAAAAGAGCCAAAGAGTAGGTGGACCTTGTTCATTAGGCAAGGATACTTCTTTCTCCAGCATATTTGGAATTCAGTTGTGCTTTATAAATTGCAGATTTAAGATGTGACTACATTTATTCCTCCTTGTCTTGTCCAGAATATTTTCTCACTGATAAAAACCTGTTCCTTGCTTTGCTACAGAAGCCAGGGATTTGAAGCCATGTTTTGCCTGGAAGACAGAGGCACACAGCACATTTCACATTTCACATTTATGAGGAGAGGTAGGACAGGTGCCACTGAAGCAAGGACCCTTTGAGCCACACAGCTGAGAGCTGGGGTTCTTCCTTCTGACATTCATCCCTCTGATGCTTAGGTGACAGCAGGAAAATTTATTTCAGTTTTGTAGCAGGAGCTGACAGAATTGATGCATTACTGAGTTCAGAGATTTAATACACATGAACAGGCACTGCTAGATCTGCACTGGCTCTGATTAAATTAAATACTGTGGAGTCAGTCTCCTGAATTTCTGTTCACAAGTAACAAACAGAGTGGAGGTGGGAACCTGCATTTTGTTATAGACTCACCAATATAGCACTGTAATGAACCATTTATGAGCAAGCCTTATGAATAACTATTTTACTCTGGGTTTGGATTTAAGGGCTCTGAGAGAAATTTAAGATTTTTCAGCTTCACGCAACTACTGACCTGAACTCAACTGCTTAAAAGCTGTGTAGATTAGCTGAAAAGAATCTGAGCTACATTAGCTACACAGGAAAAGAAGCACAGACTTAGACTGTGCAGAAACACACAGGCACCTTCACTGAAAATATGCCAAATAGACACAGATATAGATACAGAGATATCAATAAATACACACACATTCTGTAGGTGCACCCCTGTGTATTATATGTGTGCAGTTATTTTTAAGCATATTCAAATCTGTGGCAAACGAGTGTCTAGAACAGAAACTGTTTTCATTTTCAGCAGCACAGGCAATGGCAGCAAGGCTGTCTGCTGGGAAACCACCTCCTGCACCTCCCCGGGAGCAAAGAGCTGTGCTGCTGCCTTTGAACCTGCACACCACATCAAGGGGAAAAGGAAAACAACACGCCAAGGACCTCAATAAACATGGATTATCTTGTTTGCTGTAATCACTTGGAAATGGCCAAGGCAGCCTGCAGTTCCCCAGGAGTCAAGTGCTTTGCCCTGTTTCTATAATAACACCTCCTCATGCTCTGCCTGCTTCCCACAATGATGTGACCCTGAGTCCAACAGGACTCTCAGGAGGTGGGGCCTCCACCAGACAGCTCAGGGAAACTTCAAAAGTTTCAGTTCCTGAGCAGGTTTTGCAACAGCAGCAGGCTGGAGCCGGAAGGGACGGGGCTGTTTGGGGGTTTGGCTCAGGAGGAGCACGTGGAGCTCCCCAGGTTCTCCATCCCCACGGCTGCTCTGAGCAGCAGCAGCAGCTCAGGGGTGTCAGCTGGCAGGAGCACCAACTCTCCATGTGAATCCAACACGTCTGGCATCCCCCTTGCAGAGCTCAATGTCATCCTCAAAACCACTTCCTCCTCCTCGTCAGCACATCCTGTGTGATTTCCTGTGCTGTTTTGTAAGAGCAGCACAAATGAAAGGATTCCTCATTTATAGAAAGCCTTTCTCTGTCTTTAGCTGCTTTTCTTTCAGATCTACTTACAAAATCCCTCTTAAAAGCATTTTTCTACCAGGTTTTCTTGTTTCTTTTCTTTTTTTTCTTTTTCTTTTCTTTTCCTTTGGAATTCAGAGTATTTTTTCTCTACAATTAAAATCCTTTGCCTCGTTTTTTTCCTGGTTTATTTTTTTAAAAAAATACAATTACTGCTAACACAGAAACCCAAGGTTTCACAGTTTCTGTCACAAAACATATTTACAGCACAGCAAAGCTTTTGGGTCATGCACAGGAACAAATTTTTCACTGAAATGACTTACTGGTCTTAATAACCACAAACATTGTTGGGTTTATTTCAAATAGAAATTAATTTCCTTTCCATCTTCATCCCAAAATCCACCGTGAAAAGCTAATGTATTCAGAGTCATTTGTAGGCACCGTGCACCACTCCCACTGTGGTTGGGATGCCACTCCCTCCCACAGGAACTTAAACTGCTGACTCAAAGATCCAGCTTTAACACTGCTTTGATGGATCTTAAATTGAGATAAGTTGGAATTTTCTGGCAGTTTTGGCAGAAGTTTAACCTCCTATACACTCAATTAAATTATTTTACTCTCAGTTAAACCACAGTCTGCCTTGCATTGTGTGTTATAAACTCTCCAAACACCCTAAACTTTCTTCATTTTTATGACTCTATGAATTAAATCAATTTACCTTCCTGCTAGTCATGTTCATCAGGGTACAGCTCTAAGGAGAGGCCAGCTGAGGCAGACTGTTTACACTCCACAATATTCCTCTGTTTAGAACATGTTATTCTCCATGGCTTGTTGGCTTCTCTGCTCAGAGTCAAACCCATTTTCTCAGTCTCTCTTGTTATTAAGAGCAATGCCCATGTAATAATCCCGAGGGTCTGTGCAGCACAGACAAATTCAAGGCTTGTTCACACCATGGGGTCAAACACGTTTGTTCCTCCTGACCAGCAGCATTTCCTGTGATAATAATAGTTTCTGGTTACCACAGACTGCCACATATTCATTACAAATTCCATTTTCTGAGAACAAAAAGAGTGTGCCTCAGGCTGCCCTTCATGTGAAACTCGGCAGGTTTGGTTCACATGACGTGCTGAAAACAACCTCAGCTCCCAGGGTTCGTCCATCAGTTTGCACTGATTCTCCCTGTGTCATTCACCTCACCACTTTTAAGCCACAATATCTGTGTTCAATCCACCTTGAGTATAATTTTCATCTGTGGCCACCTTGTTTTAACCTGCAGTCAGCAATGTTTTACCCTGAGGGTTGGAGCCAGGAGCTGGACTGCAGGTTTTATTCTGGAATACTGCTGAGACTCCAAGGAAGCTGTGTTGGGAGCAACAAGCTAAATTCAACAACAGTCTCTGTTTCACACAGACTGTTCTCAGAAGCTGTTGACCTCACCCTGCCTGCCTGAGCCTCTCTGCTGTGAGGACACCCTGCCTGTGAGCCCCCTGTGTTTGTGTCCCAGAGCTGTGGTTTCCCAGTGCTGGGATTCTGGGCAGTGCTCCCCAGCTGCTGTGCCTGCTGCAGGTGTGTGTCAGCAGCAGCAAGGCACGAGCAGAACTCCCCGAGTCCCAGATTTAATGTGGGTGCTGAGTTTGCAGCCCTTAGTCAGCTAACTACTATTTGTGGCCTCAGTAAAATGAAGATTGTGCTATTTGGGATCTTCCCAGGCCTTTTACAACCATCCCTTGGTTAATGTTTGTGGAAGGTTAGAATATGTATGATACTTTTTGAGCATCATAGATGTATCAAAGCAGTCTTGGGATTTCTTGGTCTCCTGAGCAACAGATATCCAGTGGTTCATTCCTTCTCCATTGTTTTCAAACAGAAGGAAAGCACACACAAGGCAGCATCTCTGTGCTTTTTATACTTGGCAAGACCATGGCAGCCCCTCATGGCTTTGAGTCATGCCCTCAGCTCACAGTGCAGCTGGGATGGCCACAGCACTTCGACTGGGATTGAACCACAGCTCCAGGAATGCTGCCTGGCCCAGCTTCCCCACTGCTCTGAACTGGGGAGCTGTGCTGACTTGCTCTGCCCAGCACCTGCACACCCAGTTCCTTCCTGAGATTTTGGGTTGGTTTCAGTTCCTGCCCTGGAATTGGGGAGGGATATGGATCTCTCAGGATGCACTTGACAAGCTGACATGGTCTGAGCTGGTCAAACCCCAGCCATGGCAGACTTTCTCTGTGGTCCCTGATCATTTCCAGTCTTCTTGTTTTACTGTGCAGCGAAATTATTTCCTGTTAATTGTGCTTCTGCTGCAGATATTCTGCTTCCACCCAGAGAGAGCTTTTCTCAGATCTTGAAAATATTGTTCTTCAACCAACCGAATTGGATTTTGAATCTCATGAGTGGCAGGGACTAAGTACACTGTGCCTGTAATGCCCCATCTGTCTTCTCTGAAGCTGCACAGAGCACAGCCAGAGGACCTTTGGGCTCATGAAACCTGAACTAAAAATAGTAATTACTGGGAAACAAAGGGGACAACCTGACCCCGCAGCTGGCAGCCTCAGTACAACAGCAGTGATATGTAATTGCCTGCATATTTCTGAACTACACTTGAGAGCAGCTTCCAGGAGCTTCCAAGCAGAGATCCACACACAGTTCTGACAGATGGCTCCTCCTTGCAGGAGAGAAGGCTCCTTAGTCTCTTCAATCCCCATCCCAAATACAGACTAGGCTGTCTGGCATATTGCAGCTCAGCTAAATATCCCAAATGGGCCAGACCTGACTCTACTCCCTGACAGCAGAGGATTTGAAGAGAACAGTGAAGCTCTAAATAACCCTGAAGAAATAAGACTGGGTCACTATAAAAGTGATGCCCTGTGTGGTGGTAGAAATCCCAGTGTAGATCAGGGTCCTGTATTATTTGGCAGTGAATGGATATCCTGCAGTTCTTACAGAGGAAATGGGCATAGCACAAGAAATGACAAAGATTTGAGTTTGTGAGGGTTAAAGGACAGATCAGCATCATAGCCACAAACAAGCTGTGCATCTTCTGAGCCTGACAGCAATACCTTTATTCACTGGCTGTACTAAAGAAGCTATTGACACCCTAAATTAGTACTAATGTCATTTGACCTCTGCTATCCACTCCCTTGGCCAGATGACCTTTGTATTTCATCATGTAACTCATACCAGGTAATTCAAAAAACCTCTGTCCTCATATATAAATGTCATTCACCCATCCTCTTCCTCTCTTTTTCCCCTTTAGGCTGCTTTGCAACACACAGTTGCAATAAACTGACTTCAAGACAGAGAAACCCACACACACAGAGGACTATTGCTAAACCAAAAGCCTCCCCCCTGTCTAACACAACCCAAAAGAGGGGAAGGTATGTGGTGTTTGCAGAACCCACTGCTGAGAAAATGGAAACCATGCTGGCCTCCCACACCTTTGTGGTGGAGAACAGTTACTTCCCAAGTCAAGCCTAGCACAGGTAAAGAGCAAAAGAAAGAGGTTGGGGTTGTCAGGCTGCTCAGAGCTGCAGAAGCCCAAAATCTCCCTGAAAACTGAGATTCTTCTCTCAGGATCTGAGACTCAGTTAACCATCAGAGGGTCTCTCACCAGGGATCTGGCTGCAGCAGTGAGAGGCAGGGCTAATGCACGCAGTCTATGCATCAGACTGGTTCAGCCTATCCCAAAATGTCACTTTTCAGATGTTGTCTGCATGATTACAACCAGGAAGAGCAGAAATAAAAAAAGATATTTCATTTTTCACAGTGTGTTCAAGTTTACACACTGCTTTCCTTGGAGGGCACCCTCTAATCCAACCCACTAAACCGAGGGAAAACATTCCAACAATTATCACAGACATTTGCATGGGGCAAAATCCTCTTGCCTGGCGCTAGAGAAGAAAAAGAAATTTGAAATGGAATTTTGTACCGCAATTCCATGGTCCCTCATGCCAGGTTTGAGCACGAGTGGATCATTTAGCAGGACAAATTCAATCCAGATCGTGCCTGGGCACACAATGACGTTTCTGTTGGATTAGCCAGAGCTCACAACATGGTGTTTGTGCTGGCTGGACGCCGGCAGCAGGAAGAAAGACAATATCTAATCTGGAATAAGGCCTACCAATACAGACCTCCTGTCATAACTTCTTCAACAATTTTGGATGGGATCAGTGCTGTGGGTTGTGTGGTCTAGGATTTTGTACCCAGGTGCCCTAAGGCCAGGTTTCCTGTTTCATCAAACTATGACCATTTTTTGCTGTGCTTGTGTTTCTCCATAAAATTTTCTCTTATTTATGAGAGACCCTCATCCCATTTGAGTCCTTGGTGTAATCCATGATTGTGCTGCACTCTCTGTAACATGTATTCAGGATCTCCCTCACAACAGCCTTTCCCAGTTGCTCCTGCAGGTTTGTGTGTACGTGTAATTGTGTGTAAATTTTGTAAAACAAACATCCCAGCTGTTTGCTCGACTGGGCCAATGGATGGCCACGAGCTGTCACTGGTTTGTGCAGTTCCTCTAACGCAGCCATGGGAACTGCCAGTGCTGGTTTCTCAATCCATCTCTATAATGGTCATTAGTGGCATCTGATTTCTGAAGGCACCTTCTTCTCCACTGCAGAGCTCGGGCTGGGAAGGCTGTGCTTGCTCTCACTCCCAGAAGGTGCTTTTTTCTAAGAAAACTGACTGAGTGCCAGGCTGTCATTCCCTGAGGAACTTGGAAAAATCTGGTCTCTGAGCTGTTTTACCTGCTGACACTTCTCATCCAGTCAGTACTACCAGAGTAATCCCCCTAATTTACAGCTACAGGCTGGAGTTTGTGTAGTCTTTGGGAGAAAACTTATACTGGAAAAGTTGCTTATTTTAGAACCCACGGCCTCAAGGAAGATATTTTCCCCTAATCCTAAACTAAGTGATATCATACTTGGCTAGTGCTGTAACCATGGTACTGCAGTTATTTATGACTCTGAAATTAATGCTATAGTTAGCAACACTGGAACAGGGTTTCTTCTATGCTACTGTCCAAGTGCTTTCCTCCCCCAGCCCGAGGCTACACTGTAAAGCAAGACAGAGTGTCTCCAAAGGGTCTTTAATTTGCAGTAAACAATGTCAGCTTTTGCTGATTTCCAAAACTTGGCAACACACGAGTGGATATGTACAAAGATGCGTCTTCTAAGCAAAACAAAGCACTTGGCTATGTTTTTATTGATCTTATTTTGTGAGGAGATTTATTTGGGTTTTGTTTGTTTTAGTTCTTAAAGTAAATGTTAATTTCTGTGAAAGGACCTGGAACTCCAGCGTGCAGAGCCAGGGCTGGCAGGAGGAGGGAGAACTCGGTTGGACACTGCACATCAGCTCCAGCATCAGGGAATCACCACGAGGGCAAAGAGGAGAGGTCAGCTCTTATGTCTGGGGCACTCTGGAAGTCACCTCCTGGAAATTGATAGCCTGTGTATACAAGATATCTGGGGACCAAACCAACATTATTCCAGCCTGATCCCTTCTGCAAAGAAATCCCAGAGGAAGCTGGGGAGAATCCAGAAAAGTAGAACAGAGGAAACACAGAAAACCACACAATGCTGAATCCTGGTCAAAGATCAGGCAGTTCCCTACTTCCACAGTGCAGATCCCTGTCAGGAATACTCAGGGACATATCCTGAGGGTCAGATGACAGCCTGGGGACCCAGGCACCTCCCTCTGCTCTTGGAGGGGACTCATGCCAGCAGCAGTAGCTTCTGCATGCCTGACACAGTGCATCACCTCTCAGTCAGGGAATGAAGAGAACCATAAAACAAAACTGCAGTAAAAGCACTGAAAGAGCAATAGAGAGGGCAAAATGCAAAAGGAAAAAAAAAAAAAAAAGAAAGAAAAAGAAAACAGAGAAGAAAGGAGAGACAGAGCCAAGTATGAAGATGTGATGGGATTCTGCTCTGGGATCCAAAGGCAGCCCATCCTCTGATCCACAGCTAGAGGCAGTTTGAGTGAATTTAGCTCAGGTCACAGTGTAGGCAAGTGCCCACTCTCAGTGCCTGCTCTGGGACAGCAGCCTGAGGTACAGATACAGCACAGCATTGTTGGACACTTGTGCCACTACCACTTGGTGTAAGAGTCTGACTTCATGTCAGCTCTGCTACCTGGATTAACCTTTCTATGCTGCCTCTGCACAGCAGTTAACAGAGCAATCTAATTCTGCTTATGCCAAGAATAAGGAGGATCTAAGACACTACACCCCAGTTTAGGACTTTCCAGATACTCTGGGCTTGGGCCCAATCTGATTTACAAGTTGGTGGAAGAAAGTCTCAGGGCCTTCACTGAGCAGTAGATAAGGCATTCTGGGAAAATTTATTGGGTGAGAATGTAGCATTTATTTGGGGTTTCAGTTTTATTTTGGTTTACAGTCTAAACTTCCAATTCCCAGAGCCACAATTCTTCCACTGCCTTCATGGGATTTATAGTAGAGTCACTTGACTGGGTTTTGCTATGTCTAACATGTTTCTTTATTTTTTCCTTTTAAAATTTTTTCTCCTTTTGACCACAGGCAAAGCAAATAAATCATCTGACATCGTGCCAGCAAACTGCCATAGGCACTTTGCGTCTGGAGGAGTTTCTCCTGTCCCAAAAGAGCATTAAAAAAAAACTGGCTGATAACTTGGATGGGGTTCAGGTATGTTTGTGCACATACCAGCAGTTAAACTTATTTCTTTTACTATCTTATCTGTCCATTTCTGGTTTTAAAGGGGAGGAAGTTTGGCAGGCAAGTTACTCTTGGAATGCACTCAGTAAACCATGGGCAAGAGAAGTGAAGAGCATAAACAGAAATAACCATAGGTACAGCAGCTGGGAGCCTGACTGCTGGCTTCTATTCCTGGCTTTACCCATGACTCAGTTGGTGACCTCAGAAAGCCACTTCACCCCTCCATTCTCCAGCTTTCTCACAGGCAAAACCACCCATCCCACAGGTCATCCAGGGCAGAGGGACCCTGCGTCTTCCAGAGAGGGGTTTTTGCAGGAAAAGTCCCATCCTATCCCTCTGCCAGCCCCAGACCCCTCCACCACGCAGGATCAGGACATGGTGCCTCCCTCCCCGAGGGGAGCTGGCAACTTTAACCGAGTGCATTTTGTGAAGGAAAAGCACTATAACAAAATGTTGCTAATTTTAGCCTGACAGCATACAACACATTCCTGCTCTGGACAGAGCTCTGCTATCAGCCAACTTAATTATCCAGTACCTTTGCCCAGTTCCCTCCTTATTAATTGTGGCCAAAGCACCCAGCAAGGCCAATTTGCTGCTTGCTCTCCATTTCTCCTCATGCAAGACCAATTCCTTGACAGCTGGATGGTGAGACTGGCAGTTTCTGCTCCCCCTCCTGTGCTTTCCCCCCCACCCAGCAGTTGTAAACACATCCCTTCACTTTGTTCCTGCCTTCCTGCAGCAGATTCCTGGGATGCTGATGCCAGACACAGCCCCGGTCTGCAACGAACAGTGCCATGGTTGGGGCAGGATGGAGCTGTGCTGCAAACACCTTGGAATGGGCCACTGGAAAAGCAGGAGTTGTTTGTGCAGGAAAGGCTTTTCAGTGCTCCTCGGGAACCTCCTGCACCGGCTGGTCGGAAGGATGTCCCCCCATCCTCAAAGCCGAGGGTCTGTCCGTGGGGTACAGCCAGGAGGATCACAGGCAGGAAAGCTGAAATAAATCTTAGAGAGCCCCTCTCTGTGCATCAGGACCAGCAGCCGCACAACGGCATCCTGGATCTATCTAATTTCTGTATAAAAACAGGAAACTGCCCCTCCCTTCGCCAAAGCAGAGGGAGAGCTGTGTGGCTTGCATCTGTCTCACCGAGAAAAGGGGCGGAGGAAGGAGCAAACAGCTCCCTTCCTCTTATCCCGGAGCGTGTCAGAAAGAGGATGCATCAGTCCATTTGTTCCTGGGATATTTTTAAGTCTGTCCCCAGGACAGGTCTTAGAAAACAGTGAGAAGATTTCAGAGCTCAGACCAGACAGGCTCAGACCCATTTCCAGCAGCAGAAGCAGAGTGGGGGATTGGTACAAGCAGCAGGGCAGGGCTGTCTCCCCAAAACACCCTGGGAATATCAAGTGGGGACTCAGGTTCAAGTTCAGTTTGGGCGTAGGGCATCTGAACCCAAATGCCACCTTATCTGAGGGGTGTTAGTGACCTGGAGGAAATGAATCCTCACACACAAGTCTGCCTGGCCTGCCCTCCTCCTCCAGCTCTCACAGCAGGGAAAACCGAGACTGATTCGAGACTGATTCAAGACTGAGCAAAAATAAACTCTTTCCCTTCAGAAAAGGTGCTTCCCACACTGAACCAAGCTTTGTGAGGCAGGAGGAAGGCTCTTACTTCTGACACTTAACTCTACAGTGAAAATATCTTAAGAGTGCATGGATGTCAAATAATACTTGGCCTCTGTCTCACATCCATTACAGAAAGAAGAGGGGAAAGGGAGAAAGTATCTGTATTCTCACTGTCTGTCTTCCCCTGGATTGAGGGAAATTTGCTATCATAACTTGGGAACTCACATATTTTCTCAGGGCACAGCACCCTGCTCTCCTTTACTCCATCATCTCACTGGCTCTTAGTGATGTAAGATGCCAATATAAATCCTGCAGTTCGACTGTGTTTGCTCTGGCATTGCAGGCAGTGTGAATCAGGCTGTAATTGAAGCTTTACCCATTTCAGTGTCAATGATATCAATGAGAAATCAGGACTAAATGGTGTTAAACCAAAAACCACGTACAAATGCCTTTGTTCTGCCTGTCAAAGTTGTTCTCGGCTCAGCATATAAGTGAGAAACCTCAAAATCATGACCAGCTTTTTCTGACAATGACTCCTGGACATTGCTGTGTTAAAAAGGAAATATCAGGGTGATATTTGTTCACACACTCATAACCCTCCTTTGCTTTGTCTGCCATCTTGTAGCCAGCAGGTCATGAACTTCGTGTGCCAAATGATTTGGAGATGAGGAAGCAATGGAGAGATTCTCTTCACGCAAGTAGAATAAAAAAGGGAAATATAGTTCTCGGGGTAGATTATACAGCTGAGAGTATCTTTATCTTCCCCTTTTAGGCAAAGTATTTTCTTTTCATGATAGACACTTGACTTCTCAAACCTTCCTCTCAAATACTCTTCTTATCTCTAAGCATCAGCATCACCTTTCCCCAGCAGCCAAAGAGTGGAGACTTGCCATGGGCTCTGCACACATGTGCAGGAGCTGTTCCACCTGCCTGGGAACTTTTGTACAGGGACCAGAAGAAACCATGCTCATTTTCACAGCTGGAAGATCTCCAAAGTGTTTCTCAGTTCCTGTCTGTTCCCATTTGTTGTGATAGTTCCAAAACATCTGTGACTTTTTAAAATGTGGTCCAGCTTTTTCCACTGTCCATCTTGCAGTCAAGGCAAGAGCACATCTGCCCAGATCTCCCCTGCCTGACTTGATTTCAGCCAAAAGTAATCAGAGGAGTCCAACCACCTCAGCTTTGTCCTTATTGTCACCACTTCTCTCTGACATACCTCATAATGAGTGTTCAGCCACCTCTCAAACAGTGATGAGAGTTTGAGAGAAAATGTAGGTCACTGAGAGGCTCAGGTGACAATTGTAGGGGTAATACAGATTTTAGTGCCGTCCAAGGCACTATCAGTTTGTGCCACCCAGCAGCAGAGCTGAGAACTCGCAGTGACTCCTTCAAGGACAGCATCTTTACACCACCACAGGCAGGCTTTGGGACTTTTAGCCTCATCCTGAAACACCAGCACTGGCCCTTTTGGCCAGGATTTCTGCTAAGCTCCTTCCCTCTGCCCACGCCCTCCCACCTTGGCATTGGAAAACAAACAACCAGCTCTGGGAGCTGCAGAATCTGCAGGGTCTGGCTTTCAGCAGGCTGGTGCCTCTTGGGGGACTGACCTGGGTGCCTGTGAGGGCACAAACCCTGACTCCAGCTTTTCCCACGGTTTGGGCATCAATCAAACGTCAGCTCCAGTGGGTTCTCCAGTGTCTAATAAGGTCTGACAGCATGTGTTGGCTTTTCTCACAGCTGCAGCCCTGGCAGGGTCATTCTTTGTCCAGCTGTTTGTAATGGCAGGAACTCAGCTCTAACCACTCTCAGTTTTTGATAGAACTGGCCAAAGGGTTAAGAAGTTTTTGAAGAGAATAATTTGGAAGAACATGAGTGGGCTGGTATACAATGTGATTGCATAAGCTCTGTTACATTAGGAAACCAAAATAATCGACCCTTTTCCCTCTAAATGGCATAGAATTTAAAAACTAAATGCTGAGCCTGGTAGTGCAAAATCCTCTTTTAAACTTTGCTCCACGACCTCCAGACACACTCCAGAGCTTCAAGTTGCTGCTTTATCTTCGAGCTTGAGTACAGGAGAGGCAATCTTTGCACTTCAGGTCTCTGTGGAAGAAACGTGAACCCAACCAGAATGACTCTTGAGTTAGCCTGTGAGCAGCCCTGGGGAGCCATGGAGATATGCAGGTTTGTAGCACACCTGATAGGTAAGGCAGAGATTGGGATTGGAAATGTGTCTCTGACATTCCACAGGAAGCTTTGAGGCCTTAAAAGAATAAAAAGGCCATAAAGGGTGCACAGGTACTTCTCACAAGGGAATAAATTAGTTGTGATGAGACTGCATGGCTCAAACCAGGTATTCTGCAAAGACAGCTCCACCCCTGAGATTCACAGAGTGGATTTATGTCCTGGAGCAGGGCTGGTCTCCAGAGAGCTCTGCTTCCTGCCCCCTCACGTGCCAGCTCTGTGCACACACAGGAGCACCACCTCAGCATGTCCCCAGCTGCCCTCAGCAGAGGAGCTGCACATTCAGGGAAGAGTGACCATGACCTTTACAATCTCAGCTCTGACAAACACTTCCTGCAGGGTGACAGCAGAGTTGCTTCTCCTCTGCCTCTCACTTGGGCTGTAGAATCTCAAGGACTGTTGCTTCCTCAGAGCCCAGTGCCAGGAGCATCTCTTTTGGTGACTCCAGTCTGAATATGCTCTGCTGCTTGGAAAGCTTTAAAAAGCCCAGACAGCTGGTGGGGGAAAGGCTTTCCTAAAGCAAAACATCCCTGAAGCTTTCACTCATTCATCTTCATCACCTGCCAACCTCTCAAGGAGCACACAAGCTGGAAACATCCTGGAAGGGATCAGCCCATTCTGCTGTTGCAGGCAGGCTGATACTGCAGACCACCCTGGAGATGGGATTGAGCTACTACTGACAGGATTTCTCCAGCAAATTGTGCTTTGCAGACCTGTGGGGAACCTTGCTGTATCTCAGTCCTGACACAGGTTGGCTCATCTCAGATAGTCATCAAAAGAGGTCTCCTGCTCCTGAGCATCCTGCCTGGAGTTACTGGAGCTCTCCTTGAAGAGGAAAACCAGCTCTGCAGGTGCTGGTGTTGTGCTGTACTCACAGCTCCCTGCAGCCTACAGCAGAGCTCACCTCTGCTCACCCAGCACCTTCTTAGAATCACAGAATCAGAATGAAACAGAATTGTTTGGGTTGGAAAAGCTTTCTAAGATCATCGAGTCCAACCACTACCCCACAACTCCCAAGGCCACCACTAAACCATGTCCCCAAGTGTCACATCCACATGACTTTTAAATTCCTTCAGGGATGATGCCTCCACCACTCTCCTGGGCAGCTTGCCCAATGCTGGACAAACTTTTCTGTGAAGGAATTTTGCCTTATATCCAACCTAAACCTCCCGTGGTGAAACTTGAGGCTATTTCCTCTTGTCCTGTTGCTTGTTCCCTGGTGGGGGAGGAGATCAACCCCCTTCTGGCTACAATCTCCTGTCAGGTAGACGCAGAGTGAGAAGGTCCTTCCTGAGCCTCCTTTTCTCCAAACTGAGCCCCCTCAGCTCCCTCAACAGCTCCTTGTGTTCCAGACCCTTCCCCAGCTCCATTCCCTTCTCTGGACACAATCCAGCACCTCAATGTCATTTCTGTCAACCAAAAACCGGTTATGAGGCGTGATCCCAGCAGTTCCCAGCACAGGGAGGGCTGTCCTGGTCCTGCTGGCCAGGTCTAAGCCTACTTAGCAACACCAGCAGAAAATCAGGGGAAACACCGATGGAGTGCCCAGCCCTAGCTATCAGGACTTCCTTTCGATGCGTCCATCGGGTACCCGAGGAGCCGGCAGGAGCTCCCGGGGTGGTGCGCGGCTGCCCCGCACTGCAGTGGGTCCGCTCCCCGCTCCGCACAAGCTCCTTCTCCCCGCGATCGGCGGGGGCAGGGAGCCGCCAGAGCCCCGCCGAGCCGCCGGCGATCCCTGAATGGCCGGAACCCCCGCAAGCCGTCGGGGATGCCCGAACCGCCGGGACCTCCCGGGC
>JANPWX010000258.1:1206151-1239658 GCA_024734555.1 Trochalopteron elliotii | reverse complement strand
GCGCCCCGGCTAGGGGCTGCCACGGATGGGGGAGACGCGCTCCCATCGCCCCCACCCTCGCCCGGTGCCCAGCCCAGCCTCGCTCCCCCTGCGGACCCCGCTTTGCCCACCCCCTCTCCGCTCCCCCAGCCCCTTTGCACGCTCCCCCTTGCATGGACCCCGGGCATCCTCCCTCCTGCGCGGCTCCCCCCACACGCGCCGAGCCCCGCGGAGGATGGAGAGCCCTGCTCGTGCCTGTCTTGTCTGTCCGTGCGTCCGTGTGTCCGGCTGCTGCCTGTCACCGGCCCCATGTGCGAGCGCTAGGGCGGGGAGATGCTCCGTGGGGACCGGCCGGCGGGGCGGGGGGACCCCGAGCACCGAGCAGGGAGGGGGAACTCCCCGCCGCATCCCCCCAGGGGAGGGCAGGGCTCCTGCCAGGAGGAGGAGGAGGATGGAGAGGGGGAAGGAGGGGGGCACCCTCTAGCCGCAGGGCCGGCTGCACCGGGGTTTGCCCAGCCCGGGGCGGGGGTTGCAGGGAGAATCCCCCCCCGAGGCCTCCCCGGCTCTTCTGCACCCACAGGTGGGTGCCAGGGCGGCGGCGGAGCATCCACGCAGCGGCTCGGCCGGGCAAAGCTCCCTGCCCGTGCAGCTCCCCGAGCACGGTGCAAAGGGTGCTGAGCCTCGCCTGAGCGATGGGCAGCCCTGACCCGGCCGGCCGGGGTTCGGGGCGCGCCGGGGCTCGGGGAGGTTGCCTGAGGTCAGGGCAGCCTCCAGCTCCGGTCCCCGCGGGGTTCTCCGGCAGCGGCGCGGCCAAGGGTTGGCTGAGGGACCTGCCTGGGTGGTGTCGGGGACGCGGCTGTCCCCCGAAGGGACGTGACATGCGACGGTCGCCCAACACGAGCCCATCACGTGGCCGCCGTCGCGGGATGCTCCGCTTGGCGCTGCGTCTCCGTGGCCGAGGGATGGAGAGGGCCAGGCGCGGCCACCGCGCCGTGTGCGGGTCACCGCGCGTCCCCGGGCACGGAGAGGCTCCCCGGGAAGCTCCCTCTCCCCGCCGCTTCCATCAGGCTGCTCTGGCACGGATCCACGGCCTTATTTAAGAAACTAAACAAAAAGTGTTAAGCGAGTGGGAGGGATTCCCCCTGCTGCGAGGGGAGTTCATTCCCCTCTGGATGCATCTCCGTCCCCGTCAATGGAGATGCTCCTCCTGTGTCACGCTGGGTGAGCAGAGCTGTGGCATTTGCTGGCCTGGTGCACGTCGTTTTCTTTGGGAAAACGGGTCGCCCCAGTGGGCACATATTTCAGAGTATCTCCCAAGGGAAAGCGCCACATCAGATTTCCCTACAAGGATTTTAGCTGCTCCGCGTCAGCCCTTCCCCACAAATGACTCAAGCCACTAATCAAAATACAGTCATGTTCTTCAGCAATTAAACAACCTCCACCTCACAGAATCGTAGTGGAGAAGCAGCAGTTTAGTGACACGAATATATCTCAGTCAGGGTGCAGGCACCCCTTTTGATATTATTATTTAAAAAAAAGAAGGAACTGAAGGCAGATAATTCAAGTGAAATCCAGAAAAGGTAAGGCAGAAAAATACCTTGACAGGGTTGTTGGTTCTGAGTCTGCCCAAGGTGCTGGAGCAGCCCATCTCAGCCACCTCCTGAAGTGCATCCTCTCCCATTCTGGCTGAGCTTTGGTTCTAGTCTTTGCTTTTAGGCTGGACCTGGGCTCCAGCATCTTGGGTTTCAGGCGGGCTGATGCAAAGTGAGTGGGTGAGTTCAGTGCTCAGAGCTCTTCCCTGTGAGCAACAGGTCAGGAGCAGCAAAGCAGCCACTATGTCACTCCTCAACCTCCGCAGAGCATGAGCTCAAGCTACTGGGGCTTTTCTTCTTTTTTTTTCCCCCAACTTTTTATCCTCTGGATAAAATAATTTTGGAAAGCTCAGGAGGAGGTAAGAGCCACTCTGCCTTCCCCCCCCCAGTTCTTCCTGCTCCTCGGATCAGTTCGTGCATCAACCCCTGGATGTGCCTGAAGCACCCCAAAAAAGAGCAGGCAGGGCACAGCAAGGCCAGCAGGCACCACTCCTGCCATGCCACATTCTCAGGGTTCAGCAGTGTGGGCTGTTGCCTGGAATAACAGCAGGTTCAGAGTGATCTGGTGCTCATGGCCTTCGTCTGAGACTTCCTATTGCTCAGTTCCTTATTCATCTGCACATCTCTCTCTGCATTTCCATTGCAGAAGGTGTTCAGAGAGGGGGGGATCTAAATCCATCTGGTTTTATACATTCTTTCATAGTTGTCTCTTATTCTGGGGAGAAGAAAAGATCCTGGACCTTATCAGTGATTTTCTTGCTTCCCCCCCATGTGTTACAACCTGAGTTTTACCTGTGGGGAACACAGGATAAAGGAAGTGTCCGACATCTTCTGTGGTGTGAGAGGGGAAGGAACTGAACTCACAGGGACTCCAAACACCCTGTCACAGACTGGGAAGCTGCTCTGTGGTGTCATCACTGCCCCAGCTCTGGCAGCTCAGGGAACAGGCATCCAGCCCCAGGCATCTCCCTGTTCACTGCCCATCCTGCACCAGCACCATTGGAGCCTCCTCCAGCTCATTCCCATCACTGCTGGGGCTCAGCCAGCCCATTTCTTTTCCCAGCTGCCTCTCCATGGGTCGCCCCATGCAGCACAGGGAGGGTCACCTGCAGAAAATCCTGAATCCTCGCTGCCTTTGCCATCCAGTGGGTGTGATGGTAACTCTGGTAACACCACTGGGCAGCTCTCCCCTCTGCTCCCACAGGTTTCAGGACATCCAGACCTTTTCACAGGGATCAAACATCTTAAATCCAGCTGTGCATGCTCTGCAGTTGGCTGTGCTGGTTCACAAGCCCTGGTTCAATTACCTGTGCAGCTCCCCAGCCTTCCTCAGGACCTGGGGACACAGGAGCTGGTGGCTTTAGGGTAAAACCAGTGAAGGCAGAATTCTGGCCCCATCCAGATCCCAAGCACCATGTAAAACAAGGCAGCAACCCCAGAGTTTTGGTCGACCTTTCACCCTTCTGCGAAAGCGCTCCCTGGGAGCATGGAGAATTCTTTTATTTCTGTTATTTTTGGCTGGAAATCCACTGGGTTCCTTCTTCAGAGTGGACCAGTAACAGAAACCTCCTGCCTGTGATTTTCCCCCTCCCCAGACATTGTGCTGGGCATGGAGGGTGATGTCTCAGCCCATCCCATCATCTCCTCCTCAGTCATTCTGGTTGAGTGTACCAGGAGAGGCAAGGAGTGCTCTGCCACTCACCCATCCTGCAAAACCTCCTGCCCTTGGCCATCTCATGGAAGCAAAATTTAACCAGGAGAAGGGTGGAGCAGCAATGAAAACAACAACAAAGTCCTTTGGGGTTCAGCTTCACCATTCATCTTAGGCATGGAAAAGAGGGGGTTTCCTGACAGCAGGAAAATGTATGGTCGAGTTTTAGAGCAAGTCGCCCTTCCAGTTCTCCAACCACTTGGAACCAGCCTCGGTTGACCTTTTGAGGGCTCTTTGCTCCAGCTGTGGAGACATGCTGGGCTCGGGGGCCCAGGTTTGCCACACTCCAGACTCACTTGTCAGCACTTGCCCACTCTGGAGGCAGAAATGCTGCAAAGCCTCCAGGGCAACAACAGGATGGGCACGGTGGGAGCGGAGCTCGCAGCATTCCTGTGTGTGGCGGTGGCCCTGGGTGCAGGGGACAGGCTGTGGGTGCACTGGCAGCCCACTCCCAGTGCTGGAAGCACTGCTGGTTCAGCCTGAAGGGGGTCAGCAAAAGGGTTTGGTGTGAAGGTTTGGGTTTTCCAATTGCTCCCCCTCCTGCAGGTTTGAACCCAAGCAGGGCTGTAGCTTCCTCGACAGAAGGCGAATGTCCAAGCAGCGCTCCAGGGCAAAGGGCAGGAGAAGAACAAACAGGTACATATTGGCATTAGTGGGCAGGAACTCTAAAAAAGCAACAGAAAGCTTCAAGCTAGACTGGAAAAAAAAAACCGACAAAAACCAAGGGAAGATGCTGCCCGAGAGCCTGGTGTGGGTTTCACCAGGAGGAGAGAGCTGGCAAAGCAGATTTGGGGCTGCAGAAATGTATTGCCGTGACAGAAACTCGTGTCCTCTGATGGGACCTGCACCCTGCAGCAGCCTTGGGGCTCAGCAAAGGGCATCACCATGGCCTGGCAAATCAGGGGTCTTACTGAGATCCCCTGCAAGGCCCACCTCCACCATCTGAGCCCAGAATGCCTGCGATGGGCACCCTTTTTGGCCAGGGTCCTGTACCCCAGCCATGCCCGCCCTGTCTGGCAGCAGTGGGATGCAGCAGCTGCATTGCCAGACACTGTCCCAGGGCCAGGGCCAGCTCTGTGGCATGGGGCCACACAGGGTGACAGTGCTTCCTTCCTCCCCACACTGCCAGCTCCTCCCTGAGGTGATGGAGCTGAGCCCCACCATCAATCTTCCCCTTTGGTTGGGGTTTAAATCACCAGGGCAGCTGGATTCAGAGGACACAAATTGCTCACCTTGATCCCTTCTGGTGGCTGGGGCAGGGCAGAGCCTCACTGCTGCCCTGGGACCATGGCCACACCACAGGGGTCACCTGTGACCCTTGGGATTCTCCAGAACTTGGGCAGGGCATTGAGTCACCAGATCCCCCTTTCCCTGGGTGTTTGCCTCTAGGATGGTCTCTTGGGGGGCTCATTCCTCAGTCCCTTGGTGTTTTAATGCAGGACCAGATTCTGATATGGGAGGAAGTTTTGCTGATACATGTGGCAGCCCAGCTCTGAAAGCTGTTAGTCCAGGGACCTGATGGTGAGGACATGTCCCAACCCTGGTACATGTCCCCATCAGCACAAAGTGACGCCTGTCTGAAGCCAGGCCTCCAAAGGCATCCATCAGGGCTGGCAGTGTGCAGGCAGCAGCACCCACAGCTGAATAAACCACGGTGGGAAATGCCCCTGGGTGCAGCATTTGGGATTTGCTGCCCTTGTCCCCAGCTCTTCTGCTGGCGTGGCCCTGGCCTGGCTGGTCCCACCACTGGTTGAGCCAGGCTCAGCCCTGCCCTGACCACATCAATGCCACATGGGGCCACGCTTTGGGCAGGAAGTGTGGCTGGAGAGCAGGGCCAGACCTGTCCTTGGCATGGGCAGACTCACCTCCTGCTTGTGCCAGCACAGGCTCCCAAACCTCCTTGTGCACCTCCTGGTGCCTCCCATGCAGGGCTCTGGATGCAGCCAGTGGGGTTTGGTCTTGTGCTGGGACTGGGGGAAAAATCATCTCTCAGCTGTGTTGGGAGCTCTCAGAACTGTGCTAAGCCAGCACTTTGGTCCAGAATTGCCCTGTGATGCAGTGTTTTTCCTTTTCATCCCAATCCTGCCTTGGTTCTCTGTCTGGTTCCTCATTTCCTTGAAAGATGCCATTTTTCATCCCTCAAATTACCACTGTCCTGTGGTCCCAGGGGTCTGGCAGCTTGCTAGGAACAAGGAGCACCCTGCCACCTGCCCAGCTCAGCTCTTACCCTGGCCATGCCATATCCCTCCCTTTCCTCTGATCTTCCCTCCCATCAACCACCAGGCTCCTCCATCCATTTAGCCCCTGCTGAGTATTGATCACTGATCTGTCTTCTCCTTTCCCATGGATCATTACAGAGGGCAAAACAGGTGCCTGCCCTAACACCAGGATACCTCTAGTAGTAGAAACATAATTGCCCGGGCTTGCCTTACTAAATCCCCCAGCTGGGGGATTTTTATGCTGGCATGGGGCTATTTTTATGCTATAAAATAATTAACTCTGTTTCAGTGCAAAAGCTGGGGTCAGGGTGTTGGGTGCCGGTAGTGCTGTGCCTGTTGTGCTGCCCAGCAGCTGTGGTGCCAGGACAGAGCCCTGGGTCTGTTCTCCTCTTCCCAGTAGGTGCTGGAGAGGTTCATGTGGTCCTTTTGCGGGGGGCTTATGGTGGGATTTAGCTTGGAGGATGCTCAAGAAGAAATTCACTGGGAGCAGAGGAGTCTGGAGAAGGACCCCTGCCAGGATGAGGGGCTGTCAGCTCTCGTGGTGTAAAGGACTGGGGAGGTGTTTGGACATACTGAAGCATCTCACAGTTCTCATCAGCAGGATTTGCCTTTCCAGCCTCTGGGAATGGCAGAGAAATCACTGCAGGGCAGAGGATCTCCCCAAAGGTACCCGCCGGCAGCCGCTGCCTCAGCCACATGTGTGGCACATCTGCAGCGTTATCAGTGCTACGGGCTGGCAAGGCAGCGAGGACACGGCAGGGTGCAGCCACATGGGCAGAACCACGCCCTCATCCCTGCAGGACCCGGAGAGCCCACCCAGCCACTGCCAGGGCTCATTGGCACCTCTGTGCTAGGATCGGGGTCAGCCCAGCCCCATCCCGCAGAGCCAGGGGCACAAGCCCCAACCTCTTTAATATTTTTCGAAAAGATTGCTGAGGGGGGGGATTGAAAACCGAGTCTAAAAATAACTCCTAAAACTTCCTGTGCTGCTGGCAGGTGGCTGGGACAGGCTGCGGGGGCGGGAGGCAGCTGTGGGGCTCAGCAGTGGTGCCTGGGCTGTTACCATGGGGTAACCCCGGCAGAGGGGTCCCGGGGGGTGCCAGCCCCCTGTCACCCACCCCAGCTGCCTGCTGGGCTGCCTCGTCTCTGGTTGCACTCAGTGGCTGGTTCCAGCCAAATTTGGCAGAGATCAGAGGTGCTGGGACCTCCTGGGAGAATGCCAGGGAGGGGGTGGGGAGGCTGCAGGCTGTGCTGAGCCCTTATTAGACACTGGAGAATCCAGCAGCACGCGGGCAGCCAGGGCTGCCAAGCTCTCCTTGTGCTGATCCAGCGTGGCTGGTCTAGCAGGTGATGGGTGTTTGCAGCTCCTCCAAGGCATGGAGAGGGGTCAGGCCCGGTGCTGCTCCTGGCTGAGGCATCACGGGGCTATGACAAGGACTTGGCCAGGGATGGTGTCTCCATTGCCACTGGGGGTTTGTTCGTTGTCCCCACCCAAATGATGCCTGCATCACAGGGTTCTGTAATGACAGCAACGCTGCTGTCCCGGTTTTGACCCATAAAATACAAAGGAAAGGTCCCTCCTGGGGTGGAAAGTGGCAAGAGGTGGCCAGAGAATGAAAATACTCTCAGTGCCTGTGAGCGGGGGGTGCCAGAGGCTGTGGGAGTGTGGCTGTATCTTGACAGTCCCAGCTCTCTCCCTGCCTTGTAGTAGCAAAGGGAATCCTGGAAACCCATCTGGGAAATAAATGAGGTTCAGGTACCAGAGAAGCAGAGCCCGGCTGAGCCCCGGGAGCGCCAGGGGCTGAGGGCAGAGGAAGGAGCTGCCGAAGCCGGTGGTGACTTTTGGGTGACAGGAAGGTTTCCATCCGGATGGAGTGGAGCTGGGGACAGCAGCAGCACAAGTGCGTTGTGTTTTGGGTGCCGGGTGTGCGGGCTCGGGAGGAGAGGAGATAACAGTTCGTGTCCCGGGGAAGGAGAGGGAAGCGGCTGCGCTGAGCCATGCGCTGGGATGAGCTGATAACAGGCACATGGCGCTGCCCCAGGGGAGCGGGGGTGGCTGCCAGCATCCCTCCTCCCTCTTTCTCCCCTTGCTGCCCTTTTTCACCTGCGGTGAGACCGTGCCACCGAGGGGCAGCGGCCAGCAGAGACCACAAGTGGTGTTGGTCGCTTGTGGGCTGGAGCCTCCTCCACCCACAGCAGTGCCGAGGGTGAATTTAATCAAGAAAAAGGAGGCTGGCGGCTGATTTCTCTCTCTCTCTCTCTCTTCTGTTTCTTTTTTTTTTTTTTTTCCTGAAGAGGAAAAAAACCAAACAACTTTGTTTGTGAGTCACTCTTGGCCGAGGGAGCAGGGCTGCGCTCTGTGCATCAGGCTGGCACATCCCACCTCGAATGGGCGATGCTGCCGGGATGCACCGCCGGCGGCTCTGACTCAGCCCACCCTCAGCACAGCCCCTTTCCCGCACTGCCCACCTCGCTGCCGATGTCTGTGTGCTGCGGGCAGTGCTGGAAGCTCGGGGACATCGGAAGCGCAGCGTGGCAGAAAGCATTGTCACTTGGAAGTGGCCTCGGCTGGTTACCGAGGACCTCGGTGCAGCCTGCACACACCCTGGGGACATATCCTGCCTGTCACTCTCGGCAGAGCCACTTTTGGCCGTGGAGTTGCTCCAGCACCAGCATGCAGGGGATATTTCTGAGAAGCTGCCATCAGTGCCAGTCCTGGCTGGGGAGCCCCATCTTGGTAGCCCTCGTTCTTGCAGCTGCTGCTGGATCCAGCCCTCCTGGAAGCAGGAGGCTGATCTGGCTCAGCCCCTGGTGGGACCCACTGTGCCCCTCGATGGGGCAGCTGGCCCCGTGGTGGAGCAGCAAGGAGAGCGTCTGGGCTGGGCTGGGGCTTTCCCAAAAAAGGCCTGAACTCTTCGGTTGAATTTGCCACTTCCCTTACCACTCCCTTTCCTGTTAGAGGCTGTGTTCAGCCACTTTTCTTTTCTCTTTCTCTCTTCTTTTCTCCCCCACCTCCCCACCCGCAGAGCCGGCGGTCCTGGCGATGCCGCGCGCCCCCTGAGCCGGCCGGGGTCACCCTGGCTGGCACGATGGCCAGGCTGCAGGTACGGACACACCGCAGGAGCTGCTCCCACACCCCCCAGTCCTCCCAGCACACATGGCACAGGGTCGGTAGGCACATCGGGGGGCAGCACAGGTCGTGCTGGGAGTGCCCCTGCACTGAGGTGGGTGCTGTTTTGTGCCCTGTGCTGCAGAACTGGGGGAGCCTGCTTTGCCCAGGGTGAGTAGGGCACAAGGAGCCTCATGTGCAGGTGTGTGGGATGGGGCCAAGATCTCAGCAAGGCCTGGTAGAAGGAGAGGTTCCCCTTTGATTTTGGGGAGAGCTCATCTTGTCCAGTTGCATGGAGGGTCACCACTCCATTTGGCAAGAGGACAGTGTGGTGCCAGACATCATGGGGTCATCACGGGCGTGTGATGCCACCCGGCACAGCCCAGGGACACCCGGCACATGGGGACTCCCAGACTCACAGGGGGCTTGGGGAGCTCAGGGAGGGTGGCTTTTGGAGCATCTCCTCTCTCACTGGGGAAATGTCCCCTTTTTGTCGTCCTTCCTCTTTCTGCAGCCTCGAGCGCATGCCCTTGCCTTCCCTCCAGCACTTCCCTATCTGCCAGCCCCAGCAGCCCCATGGGGGGCCTGGCATTGGGGCAGCTGGTGACAGTCCCAGGGCACCCAGCCCCTTCCAGCATAGGGAGGTGGGGGTGGCAGGGGCACCGAGGAGTGCACAGTGCTGGGAAATCATCCCTGCAAATTCAGACCGTGATGGCAGTGCCCTTCAGTGCCCATCAGAGTGTGCCGGTATTGCCTTTTGGTGCCAGTCCAGATATGCTGAGCTTGGTCTTTGGTGCCAGCAAGGATCACACCAGCATCACCTCTTGATGCTGTCAGACAAGGTCCCTGTGGTCCCTGTGCAGGCCCACAGTTCCTTTCTCCCTGTTCCCCATGGCACAGCACACTCCTCCAGAATGGCCTTGGGTGTGTCCCACAGCACCCACGGTGGGCAGCGACCTGACCCTGCTCCTTGCTGGGTGCTGGATGCACCCCTTAGGATGAGAAGGTGATGCTCCTGCCAGGGGATGCCACCCTCTCCTGGCTGCCTCTCCAGGGTGTGTTGACTCAGCCACTTGTGGGTCAGCTCTGGCCGAGAAGCAAAGTGAAGTACCTGGACATCCCCATGGAGCAAAGCCACACGCTGTCCCCACATCCCAGTCCCTCAGTCACCCCGTTCCATAGCCCAGGGCTGTGGCAGAGCCAGGCTGAGCTGGGAGGGAGCAGGGTTTTCCCAGCCTTCAGGTTGTCCTCCTGCTCACTCTGTTCCCACAGCCTCGACCCCAGTTCCTGTTGTTGGTGCCTCAGCCCCCGGCAGTGCTGGGTGCCATGGGATGAGCAGTAGGACGTGGGTGGGCAGTGGGAAGAAGGGTGCTGGGAGGGGAAGATGGTCAGAGGAAGCAAAGGGAAAAATGGGGGGTTAAGTGGACCCGAAGGCAGCACAGTGCGAGAGGGAGCAGAGCTGCTGCTGAACCAGGTGACAAGGTCACAGCTGTCCTGCCAGCACTCGGGGCTATAAATAGGGACAATTGGGAGTGAAACACAGACTCTCTCCTTTTTCGTTCCTGTGGGAGCACTGGGACTGTGGGAGGGTTTGTGAGGGCCCAGGAAAGCACTGCTGGGTGATGGCTGTGCTGGGAGCAGGGGGGCTCTACCCCCAGGGCTCATGGAGGGCTCTGGGGACACCTCTGTCCCCAGCTGCATCCCACACCCTTGCTCTGTCCCCTTGCTGAGTCCACAGCAAGGCTCAGACCCGAGATGATGAGACCTGGGACTGCTCAAGGTGGGGATGCTGAGGCTGAGATCTTCGGGGGCTCTCCCTGCCTGCTGCCACTGCTCCTATTCCTTCCTTCTGGCAGGGGAAGGACCATGATTGCTGCCCATCACCCTTGTCAAGACACAGGGAGGTAGAGGCAGCTGTGGCCTGACATAACCACTGCCCATGCTGAGCCCAGCACCCAGCATCTCTCCTACCCAAGAGCATCCCTGCTCCAGGCTGAGCCAGTGGTGCTGGCAGGGACAGGCAGGTGGCATGGGACGAGGTTTGGTTTAGCATCAGGAGCTGTGAAAACTCACCACCACCACCCTGTTTCCTTCCACCCACATGATGCTGTGGAGCGGCTCCAACTTCCCCATCCCTTCCCTGAGGACACCAGGGATTTCAGCCACTCTTCCTCATGGCCCAGGGCATGGCCAGGGGTGTGCAGGGCCAGCACTGAGCCCCTCACCCTGCCAAGCCCCTCTGCTGGCTGCAGTGAACCCCGCAGCATCCCCAAAGTGTGGGATGGGATCCCAGGCAAAGCAGGGGGCTGGCAGAGCATGTCCCAATGCATTTCCTCTTCTACTTTCCTTCTCACTTCCTTTTCTTGCACTTTCTGCCTGCTGCCCTGCCCTCGCTTGCCACCTGCCCTGGGCTTTCCCCAGCACTAAGCAGCTCCCGGAGCCGCTTGGACCCGGGGGTTCTGTGCAGTAATGTGGTGCCACTCCTCTCCCTCCCCACAGGCTCCATCCAGGAGGTGGCAGGGACTTTAGCCGGGGAGTCCCACAGCTCACCCGCGGGCTGGGAGGAGCTGAGAGCGGCAGAACAGCCCCTGAAGCACGACCCAACCCTGTCCACCGTGTATGAGGCTGGGACGCAGGTGAGGGGTGAGCAGCCGGGGGGGGCCAGGGTGGCAAGCAGGAGCCAAAACTAAATCACAGCAGGTCACTGCACAGGGGTTGCTCCTCTATCTCTGTGTGCTTGCACAAGGTGGGGAATGATCACTGGCAGCTCCCTGACCCTCTCCGCCCTCCTGCCTTTCAGTACACAGGACCCGCGTCCACAGAGTCACCCCTTCCGATGTCCCGGCATGAGACTTCTCCGACAACGGTGCAACCCGCCAGCAACCACCGCCCCAACGCCTGCTGCTTCTGCTGGTGCTGCTGCTGCAGCTGCTCGTGGTACGTCCCACTGCCCCCCTGGCCCTGCCTCCTGCAGGGGCAGTGAGAATCGCCCACCCACCTCATCATCCCATAGGCAGGGCAGGCTGTAGAATCCTGGGTGCACTGTGACTCCTGTTTGTGAGGCAAATCTCTTAGATACATAGAGCAGAAAGTAGCAGTGAGACTCCCCAGTGCTGGCCTGGTGACTCCAGGGAAGGATGACCCTGGTCCATATGAGCCCTCTGGGAAGCTCTGCCTTGGAGCAGCAGGCACAGAGTCCAGCCCTGCCCTCCCAGCACTGCCCGAAGCCAAGGATGGAACCAGCTGCTTGCCTCCATCTGCATCTCCTGTCCTTACTGAGGATCTCCAGCTCCTTATTCTCTGGATAGCCCAGATTCTGGAGAGCCCATCTGCTCTTCCTCCTCAGCATCTGCTCGCACAGAGATTGCTGATGCCTCTGGCTTTGCAGCAGCTTTGGTCTTTACAGCCACCAAGAGCAGCAAGCTTGGAGGAGCAAAAAACCCTGGAGCTGAGCTCTGTGCATCTCCCTCCTTAGGGAGGTGGCTGCCCTAGGCTTGGTGGCATTCCCTGTGTCTCTCCTTCATCTCTGCAAGAGCCTGCGAGCAGAGATGGAGCAGAAATCCCAGAGATGGTACATATATCCCTCTTGTTCCTGGAGCAAGCGGTGCTGGTTGCTGAGTGGGGCTGAGGCACAGCAGGCAGTGAGCCCTGGGGGTGGCACAGGCAGGGACGTGCCCACAGCTTTGCCCACCCCAGCTGCCCACGCTGGGGCAGAGGTTTGTACAGCCAGTCCTGCGCGAGCAGCGAGGGACAGTGTCGCAAGCAGGAAGGGCTGCGGTCAGTGCCGGGCACGGAAATTCAAGGGCCCAGGGGAAGCTGGCTGGTGGCTGCTCTCCACTTGTGCCACCAGCACCCCCAGGGACAAGGGGACACAGGGACAGGGAACACCACATCTCCAAGCCCCAACATCTCAATCCCACTATCTGCCTGCGGGCCGGACTGGTGCTGGCACATCACCAATAAACGCTTGTTTATTTATTGGTGATTATTCATGACACAACAGCTCACAGTTGTTGTGAACACAACAGCTTCGCCTTGGGCCGATCCAGCACTGACCTCTGCCGGCTGCTGTGGCCACTCCAGCTCAGCTCAGTCCTGGCACACATCCCTGGCACATGGCCCTGGCACACGGCCTGAATGGTGGAGTGGGAGCAGGGCCACAGCAGTGTCTGAGCACAGGGACACCCTCACATGGTGACAACAAAACTGCATGAGGGAACCAGGTTGCCACCAGGGCAGTGGGTGAGAGGAAGGCATGGATGGGGGTGCTGATGCCCACAGAGGAGATTCAGTGGGTCAAGGTGGGGTCTGCATGTGCCCCCAATGCCCCTGACTACCTTTCTGTCTCCCTGTTAGGAACGAGGACCGAGAGCGAGCATGGAGGGCATCCCGGGAGACCAAACTGGAGACCATCCCAAACTGTGAAGCGTGGTGAGTGCAGGGGCAGTGCAGTGTCGGGGGGGGACCTGTGTTCTGCCCTTGGGGTACACAGCAGGCAGAGGATCAGGATACCAGGGTTCAGGGGTTCCTGGTGATGTGTCCAGCAGCTCATCCCCAGGTCTCACCAAGAAACAGGGAGCCTGGAGCCACAGGCTGAATCCTACTGTGGTTCTGCCCTTGGGCCCATTGCAAAGGGAAACTGAGGCATGGAAGAACCTCAGCAGATTTCAGACCTCATTCTGCCATTTAGACAGAAGAGCAGCCACAGGGAGAGGAGGGGACAGGTCATTCCCAGGGGGTTTCAGTACTGAAGTGGAAGCAGCAGCAGTTCCCATGTCCACTCAGGGAGGAGCAGAATGGGCCAACACCCCGCTCCAGGAATGCTCTGCACCAGGCACCCATTCCCTGAGTGACAAGTGTGACACCCAGCCTTGGGGGCTCTGTGCAGTGCCTGGCACAGCCAGGTTAGGGTTAGATGTGCTAATTAGCCATGAATAATGAGTGTACCTGGCCAGCTTGAGCAGGTGCTGAGCACTCGCTCCCCCTCCCTCCCCCCCTCCCTCTCCCTCCCCAGCTGAGAGGGGTGATGGACCTATGTCAGTCTCTCTTGGCTCAGAGCTGCCTCTCCACCAAAGGGCTTTTCCTCTTGTTGGGATTTGTGCAGAGCTAGCACCAAAATACAACTCATTTTGGGAAATCTAGCCCAAAGCAAGGCCATGCTCCAGCCTGGCTGAGCAGAGCCAGGACAGACCCCTGAGTGACCTCTGAAAGCTCTGTACCACCGGAGCCTGAGCAGGAACAGCCTCGTCATGGGCACGGGGGAAGTGGTTGGGCACAGTGCAGGAGGGACACAGTACAGCCCTGGCCGACTGTAACACCATCCCCTTGCCTTCCCATGGACCTGTCAGTGCCAAACCCACGCCAGAGGAGGTGCAGGGCTGGGCACAGTCCTTTGACAAGCTGATGAAGAGCCCGGCGGGGCGCAACGTCTTCCGGGAGTTTTTGCGGACTGAGTACAGCGAGGAGAACATGCTCTTCTGGCTGGCATGTGAGGAGCTCAAAACCGAGTGCAACAAGCACACCATCGATGAGAAGGCCAGGATGATCTACGAGGATTACATCTCCATCCTCTCTCCCAAGGAGGTAGGAGGCAGAGCCTTTGAGGGGAGGGCTCAGGCTAAAATGGGACTGGGGAGGATTCTTGGGGAGAGAGCTCAGTTCCAGCTGCTGCCAGAGTCCTGTGACAGTTTGGGGATGAGTTTAGAAGGGTAACGGGGGTGGAAAGGGGATATGCAGCCCCCCAAAACCCCCGGGATGCTGCTGGCAGCGGGACCACGGGCCGGGTTGTGCTGCAGAGCCAAGACCTCACGAGGGCACCAGCGGGCCGAGAAAATGCTGCATCCCGGCCTGCAGCATCCCCGGAGTGGGGGTACCCAGGGCGGGACCACCCCAACCCACCTCCCTGTGCCCAGCTGGGGGACACAGAGGGGACTCCGAGAGATCCCCACTCCTCCCTGAAACCCTCCCCAGCTATCAGGGCTCCAGTGTCAATATTTTCTGGGAGGGAGCACACTGTGGTCTCCCCACATCTGGTGCTGCCTTGTTACCCAATTTCCCGTGAGAGGAGGTGGAGGGATGGGTGCTGGGCCGGGGCTTGTCCTTGGGGTGTCCCCCAGCCCTCACTTTCTCTCCGTGCCCCCCAGGTGAGCCTGGACTCGCGGGTGCGGGAGGTCATCAACCGGAAGATGCAGGAGCCGTCCTCGCACACCTTCGACGACGCACAGCTCCAGATCTACACGCTGATGCACAGAGACTCCTACCCCCGCTTCCTGAACTCTGCCATTTACAAATCGCTGCTCCAGACCGTCTCCCACTCCTCCTCGGAGTCCTAAGGGCACCCACTAGCTGTGGGGACACCAGTGGGGACATGGTGGCCAGGGGTGGTCGGTGCCTCCTCCCCTCTGCCGCCCCTCCTTGCCAGACCTCACTAAGTTTTTAGCTTTTTACCTATGAACTGTCACCCCGGTGTCTGGGCCACACTCCAGGACTGTCCCCAGGACACAGCTTGGGCCAGCTCATACTACTGATTCCTCTGCCCCATCCCCAATGCTGGCCAGAGCGAGCTGGGGGAGCACAGGACAGTGCCCGGGGCCTGACTCCCCCCACACCCTGTTTGGAAGAGGTCACTTTATCCCAAGTGGTTTGGGGGTTTTTTGAGGTGAGGGGGGAGGTCGATTGTTGTTGGTTTGGATTTGTTTCTTTTTTAATTTTAAATGCTCTTTTGGTTGGCTTTTACTGGGGGACATGAGGTGCGGGAGGGGGGGTTGACGAGCATCTCTGTACATAAAAAAACTTGTCAGGTTTACCTCGCTCCAGCTGTTTGAGGTGGCCCAAAGGGCAGGGGGTGGTGCTAGAGCCTGTTTGTATTCCCAGTGGATCTGGATGGAGCAGAGAGTGGAGCTCTGAGGTGCCAAAAGGGACCATGGGGATGTGCTCCAGGGGTGGGTAGGGGGTGTCTTAGAGCTGCCTCCCCTTCCAGTTCCCATGAGACATCAGCACTGCTTCAGCCCCAGGACACCACACACTGTCACCCCAAACCCATCTTCCATCCTTGGTTCAAGGACCTCAGAGAGGGGGAAAACCCCTGTTCAGGTATTGTTTGCCCTCCTGCAGAACCCACAGGCTCCAGGATGCCTGCATGAGAGAGCTCCCAGCTCATCCAGCCCTGCCCTGCCAGCGGGGAGAAGCCCAGGGCTCTGCCCCGTTGCCTCACTGAGCAGGGACCTGGGCTCCACATGGGATGGGAAGTGTCACAAGGAGGATACAAATTCCCATGTTTTTGCACAGCACAAGGAATGATTTACAGAAGGCTCAGTATTCAGGATTAAAACATGTCTGTCCCTGCCCTTCACACTGAGACAAAGCCAACACAGGGGTTTTGCTGCCAGTCTTCACTTTTCCTGATCCACCACAGCAGTTTCTTATTTATCCACCCCTTCCCCTCCTCTCTTCAGCCCTTCCAAAAGAAAAAAAGTGCTTTTTATTGAACATATTTTTTAAACAAACCAATTCTTTCAGCTTTTTTTTTGTTTTGTTTTTGTTTCCTTCCTTCCTCATGGCATGACTGTGTGGAAATTCATGTCAGTAAATTTAGTTTTCTTTGCCAAGCTGGAAATACAGTTCAAAAAAATGTATTTTTGAGAGAGACCAGTAATGGTTTATTAGGAATGTTGGTATTGTTATTACTGGCAGGTTTTCCCCCAGTCTGCACCCTTACAAAATCCCCACCCTGCACAGGGGAAGTTTTAGTTCTGGGTTTATTCTGTGAGTAAGGGAGATACTCTCAAATGTCGCCCCAGCCTGAGGGTTGGAGGTTGAACATCACTGAAGCTGTTCAGAGCATGGCAGGGGGTCAGAGCCCTTCCACACACCACAGAGGTTCAGCACAGGGAAGACCCCACTGCCTCGAGATAACCTAGTTTTTCTCTTACTCCCAATCCCTTTTAAACACCTTACAAGCAAATCTTTACTTCTGAAACACCTCTTTATCCAGTGTACTTCCCCTCCCTGGCTCTCCTTGGTGTTATCCCTGAAAAGGGCACTGTAAAATGACATGGTGCTTTTCCCAAACTCCTGCTTGGGACTCTTGGTACCTAATTCAGGATTGTCAGAAGGCTGTACACAAGCTCAGCTCTGCTCCTCACAGGAACACAAGAAGAAAGGCAAGAGGCACTGGTAAAGAGCTGGCTCCCTTTCCCAGTGCACGAGCCAGTGCTGTGGTCAGCGTGGGTTTCAGATCATGAGGCTTTTTTTTTCAGCATCACTGTGAGGACACTGCTCCCTCCCAAGCCTGGCTTGAATAATCCCATTCACCACAAGACTCGTGAGGCTTAAAGGAGTTGTCAGTGTCTTTGAATATTTCCCTTCTTGGGAGACTTGGCTGCACCCTGTAAAGTGAAAGCCCTGAGCGAAGGATGCTGGTGGGATCCCTGCCTCCGGAGCAGCACAGCCCTCAAAGGGGCTGAGAGCACGTTTTCCGCTGCTTTCATGTGGCTGCTTACTCCTCTCCAAACATCTCCGAGGTCTCTGCTCAATGTCTGCTGTCTGGCATGCTGGGAAGCCAGTGGAAATACTTGTTTTTCACTCTGGAAGAGGGAAGCGATGCCGTGAGAGATGTGACTGCAAATGCTCCTGCCCTGTCAGCATGAGCTGGAGGGCACAGCACTGCTCCTGGGCAGCCTCAGACCCACAGACCTTGCTGGGGTCCCCCAAATGCTGCAGCACCCCAGTTAAAGGCTATGAAAAGGAAAGAAGAGGGATTTTAAGTCCGGCTGAAAGTTGTTGTGAGCTCAGATGGAATTTCCCCACCAGGTTTTAGTTAGCTCCCAGGAGCTTGATTCTGCAGGTCTCCTTGACAGGGTCACATCTGCACATCTGGGGCTGGCTTTGCTACAGGATCCTTTCCTTATCCGACCCCTTCCAAGAGAACCAGCTCTGAGCTCACTTCAAACCTCCTCCACTTCTTCAGCTAAGTGCTAACAGCTCCCACCCATCCCTCTAGCCCTTACCTTGTCCAGATCCAAGCCTCTGGAAAATTTCCTGTATTTGCAGCATTTTTCCTTCTCCTGAGCCTCTCCAGCAAGCCCCTCTGAAACTCCAGGCTGTTTTTCAGCTGTCAAGCTACAAGCAGAGCACAAACAGGAAAGTGCCTGGGACTCCCTCTGAACAGTTTGGGGTGGGATTTTCTATGGCTGGTGTCACCCTGCTTTCAGTCTGTTACAACTTGGGCAGTACATTCTTATCTTTGCAGCAGCCAATGCTGTTGGCATTCTAAGGCTCAAGATACCAAGGAATCAGTGCAAAATCCAGTGAATGCTGCCAAGATGGAAAGCAACATCTGATCTCTGCCCCAAAAGCTGTGTCCCATCACCAGTACTGCCCACTCAGCTGCCCCAGGCTTTGGCCCAGTGGTTGCAATTCCATGAGGTGACAGAAACAAGCCTTCACACACCGAGGGTGTGCCTGCAAGTCACACGTCACTTTCTGCAGCTCCAGGCATTATTCAGTCCTCAGCCACCTGGACATGGACAGCCTGTCAAGTTCCCATGCTGGAAAAACAAAGTGCTGCACACACAGTTGAAATAAAAGTCAGAAACTGACAAAAATGTTTAATATTAGTTTTGAAGAGAAAGTGACCGTACTCGCTTACATGAGAAAGTAATGACTGGGTGTGTTTAGTGAGCTCTCCTGCCAACCTGTCAGCCCAGGGCTGTGGCTCTGTGCGAGGCCCAGGCCTCCCCACTGCTGCTCTCAGCGTGTGACAATGCAAACTCACTGGGACACAAAACACAACTGCCGTGGGAGCCGGCGTGTGGAGGCTGCGCTCGGGTCTGCGTTTGGCTGCCGCTCTCAGGCCATGGCACATGTCAGCAGAACTGCAAGAGAAGGGAGTTTAAACCCCAGTTAGAAACCTCACTGCCAAGGGGAGCTGCAGAAGAAGGTAAGGATCCAGGTGTGGGTGTTTCAGAAGCTGGGAAGGACTTGGGGGTTCTCAGAAGCAGGAGCCAAAGGGAGCTCCCGTGTGAATCTCTCACTGAGGCTCTTTGGCACTTTGTAGTGGCATCATTTCTGCTCGCCACTGACCAGGAGATTTCTGCTCACCCCTGACCTCTGTGCTCAGCGTGAAAGAGCAGTTTGGAAATCCTGAACATCATCACCACTATCCCTCAGAGGGCAGAGGCAGCATGGAAAGGACTGTAAAGCAGGTTAAGGAAGAAGGGATATGAGGAGAGAGAAGGGAATGTGTGAATGTGGAAGTGAGACTTGACCCCAGTTGGTCTGCAGGGATGAACACAGGAGCTCTTGCCTCTGTGCTGGGGGGGAAGATCACTCTTTAGAGCCAGCGAGGGTTTGGCAAGCACCTCTGAGCAGCAGCCAAGTGCCTGCAGCCTGGCCTGTGCAGCCACCCCAACACCCCTCAATGCCAGTAACAGCCCTGGTGCTCTACCTTCCAGCGATTCCCACACTCATTGCACACGACGAAGGTGGTCATGGGCTCATCGGAGCTGCGGGTCTGCACCTGGCGGGGACACAAGGGAGGTGAGAGCTGAGCATCACACATGGCCCTGTCCCTCCAGCCTCCAGGGATTCATGCTAGGCTCACAAAATCAATGGGACAGCAAAAGGAGCTTTCCAGTACAGTAGGTCTGGTGTTACACACAGTACACACATACACACATCGTGACCGCCCTCAGCCTGAGATTACCTCTGTGACAAGTTTTGGGACAGCGTATTTCCCTCCTCACCCAATCTGCTGCCCATTTCTTACAGGTGAATCTGGAAGTGGACATGCCCATAGCCAATCCCTCCCCAGACTGTCCCCTAGGAAGGGATGTGGCCAACATTGCCATGACAAACCCCTCAGTCCCAAGCACAAGAGCATAAAAAAGCACTCAAGCCATTCCCATTTACAGAGCAGTCCTACATCCTGGCCTCACAGGAACACACTCTGGGTTACCAGGTTCTGCACAGTTCCAGTCTGGTTTGTGTTTGAGCCATTAAGGAACTCTGATATTTAACCCAGATGTGATTGCTGCCTCTGACTGGCTCTTGCCAGAAACACATACTTTACTAGAAACCAGATTTTCATGGCATTTGAATACCACAAGGCAGATGTAGACTGAAAATACTGGTACTCCCCACACTAGTCAGGCAGAACTGTGCCGAGGGGTGATTATGGTGATCTATGTGTGTAATTACCTCATGTGCAAGTGTCATGGTATTTGCATTATGCAAATTAACCATTTTTGCAAGAATGTTGGATAGCTAAATTCTGTAATTCTCCCCCTTTACTGTCTGCTTCCAACATGCTCATAAATGCCAGTTCATCTACTTGAGACTTTGCATCTCATCATCCACTAGTGATTTCACTAGAAAACAAATCAAAATACAGAAAACCTCCTGATATTTCTATTCAGAAGACACTGCTGTCTCCTGCTCAAATTCCAGGCAGTCAAACTCCAGTTCTGCACAGGTGGAGACAGTGCCATGTGCTGGAACAGCCCAGGAATGTTACTGGGAGCACTGGCAGAGAGAGGCTTCTTGCCTGAGCCAGCCTGTGGGATGCAAGGCTGCTGCTGAGCCAAAGGAAACACCCTGGTCAGATTCCTGGATCTCCTTCTCTTCCCATGTGTTTGTATGTCAAGTCCAAGCAGATGCAGGAGTCTCACCCGGCACTTGCACACGCAGTTTGTGCGCAGTCACTCAGCAGCAATCTGGTGGCTGCTGGTGCATTTTTGGGTATCTGCACATTCTAAACCACTGACTCACAGCAAAGGCACATTTATCTCCAGATGCCTGGCACGAATGTGGGAGCTAAAAAGCACTGGTAATGCACAAGGCTTCCAGCAGCTGGTCATGGGGAAGAAAAATCCTGTCTGCTCACATTACAGTTTCATTTATTCCTTTTGTTTCACCCATTTCATGCTATTTGATTTTAAATAAGTTGGGACTTATCCCGCTGCAGGTTATCTATATTCTTAATTTGTACTTTTAATACCATCAATATGTCTGACTCAGTTTCTGCAGCCTCTCCTCTACACTACCCACTCCTTTATTGTCTGAGTCCCAGCATTCCCAGCACCTGCTTTCAGTGTAGAGCACTGCTGAACTTTTGAAAGCCTCCTCGGTGCTGCACAACTCCTGCTCTTGTACAAGTGAGCCAAAAAGTTACACAAGCTCACAGAAACACTTGCAAAAGTACATTTTAGACAGTCTCAAGTGTTTTCTATCCACCAGTAGCAAAATTTGGGCTGTGCTGCAGGGCCTGTCATGGAGTAGTGTAAGCTTGTGACCGTGACAGATCATGTCCTGGGCAGAGGCCAGGACAGGAGCAGGAAAACCAACCTGGGTGTAGGTGCAGTTCTTCTTCTTGCATTTCCCACAGGTGAAGAGGTCAGTCTGTGTCCCTCCTGTCTTGGCCATCTGATGCTCCCGGATTGCTTCTTTTGTCATGGCTTTCCTGATCTCTTTCAGCTCATTACTGGCCATTTCCTTTACAAAAAAAAAAAAAAAAAAGGCAATAAAATCACATCTGCCCAGTTTTACCACCACACCCACTACAGTGGAAAGAGTCAACAGGAGGACAAGGCAGCCTGACAGATGGGCATTAAGACAGAAAGCCTGTTCCAATTCTGGTTTCTGGTTCATAGCAAGGGCCCTCGGATGATGTGAAGGCCCAACAAACCACTCTTCACACTGCAAACCCCATCACAAGCTCACTCCATGCACTCTGGCAGCTACTGAGAAAACTGCAACCCTGTCAGCAGCCCAGCTAAGCCTCAGGACACGTGCCCCATAAGAAGCAAACCCTGCTCCTCAGGCTCCCTCACCTCCGAGGTCATCACTGCAATCTGTTCAGGGGTGATGGCCCCACACAGCACGTTCTTTTTCAGCTCAGGATTTTTGGAGTCCTTCAGGTTGGAGATGCGGCTCCTCACGCGGTTTTTGTATTTCATGTCGGTGTTCTTGACATCCTGGTAGATGCGTAAGGGCAGTTAAGGAGCCTGCAACCAACCCAGAGGCATCAAGCAGTTCCCAGCCACCCATGAAGAGCAGGGATTGTCACCCACTGCCAGGATGGAGGTGCTGGGACCCTACAGCAGCATCTGCTCTGGGAGGTCAGTGCTGGATTTGAGAGCAGCTTTATACAATCCGAAAGACATGGGGCTTCCAGCTTGGGCTTTTTCACTATGCTGGAAATATTCAGCTATGCTCATGTTCTACAACCTCCCCTTTCTCTCAGCAAGGCAGCCACAAACCCCTCCACTAAGGGAGCCCAGCTGCACCTCCAACCCCACAGTTCCCAAACCAAGCAAACTCCTCACATCAGACTTATCTCACATCAACATGGAACTTGGTCCTCGTTGCTCCATCCTTTCCATTGCTTTTGTCTAGATCAGCACACTCAGCTCAACAGGGAACACAGGGAAGTTGCATGTATTTGGAAGCAGAATCAAAAGCAGGAAACAGCAGTCTTATGAGAAGGACAAACTAGGGATTACAGTCTCTGAGTTCCCAACTCCACACTGGTAGCTCCTTAGTGACCCAGGACTCAGCCAAGCAGAGCTGGAACCAGACCCAGAACCCTGACAAGCTGCAGCAGAACATCTATGCACAGACAGTCCCGTTTTTCCTTTGAGCACATGGATTTCACTGCTGGAGGCATGCAGGCCCTGGAGGCAGCACTGTACAGCAAGGATATACTCTTCAATCTGGGCTGCTATGTGCTCGCAGTCGGCACCGATGGCGATGTAGTCGTCTGTAAGACAGCAGAAACACGAGCTCAGTGCTTCCAACCAAGCCAGGGCTCCTCAGGCTCAGTAATTCTGAGCTACAAATCTGGACAGTTTGCTGGTTTGATTCACATGCTCTTCCCATCAAATGGCATCTTGGCCTTTGCTCTTGTTACTCTCTGACCCTTTGGAAAAGGGCAGTGATGAAAATAGATTAATCTAGCCAGTCTGTGCCCAGTGCCTCTCTAGGATATGGACTGCATGAGACAAAGCTAACAACAGTCTTGGCCCAAAAACTTAGTTTTCCAATATATTTTTCATATCATTGGAATCAAGCATATATAGGCAGGAATTGAGTTTCATCAGGTATTCACCTCAATGAGAGGTAACTCTACTCAGGACCAACCATCTGGGAGGGCCTGGAGATGTGCAGCATCAGGATCAAGCCTTCCTTTCTCATCTCACCTCAGGACTGTCTGCTCCTCCCCTCTTCTCCCTCACACCAGTTAAACACCATCACACAGACTGCACAACTGCCATGGACTTGGACAGCCAGTATGATAACCAACACCACAAAGCAGGGAAGGTAGGGCACAGCTGAGCTTAGGGAGAGGCTCAAGGGAACTCTTTTCAAGATTTCAGATGGAAAGGGTTTTTCTAAGAGCTGTGCAAAGCATTTAATGCAGCATATAAACACATGCACAGGAAGGCTAGAAACAAAGACCTCATGAACTTCTCCATCTGTCATCTACATTAGCCCCAAATTAATAAGACTCTGCAGTGCTTAGACCCCAATTTTTAAAGGGATCTGCAATGTGGACACAATCAGATGCTCAAACTTCCAGGCATGCTGAGCACCTGCAATTGCCTCTCACTTGACATGGCACAGTATGAATGCAAGAGGGATCTGTTCCACCCCAGATCCACAAGACCACGATATTTAAGGAGCTCCTGTCTGCAAAGACAGCAGACTCTGACAGCAGACTCTGACTGGCATAAGCACCATTCCTACAAAGTCCATGTACTGAGTTACAGCTTCACTTTGTGCCCCAAGGGTGACAAGGAAGACAGCTTCACTTTACAGCAATCAGAAAAGATCCAGAAAGTGAAGCAAACCCCTGCACACCTGAAAGATTAAACTTCTGCACAGACTACCCCATGTTGCAGAGCAGAAGACCCCAAGTAACCCTGTGTGACAAACCCCTCGTTCTTAACAGCCATTGCTTGACACATTGTCGTGCCTCCAGCTCAAGCCAGGTCTCTGTGTAAGTGTCTGAAAATGCTGCAACAGCAGCCAGTTCATCAAAGGGGTGACCAGTGGCTAGACTGAGCTGCTGGCAATAATCCTTTGACAAGGCTGCTCCAGAACAGTGTGTCTAAGCTGAGCTGGCACTGACAGTCTCTGTCAGCATGGTCCAGGAGCTGTGAAGCACTTAGGGCAATGTAGGGCATCCCCCAGCACTTACCATCAGCCTGCAGAGCTGCTGTCAGCATCTCCCTGCATTTGTTGCGCACAGCGTCGCAGGTGATGGGGGCCGGAGGGAAAGTGGTGATTTTGGGGGTGGTCGGAGTCTTTGGAGGCTCCTGCCTTTTGTTGGAGCTAAAAGAAAAACTTCACCTGTCAGAATGTCTCAGTTTGGGCCACTGAGAGCAGAGAAGGGAGCAGCAGGCATGTGGCCAAGCATCCTGTTAATCATAATACAGAACCAGTCAGAACACAGTGCAAAGTCATTGTCCCAAACCAGCACAGAGCACAACACAGCAGCCAACGCCCTCAGCCCAGACATGAGCTCTCCTGTGGACACTGCTGGCTACCAGCAGAGGTTTAATCCATGAACAACCCTGCCAACCATCTTGTGTTATTCAAAACATATCAGCTGCTGCACCACTGGGCATCAAGGGAAAACATTTCTGTTGGACACCATCAGTAACCCAAATACACTCAGGACAATCTGAGACCATCAGCACTCTCTCAGTTTGGCAGTGCAGAGCAGATTCATGGTACTTCTTTCCTCTTTAATTTTGCAGGACACCAGGCCCATAACTGCTCTCAGCAGAAAGCTCCAGAAGAAGGAGCTGTGTGAAGGAAAACAAAGAAAAAGAAAGAAAATGGCTCCTTCAGCTTTGATATTAAAAAAAAACACCACCAAAAAAGTGTAGCACATAAAAGATTCTTCCTTTTTCCTGTAATCTGAGCAAGACACTGATTACTCATCTCAGAAAAGAGCACCCCTACACAGTCACACACAGCTCATACAGGTGCCAGGCTAGCACAGGACTAAGAAATACTGCTTCAATCTCAAAAATAACTCCATTTCCACCTGGAGCAATCACAGGCACAGACAAGGGAATGCAAACATCTGCCTGCTGTGGTTGACTCAGTCGGGTCACCTGCCAGGGGAGCTGGATGGAGACCTGCCTGCACAATCAGCACATGATGTGGGCAGGCTGAGTCACTGCTGCAGGGTCTGCATGCAGAGAAGGAACCTCAATGAGCAGCTCAGCTGGCTGTGTACCCAGAAAGCCTAACATCTGCACATGGAGTTAGTCAGCCCTGCAAATACTGCTGGTAAAAGACCTGGGTTAGTATGATTCACAGATGGTTTTCTAGAGCTTTGTTCTGCTCCCTAAATCTCAGCAGCAGAACAGCACTTTTTTTTTTTTTTTTTCAGCAGAGATTGCTCTGGCTTTGGTGATTTGTCTGTAAAATTCCCTCTATTTATGGCCAATGCCTGGTACCATTATTGCACAAAGAGATAGAAAGGGAAAAAAAAAACCCTCAATATTTCACCCATGCCATGCTGGCAATATCTTCTTGAAGATCCAAGTGGCTTGACAATTTTTGTTAAGCTGGGTCACTACTGCCAGTTCTTTGCCATCAAAAATAAATTTGTTATGAACAAGCACTTCCACTACACTGTCCTGGAAGGGATTAGTCAGCCCACAAAAAAACAGCACTAAGCTGGAAACCTTCCGAATCTGCTGCCACACAAACTGAGCCAGACGACTTTAGGGACTTATCCTGGGAGCTCCTGTGACTAAGGTCATATCCAGTCTGGCTCAAATCCCACAGATCACCATTGGGGCTCCTGGATTTCTGCAGTTCAGAGCCTTGCCAAGCCCTTTTCACAAGCATCCACCAGTGAACCTTCAGCAAATTGTTCAGGTCAAACCAAAGCAGAACTTTGATTTCTTGCTCATATGAAGGAGATGATGCACTCTGAGACTAAGACTGTACTGTGAGCTCACTGTGTTTCTCTTTGACCAGTAGCTGAATAAAACCCCTTTCTACCAGCTGGTTTTACTGGTCGGCACTGCAGGAGTTTATTAAAGGACAGATTTGTGTCCAAACAGCTCAAAACATTCAATAGGATTTACACTGCACATGTTACAAAAAGAAGGAACATCTTAGCCTGTAAATAATCCATTAGATGATGATTTTCTCCCATCTGGAATGTAGAAACTGCCATCAGGTACTTTTGTGCTTAAGAAGCTACACACAAATCACAGGCAGCACTCATGGGGGTGTATATACCAGAGCATACACTAAGGAATAACCCATAATTCAGGAATAACCCATCTAAAAAAATCACAGCTTCTCATGTTACATAAAATAGCTTGGAAAAATTAGACTTCCCCAAAGGACAAAGGCAAAACATACTTACAGTAAAAGGAAGGACTGAAGGAATATGGGTGGTTTGTGGCAAGGGAAACTTAAAGGAGACAAGTCCTGAAATTCCTTACAAAGGAAGATTGTAGGAAAAAATCCACAGAAGGGTGTAGAAATGAGTTTAGTAAGATAGGTTTTGATTGAGAGTAAGTTTTTAAAGGTGAGTTGTGAATTGGAAATACTACCAAGGGCAGCTGTGGAAATGCCTTGCCCTGAGGTTTTCTAGGGTTGTCAAAGATCTTGAAAAAAGCCTGTCAGGGACAGCTTGGGAAGAGGTTGTGCTGTGCTGAGAAAGGGCTGCAGGAGAATTTTCCCTGAGAGCTCTTCCAGATTTGAATTTTGTATCATTTTGCAAGAAACAAACAAAGGTTTCCCAGAGCAAAACCCTGTGTGTGAGCTCAGTGACCTCAGTGTGAACTCAGAACACCAACCTCCACTACAATGACTCCTCAAACACAGGTCTTCAAACCTGCATTTGCAGAGGCAATACTTGATTTTCAGGAAGGTTCTATCTGCAAATGCTATCGACTTGAATATTTAGATGTTTATTCCTTGGGGGTGGAAAAAAAGCTCAACAAGATGCATGGTAGTCCCACCTCTGTTAGCTGATGAGGAAAGATACATTTGCCTGCACACACACACATCATCCATGCACTGAGATGAGAGTTGATCCCTCAAGAATTAGATGAAACAGAGTTCTCAGGCATTCCAAAGACAGAAAATTATTTATTAAGGTTTAGAGGTTAGTTTATAAATAGAATAGTTGGGAAATAGAGCTCAAACACACCTAGAAGACTTATTTCAGGAAATCCTTGTGGTTCACACTGTTCCTGTTAAACAGGAGAAAGAGCTTGTAAATCTATCCAGGCAGCAAAAGTTTATACATAAAACAAGACTGTGCTGGAACAAAATGGTGACAAAGCAGCAGCCAGGGACTGCAAGCAGAACTCAGGGCTGCACTGGAAGAAAATCCCACAGAAGAGCTAAATTCAGGCCACAGATACAAAAGCTCCTAATAAAGGCAGTTTAGAGAATCCTGGAAAAGAAAAACCTCATGCTGCCAGAGACAGAAACATTAGACACAGCCCATTAAAATGTACTACACTATGGATCTGAAACTCTACAGCACAACAGAATATGCTTTGGATTAGACTAATGCAGCATCTAAATCCACAGGTGCCAGCTCCACACTGGCTGGCTCAGAGCCTTCAGGTCTTGCAGTGATAGCTCCAGTCACTACACAGGGATTTCTACATCTGTGCTCCAGAAAGCAAGATGAGTTTCAGGCTAAGAGTTAGTCAAATATTTTTCCCTGACAAAAATGGAAGGCGTAGCCAAAATGTAACAGACTAAGAGGCTGAGATATCTGAGTACAAACTCATCTCTTTGGTGTCTTGACAGCAGCCTCATCTGAACCAGCTATCACACACTGAGCAACCAGTCTGACTCCACTGCAGTCTCTGCTTCAAAGAACAGAGACTCTCCTCTGCCAATAGTTTTGTTTTTTTTTTTTTTTAAGGCAGATTAGTAGTTTATTTTGCAGGACTGGAGAAAAAACATTCCTGTCTCTGGAAGAGAGCCTGGCTCAACAGACTGACACTAGGAGCTGGCCCCTGCTCCTGGTCTAGACTACACTAATCCATTGGCTTCTGTTCATCCTTCACAGCCAAGGGGATGCTTTGCTAGGCAGAAGATGGAGGCTGAATACACATAAAAAACATCAAGGATTAAAAAAAAACATAAAACTGCAGTATCTGCAACACAGTAAGGCACAAGGGAACCTCAGCAGCACAAGCCAGACAGCTCCACTCCATGGACCCCATGATAAGTGACAAAGCAAGGAGGCAGCAAGGAGGAGTCTTGCCTCTGTGCCTAGAGCCAAGATCCTGTTCTGAGTGAAATCCCACACAGATTTGGACAGCCCTGGCTCCCATTCTGCACTGCATCACTCAACTTCATCCTGGCTGTGAAGTCTCCCAGGTCCTTTCATTGCAATACTTAGCAAATCCTTTTTCCCATTCTATGGAAGCAAGATGACCACAGATACCAATCATTTAAAGCCATGGAGCTCAGCATCAGCAGCCTTCCCTCCATCAGCAGCTCTGTACCCAGCTGCAAAGGCTCACCCTGAAGTGCCAAGCCTTGAGAGAGCTGAACAAAAACAAAGAAGTGACAAGAAAGTGACCAACCAAGGCTGCAAACATGGAAAATCCTGCAAGCCAGCAGGACTGCAGCCTGAATACTCTAAATCTTCTGTCAAATTTGGGAAATCGGCTAAATCACTTAAGAGCCAAATCTAGGAAGCACACACCCTCTTGGGATCTGAGGCTGGGGGAAATTTCTACAACAAAGCTTTAAATCCCATTTTTCCCCTCCCCTTTGATCACTGTACTCAACAACTGCAGTCACAGGCAGTGGAAACAGGATGCAGCATTCAAGGCATGGCAAGGAGCAAGCATGCAGCTGACCTGCCAGCTGGGGGACACCAGCCACAGGGAAAAGGGGACTTCTGCTGGGATTTGTCAAGGACAAAGAAATGGAAGTTTTACTTTAGTAATGTATCAACCAATGCCATCCATCACTTGACACTGAAAAGGCCAAAAATAATCTTTATTCTAAGTAGTTTGAAGTTAGAAATAAACAAAAATACATAAAAAAGAATAGGGGAATGTTCTACTACTAGAAAAAACAACACATGGCCAAGAGTAAAAAAAATTAAATACAATTTTAATAAAATAATTTTAATAAAATATTTTTAGATTTTTTAGATGTGTATTTCTGCATTACAGAAAATTAATAACACCACACAGATCAACCTTGAAGAAGAAACACTTCCAGTGTCTCTGACCGGAAATTTGACTACACAAAATTCCTGACTCGGACACTTAAAAATAAAAATTAAAGTAAGGTGCCTTAAGAAAATTTAAATTCGTTAACAGTGTCATCTTTGGTAAAAGGGAAGTATTACCTTTGGTCTCTTGAGTTACCAGTCTCCCTGGAGGAAGATGTTGGCAAAGACAGGCTTTTCTTTTTCTCCTCATTTTTTTCCTCAGAGGCATCTAAGTTCAAAAGAGAAATCAGTTCAGAACTGGTCTTTATGCCACAGCCCTGCCTATACTCCTCAATGTTTTCACACTACCCACTGTGGGCCTAAAGCAAGTTATTATCTTCCCAAAAATGAATCAGGAGAAAATGCCTTTACAGCCTTCCTGCTTTCCAATGGACCTTTTCCTTGCCTCCAAGTAGAAACTAATTCAAGCAAAAGCTTTCTTCACCAAACTAGAGAGCAATCAGCCTGCCTGGGAGATAAGCTTCCTCACGAGACATACCTCTTCACAGAAGTTTCTTTCAGAGGCTGCTGAGCAGGGATTAGATCAAGTTCTCTCAAGCACAACTAAAAGCAGAATTTCCAGCCAACAGCAGCTGAAGGGCCAGGACAGGCTGGTCCTTATGGGAGTACAGTTTCTTCTGATTCCCAAGTGCTGCTGAAAGCCAACAGCACAACCCTGGAGAGGACTTTCATGACACTGTACAAAAAGTTTGACCCAGAGGTAAATTGTCTGAGTCTAGCCAAAACACACCCAGTCTAATGAGGAAGTAGCAATCTAGGCAGGATGGGAAAAGAGCCCTTTTAACACTCATCCAGCCCAGCAAGAAATGGGAGCCTGTAACCAGGAAAGCCTCCCCAGCTGGAAATGGTCCATGTGAGTTTATCTATGAGATGGTGAACTAAGACTTTTCTCCAACTCATCACCCAAAATGCATTCCAACACTTCCCTTCCTGAGCTGTTGCACGAGGCTGACAGCACACATGGTGTTAATGCCACACAGAGCACAAGTGGGAGCAGAGAGTTCAGAGCACAGATATTGTTTCTACAAATAACGTTGCTAATTATTATGTGAGGAGGTATAACTTAATAGTCCTGAAGCTTTCAATGCTCTTCCAATGATGAGCTGGCTGAACAGGAGCTAAATCCAGGGGAATGCATGATAGGACACAAAACTTGAAAGACAGAGAGGGTGGAATTGTAAAGGCTGATTTGCTAGAATGTTTATTCAGATCAAGTGATAAGCTCTCCCAAAAAACTCAACCTCCCACTGAAGGCAGATTGTTCACAAGCTGAATCTGACAGGAACATGCTGATTTCCTTACCTAGAAGTTTCTTCCAAGATTTGATGAGGGATTTGGCAAGTGATATCACTTCTTCATCTGTGCTCTGCTTTCTCAGTGCATTCACCGACATCCCAATGCGGGTGGACTGCAAGGGAACACCCCCGTGAACCACTCCAGAACAGATCCATTATTAGTTATTAACTGAAACCTCAAACAAAGTCAAAGTCAGGACCAAGACAGGAGTATCCAAAGGCTTGCAGAATGATTTTATGACCGTTACAGCTTTGGAAGAGCGAGGTGACACTCACCAGCTGGCACAGCTGAACAGAAGACACATCCAATCTCCCACAAATCCCCTCCCTACACATTTGTGACATTCAAGCTTAGAGTGAAAAATTCCAAGATGCATCACAAGCTCCAAATTGTAATTCTGCTCACTCCTCCCCTAAGTCCTAAATATCATTACAAAGAACTTCTTCCAAGACTGCCCTCTGTGTTTGCTGCTTTAAACCCAGTCTTTTCTCTTTTTGCAGCCCAGAGCTCTTTAATTGCCAGCCCAAACCTCAACTTCTGCACTATTTTATTGGATTTAATGTTTATTTTCATTCTTTGCATGAGGCAAGAAGTGTGAGGAAATCTATTAAGTTTATTTAGACAACATTTTGAACTCATCCAGATGCAAACTTCAGCTTTTTACCATAACTGTGCAACTCACCTGCAGTAAATCCAAAGTCATAGGCATAGTTTTCAGTTCTTTCAGTAAATCCATTGCACCTTCCTGGAGAGGAAAAGAGAGAGAATGAGTGCCTCAGCTTTTATTAAAGAAATTCAACACCTTGGGAATAGACACAGAAAGTTGAACTCAAAGGGAAAAACACCAACAATCATTCCCTGAAACAACAGCAAGCTCACTGCTGGGGTTGCTGTTCCAAACAGACAGTAGATTCTGCAACCTGAAGGCACCTGAGTTATTGGAATGGGCAAAATAGAAGACCACTGGAGTGCTATAGGTCCTTGTTTTTGTATGGTGCAATTGCAGCATTAGTTTATTATTCTTACCTGCCAAGCTGAACATTTTTAACACCTGAAAAACACACTCTGAATTACAAATATCAGTGACTCCTTGTAGCTGTTTTCTAGTTTTCATATCAATATCCCACTGTGCTCAGGACAAAAGCTGAGACCAGGAGCAAAGCCAGCAAGCTGTGATGCTGAAGAGTTGGTCACTTGAAACTTGTTCTCTGAAGTCTCCTTACATCATCTCTACATCTCAGAACCCAGGACCAGAAAAAAATCTGACTAGGAATCGGTAGATCCCTAAAAGTGGCAGTCACTCAGAGAAATGGAAATCACTTGTCTCGCTCTAGCACATCCCAGCCTGGCGTAGGCCTGTCTCCATTCAGCTGGCTCTTTCCTCCCAACCCCCTTCCCTCAAACAAGGCTTCCAGTGTTCACATTTAGCAGCTCATTTACAACACCGACCACTCCAAACCCAGTTATGGCACAAGGCCTGCAGAGACACCATTGTAGGGAAGTGAGGCTGCCTGCACTACCAGCCCTGTCCTCACATCCCGTCCTCCCTATGCAGAAGGGCGGCTTCCAGCTCATCCCAGGAAGCAATCCAGCTGCAATCCACCCTACAGAACAAATGCCAAAATCAAAGCGAGTCAAAGCTTCCAGTGTGCACACAAGCAACTCACACCAGCATAAACCACACACATTTACCATACCCAGAACGACTGACTTCCCCCTCAGGCAGTTTCACACCTTCCCGTTCCTCCAGCCCTGAACACCCAAAGAGACCCGATGGCTCCTGACTCCAAACGGAACCACTCAGCACAATGGCAGCAAATGATTGATGAAAAAACTAGAGCAACAAACAGGCACTCCAGCAAACTGTCCTGCAGGAAGAGTTCTAAGATTAGCCAACACACAACATGTTGGAGTTTAGCACTATCTCAAACGCCAGCCAAGAGGAAATGTTGCATACCCCTCCTGTAAGAAGCTGCCTCTTTCCCAATGAAGCTGGAAGCAAATTCTGCACAGTTGCTCCTTTCCTATTTCAACACTGATGTTGAAAACCTGCCACCAGCGAGAAGAGACATCACAGGCTGTGCTTTAGCCCAAACACACTTCCCTGGGTTGTTCAACAGCAGCACAAGTGACAGTGCTCGCCCTACCCACGGCTGGCAGGGTCAGTCCAACATCCAAAAGTTCATGAGATAACAGCACCCAGCATCCCACCACACGAATATCACACTCCTCTAATCCCTTTCTCTCCTCACCCATCATCTCCCACTCCCCAGAGCCCCAAAATCTCTCTCCCCCACCCCAAACACAGATCTACAGCCCACCTCCGTCACAAACCCTTGTCAGATTTCTGCCTTAGCACTTGCATGACACTGTGTTCCTACAAGCACTGATATATCCCATTAAGCTGGAAAATAGCGGCACCTTTCCCCCCAGGCTGTCACACGGGTCACAGCACACACCCTGCGAGACTCCCCGAGTGCAGACAGCAGCTTGGCCAGCCCTCCACACTCCAGAGGCCACGGCAGTGAGCAGTAGTGCCGGTGTAGGATGGAGATGCAGGAAGCACATCCATCAGCACCGGGGTTTTCCCGGAGGGCAAACTGGAGCCCCAGTCCAGTGCTGGCGGGGACTCCCCTGCCAAAGACCTCCCAACGGGACAGGGGAGAAGGGCGGAGGATGCTCTCCAGGAGGAGAACACCGGGCAGGCAGCACAGGGTGAGCCCCGGAGTGCTGAGATGAGGTCTGGGGATGCCTGAAGCCTCGGGTGGGGGGCTCAGTATGGGGACTGGAGGCTCCCACAGCACCCAAGGGGGCACATAGGGCTGCCCGCCCAATAACTGGCAGTGGGTGGATCCCACACCTCCGCAAAGGATGGGGAAGGGAGAGGGCGACGGGGCCTGGGAGAGGGAACCCCACTTTAATGGGGGGAGCCTCTGTTCCAGCACGATGTAATGACCGGGGCGGCACTGACAGAGAGCCCCCCAAAATGAGGTCTGGGGAGAGGGACGCCCCTCACAACGGGCACCGAGGGAGAGGTGGGGGTCCGTCAGCGCGGCAGCGAGGAGGGGATCCTGCGGAAAGGGAGAGGAGGGGGCGCATCCGCCAAACAAGAGCCCGGGGCAGGGGGCGGCTCCCCACCCCAACCGGGCTGCGGGGGCCCTGTCGCCGCCACTCACCGCGTTCTTCTTGGCCACCATCTTGTCCAGGCGCCTGGCAATGCGCACGATCTCGTCCTCCCCGCCCATCGCGCCGCTCCCCGGGGTCGGTGCCGGGGCCGGACGGGGGTCCGGGCGGGGGGAGCTGCGGTCGGTGCCCGGTGCCCACCTCAGCCAGTGAAATGTCCATCC
>JANPWX010000258.1:1192477-1205772 GCA_024734555.1 Trochalopteron elliotii | reverse complement strand
GAGGGACCCCCAAGGCTGAGGGACCCCCGGGGCTGAGGGACCCCCGGTCCCCGACCGCGGGGCTGTGCCACGACACGGCAGGGACAGCCGTGTCCCAAAATGCTGCAGCGGGTCCGGAGGAGGCCACGGAGATAATGAGCACCTCTGCAGTGAAGAGAGGCTGAGAACTGCGGGGTTCAGCCTGGAGAAAGAAGGCTCCGAGGAGGCCTTTAAAGCCCCTTCCCGTGCCTAAAGGGGCTCGTAGAGAGATGGAGGGAGGCTTTGGACACGGGACTGAAGTGACAGAGCAAGGGGGAACGGCTTCACGCTGACTGAGAGCAGGGTTAGATGTCGTGTTGGAAAGAAATTCTTCCCTGCGGGGATGGTGACAGCACTGGCACAGGGTGCCCAGAAAAGCTATGGCTGCCCCTCCATCCCTGGAAGTGTTCACGGCTAGGTTGGATGGCTCTTGGAGCAGCCTGGGATAGTGGAAGTTGTCCCTGCCCATGGCAGAGGGTTGGAACAAGATGGGCTTTACAGGCCCCTTCCACGCCAAGCCGTTCTGTGACAGTGACTATTGTCCATGGCTGTGCTGAGCCCTCGGAGCAGTGCTGACCCCGCTCCCTGGATAAACCGAGGCTGTGACCCTCACACGGCCTTGGGGGCTGGACAGCAGTTACCAGTGGCGAGAGGACGGGTGTTTTGGGGGGGCCAGGCTGGACCCCCTGTAGATGGCACTCGCACACTATGCGAGGGCAGCGCATCCCCCGGGAGCTGCTGCTGAGCGCTGTCGCTCCCTCCAGCTGGTTCCTGGCAGAGGGAGAACTTCCATGCACAGCCCTCGCCAAGCTCCGATGTTTCAGAGAGAGCTCTGACTGTGCTGGTGAAGAGCGGCCGTGTCCTGCCCCGATGGAGCTGCAGATCATGTGGAAGTACAGGGATATTGCTATTTGTGGCCTCAGGATGCACAGTCAGGTCTCGGGAAGCAGAATTCCCAGCACTCATCTCCAACTGCACTCTGTCCTGGGCCAGCTGAGTCGCTGAGGGGATAATCACAGAATCACAGAACTGGTAGGGTTCAAGGGCTTGGAGATCATCGAGCCCCCTTCAAAGTCAGGGTCACCTAAAGCAGGTGTCACAGGAACTTGTCCACATGGGTTTTGAATACCTCCAGCGAAAGAAGTATTGAATAGATCAGGGCTAAAGCTCTGATAGGTGGCTGACCCCCAAATCTGCCCACTAGCAAGCTGCCAGCTTGCTGTCCTTTATAGCAATACCATGGAGATTTGTAGCAACATCACAGAGTTCTGGGATCCCCTTGAGCAAGAGCTGCTCCCTAGATGTGTGAGACACGTGTCAGTTCATCCCTAAATCAGCAAAGGTGGCACCAGACTAAATGTGAGCCCTGGACCCTCTCCCTGGCTTGATATCTTGAAATTTCTTGGCTTGGCCACATGTTTGCGAACACGAGTTCCCTCCACCCCACAGTCTGGAGCCTGTGCAGCACCTGGAAATCCTCCAACCCTTGGGAGGGTCTGGCTGTGGAGTCAGGGGGTGCCATTTTGGAGAAGCCCACCTCTGTTAGGGAGAAGGAAACAAGTCCCAACAAGAGGACCTTCTGTAGGTCCTTGGAAATGGGCATCTGCCTGTCCCGTGTGTGGGGTCGGGTCACGCCGGTCCTTGGCGTCAGAGACACGCTCGAGCGGCACTGCTGCCACTGTGAGTGTGGTTTGTGTCGCTGCGATGCAGAGATGGTTCCTGACCACAAGTATGGCCGGGGACGTGTCTCAGATTCCAGAGCACGCAGTCACTGATGCCGAGCGCCATCACCCCGTCGCTCCCTGCCTCCAGCGGGAGCCATCACCCTGCCAGGGCTGGCCTCCTGCAGGGGCAACCAGCCTCACCCAGGGCCCACCACTGCTTGGCAGTGGGTCCCCGAGGGACAGAATGGCACGAAATCCTCATGCCTGCAGCCCTATGTGCCTGCCGGGCATGTCCCCTGCCCCTGTGTGCCCGTGGGCACGGGCCAGCTCTGCAGCCCGACCCTGCTGGCCTGCGGCTCCGCTCTTCCCAAGGGTTAACAGGACACAGCAGCCCAGGCGCTTGCAGAGCGGGGAGGGTTTCTGGCTGACCTTGGCTGGGAAGCGGCGGTGGCGTCGCTCAGCCCAGCCCCCCAAGCGTGGAGCCGGTGGCCAGAGCTCTCCCCAAGCCTGGGTGGAGGTAGATCCAGAGGAAACTCCACCTCCGCGGGAGCCAACCTGCTATTGCAGGAATTCCCAGAGAAATTCCCGCTTGGGGTGATCTGTCAACGGATCCATGAACTTTTTTTTACCTCTTGTGAAAGCAGCTACTTGAATGTGCTAAAAACAGAGCAGGGGCGAGTCCGTCAGGGAGAGGCTGGGAGGGGGCTTTTGCTGACCCCTGCACACCAAGAGACTCCCTGAAAGTCTCTCTGTGTGTGGTGCCTCGCTGGCAGCTGTCCTTGGCAGGCAGATCTGGGAGAGCCAGGAGAAGTTTCCTGCAAAATAAAAACCCACAAAATCTCACCTGTTTTTTCCACTGGACTACTGTATTTCCCAAGCAACTCTCAGCAGATTTGAACACAGCGAATGGGCTGGATCAAGTTGGATGAACTTTCCCTGCTTTCACTATCCCCAATAAATTCAAGTCATTTGGAGATCAGCCATCAAACCCCACCCTTTCTCTGCTCCCAGCCACCAGAGGCTTGATCTGGTCCACTTTTGGAAAAAGCAGAGATGAGAGGCACTCCTGGGCCTGCCTTGTCCATCCACCCACCACAAAACCCACAGGGAAGCTCTGTCCTGAGACACCCCCTAACTTCAGAGGTGCTCAGTTCTCCAGGACCTCAGCCTTGGGTCACTGCTTGGAGGACTGGCTGTCCCAGGTGACACACTGGGCTCTGAGCCTGTAATGAGTGACCCCATCCAGAGAACAACAGACAATCAGTAGCTGGTAGATGCTGAGGCAGGAGATGGGAGCAGCTGCCATAGGCTTTGCCAGAGCAGCACTTATTTTGGGAGGGGTTTTGATGTGTCTCCTCTCCTTTTCACCCTCATGAGCCTGCCTTGGCTGGAGGGCTCCTGACTCTGATCCTCTAACCTTGTGCCAGCCCTGGAATGGAGGAAGGGATCTGCCTTTTCTTCCTCTCCTTGCTGCAGCTGTCTGATGTCCTTAATCTCCTAGTCCTGGCACTGGGGACATTTGACCCTGGAGCAGTCAATCCTCCGTTCAAACACTTAGGAAACCTGGAGAATGTGGCATGAATGGTGACTTCCATTTCTGTCTTACAGACCATCCTGTTTTCTCCTTTGAGGAGCCAAGGGACCTCTCCACACCTCCTCTTGTGGCACAGGCCCTCCTAACACATCATGGTTCCCACAAGATATTTTAGAATCCATCCATGCCATTCTGGAAGAGCAGCCCATAGAGGCTCCATGTCCCCCACTCCCTACATCCCACCATTGCACCTGTCCTGGAGCTGCAGGTGAGCACCCGTGCCTGGGGACACAGCCATCTGGACCTCTTGGGACAAGTCCTACACCAGGAAAAGCTGCAGGATTTGGCTACAGTGGGCAGCTGAGAGGAACATGGCCAGGACCACCCTGTGTGTTAGCCCAGCCTCTGCCACCCTGAGAAATGAGGAGCATGGCAGGGAGGATGCAGAGGAGATCATGGCTCCCATGGGCCCCGCTCATCGCGAGTGCTGGGGTGGAGTTTGGACCTCCAGCTTTGCAAATGCTCTTCTGAGACACTTTGGATTTTCCCTAAACCTCTTCCTCATAATGATTTTAATTATACTGGCTGCTGTTCAAAATAATAATGACAGGGAGAGGAATAAATGCTAAGCAGCAGCCTGTCACGCTTCGTGAGATGCCCCCAGGGGACACTGGGCTAGACAAGCAGCCAGCCCAGAGCCATGCCAGCTAAGTGGGTGCAGGCTGCCACCCTACAGCAGCCACCAGCAGTTTCTGGGGTCTGGGCTGGCCTGTGTGAGCGTGAGAGCCTGTGCAGGCACTAAAGTCTCCTTTCTCTCCCCCTCTCTGTCTCCTTTTATTCACCTCCATAAAACATAGGAAGTTCAAGCCATTCATTTTGCTATTTGTGTCTCCTTCCCCACGCCCTGGTTCCCTCCCTTGCCCCCTGCAGCCTCTCCTCTCACTGCTTGCCCAGCATCCTTGACCCCGAGAAGTCTGGTGTGTATGCACTTCCCTTTTGGCCCATGGAAAGCACCACTCTGAACTGGTGCCTTGATAAGTCTGCTGTGGGAAGGCAGGGGCTCCTGGACTCCCACACAGGGCTTTCCCATGTAGCATTTCCTATGCTGTCCCTGCTCACCCGTGTGATCTGCAGACCAGGGCAGTGCGAAGCTCTCTGGATGGCAGTGCCCCTCCGTGGCAGCAGGTCTGACCTCAGCATCTCGTGACTTGCTCTGTGTCAAAAGTCACAGTGTGTGGAAGAAGGCATCTTCCTGAGAAGGAGGAGGAGGAAAATGATTGACTTCTCATGGGGTATCATGGCACCTCTCAGTTCAGCCACAGCAAAGGATTGCAAAGGGCTCAAACACCCCAGCCCCTTTCTCTCAGTGCTTTTTGCAAGCAGAGCTCTGATACTGCCTCCCACAAAATTTGGGACCAACCAGACGTGCGTCCTGCCAGTAAAGGAGCAAGCATGTGGCAGAGCAGAGGATTGGGGTTGAGACCTCAGAAGGGCTGGAGACAGGGATTGATTGGCATAGAGGGAGGAAGGAGAGGCTCAGCGAGGAGGGCTGGGGCCTTATCTCTGAAACAACCTCAGCACTTCAGCCGTGGTTTGCCGAAGGGCAAAGGCAGCATGTTCCCTCCTTACTGCCCTCATCGAGCAGAGCCGGGTCACCACGGCTGTACCGTGCCCTCTGCTCCCGGCAGCGATGGGAGCACAGATAAGAACCTTGTCCCGCTTATCGCCCCATCAGCGGCTCTGCAGCGGCTCCGCTGCCCCAGCACAGAGCACCGAGCCCTGATCTCATCAGCGCGCCGCACACTTGCAGCTCGAACAATAACCAACACAATTCCCAGAAATGCACAGCCTCCTGCTAAAGCCTCCCTGGGGGAAAGCATGCCAGCCGGCCTGTCGGCACCAGCACAGCCATCGCTGCCAGCCGCTGGCAAACGCAGCCTGCGGCGGCCCCAGCGCACAGGCACCTCCGCGAAAACAAGGGTGTGCTGGGTGGGGTGGAGGGAGAGGCTGAGCTCCAGTCCTTGGGGCCACCCATGAGCTCACTAGCCTCAGGAAGTCTCTCTCCCTCTTGGTGTTTGTGACCAGGTGTCTTGCCCTGTCCCAGTCACCCCGTTTGCACCCCCTGCCCGCTCTGAATTCCTGCTCAGTTCACAAAAGGGCCAAGATGCAAAACTAAGCCCCAGCTGCCTGGGCTGGGAGGATAGAGGCAGGGCCATGGATACTGCTCACCTCAGTGGGGACCTGCAGACTGGAGAGGCTTTTCCACATCTCACAGCTTCCTTAAGTATCTCAGTCCATGAGAGCCTTTCCTTTCACTTTTGAGTAATTGCTGTTTCCACTTCCAGAGGGAATATCTAGACACTGAAGCAGGCATAGCTGGATGCTCAAGGCATGTATTTACCCTGTCCCAGCCTGGGAGTGGGAGAAGGCCAGCAGCTAGCATGGCCATTCTTTCTCCAAGCACTTCCTCTGGAGCTCACCAGCCTGTCTTCTCCTCACACAGGGCCAGGTGTGCCACCCAGAGAAGCAGCACAGTACAGCAGCAGAGCTGTCACCTCCAGACCTCACAGCAATGCAGCAGGCACCAAATCCCCATGCAAAAGGTGCAACACCAGCACCATCCCAGAGCCCTCATGAGCAAAGAGCAGCACCTGGAACAGCCACAACGGTGTTCCCAGTGCAGGAGGATGAGCCTTGCAGTATCCCAAGTGAAGGAGGACCTGCCTCCCAGTGTCCCTGACACGAGGTGCATTGTTCATGAAAACACACGGGGAAGTCCAAGGAGGACAGACTCGCTGGCTGCGTTGGGCTTCCTGCCTCCTGGCCCCGGCTGCCGCCTGACATCATCCCTCCCGGTGGGAATGGCCACCCTGGCCCCACTCGGTCCCTGACATTAGCCAACAATTTCCTGACCTCCTGTCCAGCTTTTCAGCCTCCCACGGCCCCCCATGGTGGGAGGCTTTTGTGCCTGAGATGATTGATAGATAGATAGATATAGATAGATAAATAGATATTGATAGATAGATAGATAGATAGATAGATAGATAGATAGATATAGATAGATAGATAGATAGATAGATATACATAGATAGATAGATAGATAGATAGATAGATATAAATAGATAGAGATAGATAGATGGATGGATAGATAGATAGATAGATAGATAGATAGATAGATAGATAGATAGATAGATAGATAGATATAAATAGATAGAGATAGATAGATAGATAGATAGATAGATAGATAGATAGATAGATAGATAGATAGATAGATAGATGCTTGACTCCTGCCACCATGGCACAACAGCTGGCAAATCTGCATCCTCTTCCTCACTGCCATGGGCACAATAGAGGGGATGCTCCCCATCACCTCGCCATCCACATCCAAGGGTATGGGATGGCATGGGAGTGCATGTTCTCCAAAAATGCCCCACTGAGATTGACAGGGGCCAGGAAGGTTGAGGAAAAGGAATGTGCAGGTAAGCAACGTAGGTGTTGGAAGGATGCCTGTGAAACATGCAGGTACTGCCTGGCCTCCAGGCACCAGCCCTGTGGAGGCACCCACCTTCTCCCCATCATCCTCAAATCTGCCCAGGTGACGGCAGGGTCTGGGTATGGTGTGTGCCACATCACCCATCCACCCTGCAAACACTGGCTTTTCCAAATAAACAGAATTTTTAGTGAAAATGTGGAGGATTGTGCAAGCCTCAGGCTGTTGCTGCACAGCCTCTCTCACCTTGCAGCCATGAGTTTTTCCCTGAGTGACTCCTCATGAACAGAGCACAACCTTGGGCTGACATGCTGCAAACCTGCCCTTGTCCAAACCCGCTGCCATCAGCACTTTGCTGCAGCTGCTTCCAGTGCTGCTCTAAGAGTTTTTCCTTGCAGCCTCAACCCCCACTGCTGGCTCCATCCTTCTGGCTCCAGCCCACTGGGGATGGAAGGTTTCTCCTTCCCAAATACAAATATAACTGTAATCTGCTTAAACCCTGCTGTTGATCCTGACTGCATCCTCCTGTCCTGAGCTTTCCTACAGTGCCTTTTACACCGGTAATAGCACCAGGCTCCTTCTCCCATCATTGTTGACTCGACAATGAAAACTGTTTGTATTATTGTGTCCCCGAAGCTTTGCCAATAGCACATGTGTCCCGAGCTGATAGCAACAGGCTTTGGCAAGGCTGCAGCTCCATCAGATAAGAGCCTTTAACCTTATTTCTCCAGCTCGAGCGCTCCACGAAGGGCCATTCTGTCGTGAGCCTTTCCTTATCCTTCCCCTGAGCTTGCAGATCCACGGGCTCCATGGGCCAAGAAGAGGGGTCGCTGGCAAAGGGCAGAGGTGGAGGTGTTCAGGGCAAGCAGCCTGGGAAACAGCCTCAGCTTGGGTGAGAGAAGAGCCCTGGGGGGAGATGGAAAGACAGAGCTGCTTTCCCAGGCAATTTAAGGGCCAAATGCACGGCCGTCCCTTGTCCCCTGCCTTCCTCAGGGACCCGCTCCACCCCGCCGTGCTCCACCTTGGCTCGGCTCCCGCACACAGCAGGAGCGAAGTGGAGGAGAAACGCTGGAGCCCGGAGGCCCTCGCACGCTCCCGGCTGGCCCGCGAACAAAGCCTTTCCCTTGGAGCCCTTCCCTGCCGCCTCCCTCCTGCCCCGGCCCCCTGCGCTCCTCCAGCCGCGGGGATCCCCGGCATCGGCACAGCCCTGGGGGTCCGCAGCGCCCTCCTCATCCCACCCTGCATCCCTGTGCCAAACCCCTCCACCACTGCTCCCAGCATCCCTGAGCTCCAGCTTTGCTCCTGAGGGATTTCACTGCTGCTTTCCGAGCTGCAGCACAAAGGATGCTCTGAAATCAGAAAGCAAAGAAAATGATGCTGCCTGTGGCAAGCTTCAAAATCTCATTTTTAAGCCAACTTATGGAAGAGATGTCACAGTTTTTGAGGTTTTGAGCTGCAAATGCAGCACATCCCCTTTCTCTTCCCTTAATATTCCCAATACAGCACCTAAAAGCAAAAGTTGTTCCTCTGCTGGCAAGGAGGGAATGCTCTCAGGTCTTTCTCTTTATTCTTAGTGTTATTATTGTAATTCTTATTATTTGTTATTATTATTATTGTAATTATTTTTATGATTCTCTCTGAGGATAGAAGCACTCTGTCAGAGATACAACCTGCCATTTGCTGAGGAGATTGTTCTCTCTAAAGGGCCTGAGGAGAGGCTGGGTCACCCCATGCCCTGTACAAGACATGGAGAAACTGAGGCACGGAGCCACAGCAGCATCTACCCCACTCTGAGCCAAAATTCCTCTCTTCCACGTGCATTTCCCTGTCTGTGTGAGGTGAGGTTCTCTCAGCAACGTCCTTATTTTTTCTGCTGAGCGGCCAAAGCCTTGGTGAAACACAGAGGTGGCCACGAGATCCTGTGTGCAGTGGGGTGGGCTGCAAGCTTTGGCAAGGGTTGTCACTTCCAGGGATGCTGCAAAGGTCTCCTCCTCCAGGCCTGGTTGTGGTGATGCTCAGAAACCAGGCAGACACCTTCCTGTGAGAAAAACCAGCCAGTGCATGGAAAACCCGAGCAGAAAGCACTGGGTTGGGGGCTGCAGGGGAAGTGGAGAGAGAAGGGAGGAGAGAGGAAAGAGGGGAAAGGGAAGAGGGGAGCACGGCACAGCTAGCAGCCATCTGCCATCTGCTGCTGCTGGTGAGGGCATGCCTCATGCTAAGTTAAACCACACCAGGAGCCACAGCAGTTCCTGAGAACAGCAAACCTTTCCTAGATGGAGATGTCCTGTGCTGCTGGATCAGCCATCCCAGTGAGAGAGAGGATGGGTGACCCTTCTGCTGCCAGTTGGGGGCTCAATGCCCACAGTGGTGCCACCACCCACTCTCTCACATGGGTACAGAAATAGGGAACACACAGAGCCTGTGGGAACCCTGTGAGAAAGGTGTACTCAAAGGGGAGGCTGCACTTTTCCTGGGGATCACATCATCTCCTGGGAGTCCCCAAGGCTAAGGCCAGGGAGAGGGGCCATGCTGGAGCTCCAAATGGCCATGGTTCTCATGGTGGCTGCAAGGCCACAGATGGGCAGCTCCAACCTACCTCCCAAAAAATCCAGGCTCAGAAATCCTTCTAATTGCAGTTTTCCTTTCCTCAGCACCCGAAAGGAGGTCAGGCATCCCGAGGCAGCCAGCCTGGGCATGCAGAGGGAGCAGGATCCCAGTTCTTGGCTGCATCTCCTGCACAGACACCAGCAAGCAGCGTTTTCTGCCAACTCAAGCGATGGAAGCAGCGAATAACCCCGGCATGCCCAGGCTCTGCACAGCCCAACTGTCGGCCAGCTGCCTGTTCCTGGGAGGATGCAGTGCCATAGGCAGGGAGCATTTTCTTGCTATAATCAAGAAAAGAAATTGTGCGGATCGGAGCAGCTGAATGGCAGCCAAATCTGCTTCTCGGCGGCTTTTCTACACTCTGTATTCATGTATTTGGCATGAGTAGCTCTGCATTGAGGTAATTCATTAATGCTCAACCAAAAATGTGTTTATGGAAGTCTTGAAATAGTTGGTAGAAGTGTAAGACTTTCCTTCCTAAAAGCTCTCTCTGTGATGGGAGCTGGGTATTAAAGCAATGAGTGCTGCTGCAATCAGCTGCCAGGGAGGCAACTCCAGGCAGCGTGTGCCCTGCGCATTCTGGCATGCTCTGATTTCCTTGTGCTGAAGCCTTTCGTGGGATTTAGTGTCCATAAGCACCATGGATGTGATTTGCAACAGTTCTCCTTGTGCTTGGGGTGTGGGGATCTCACCCCAGGTTTCACAGAGAGCAGCTTGGGGAGCAAACAGGGTGGTGTGCCTGGAAGTGCAGCACCCCAAGCTGAGGGTGGGACCAGAGAGTCAGCAGTGCCAGAGCAAAAGCAGGGGAAGGGGAGGCAGGACAGTCCTGGGGAGGCCCAAGGTCTCTGGCCATCACCCAGAAGAGGTGCTGTGGCTGCACCCATGCAGAGCAAACAGCTTTTTCAGGTTAGCTGTGGGTTTCACTGCTCGCACAATGGATATCGCTGTTGTCGTTCCAGTTATAATCCTGTATAAACAAGGCTGACCTCTGGTTATTGAAAAGAGCTGAAAATAAAGACAACTTTCTCTGCTTCCTCAGATGCGGTGTCTGATTGCCAGGCCTGGCTGACACAGCCCACACCATGCTCCCAGCTCAGCTCCTGCAGCTGTTGGGGACCTGTGGCATGATTGGCAGCACAGCAGTGGCAGTGAGCAGGCAGAGAGCCACTGTGGCCCAGGACACCTTCCTGCTGTCCCTGATGCCCTTCACTTGTCAGAGGGAGCTGGCAGCCAAAAAAAAGAGCACATGAGCAGAATACAGCTGAGCTGGGCATTCCCTGGGCTGGGTCTGGCACAACTGCCCACTTTCCCCCACTTGGGTGGGACTCTGGTCCCTGGCTGGGGACACGGGGGATTTGTCACCCTTGTACAGGCACATGGCTGCAGCCAGGATGCTCCTGACATGGATGCTGAACCCCAGCTGCCTTGCTCGGCACTTTCCAGCTCCACCTGACCCACTGAACTATTTGTGCTCGAGGAAACAGGGCGCTGAGCTGGACCTTGCGGAAGGGGAGGCTCCAGTGAACACAGCATTTCCCAGCGGATGACTTCAGCCTCCCAGCAGGGCTCACAGACAGCCCCAGCCCTGAGTCCTTTGCTCTCCAGGAAGCGCCTTTCTTTGGGAAGCCTTTGTTCCAGCAAGGCTGGAGCAGCCCCAGCCCCAGGGGAGCCCACAGGACCTGCTGGCACGGGGGCACCTCTCAGGGCACTGGGGGAGCTGCCAGCCTGGGCCATGATGCACAGGGCCCCCCAAACTGTGTGAGAAACATCCCTACTCCCCGTGGCCACCCTGAGGATCCCCATTTCCCTTGGCAGATGTGGGTGTAGGTCATGTCCATTCCACCTGGCTGCACTGCTCTGGATATATGTCTGGTGTGGCCTAATGATAATTATTTGCTATAATTAATAGCAAGTATCTTCCTGTGAAATATCTCATTCATGCAATTGGACATACAAGGCACCAGCCACACACTGCTGGTAATTGCATGGTGATTAGTCAGTGGTGTGAACACATTTAGAGGCAAGGCTGGTCTGTGTGAGCAAGGGAAGGCAGTGCTGTGCACCAGAGGAGGGTGCAGCACTTGCATCCAGACCCAAGGACCCATCCTGCCCCAGTCCCTGCCCTGCACCCTCTGCAAAATGAGGATAAAAAGCCATTTTCCCACCACAACTTGGAGCCTGGCTACTGCTGTGCCACAGGATCCTGCCAGCTTCCACCTGCCACCTCTGTTACCTGGATGCAAATTTTGGGGACAAGTCCCTTGGATTTGGTTGCACAGCCTCATCCTGGGGCTCCTGCACCAGCCCACAGGCAGCAGCAGCAGAAATAACCCTCAGGCAACAGGCCCTTCCCTTCTTGCCATCCCCACCAGCCCCTCTTTGAGCCCTCAAATCTCCGGCGCCCCTTGGGATGATCCAGGTGATGCCGCATCTATTTTTAGCCGGGTGGGAGCTCGTCATTGGACCCGGCTGGGAGAAAAAATCGGGAGGAGGCGGGCTGAGGGCGGGGAGGGCAAATGCCTTTGTGCTGGGGAGCAGAGGCGGCCGTCCCGCCACGCTTCCTCTGCTAGGTGTGGTGCCGGGCTACGCGGGATGCTAGGAAGGGAAGCCAGGGGCCGGGGTGGGGTCAGCCAGTTGCCAGCTCAATAAAACTGGGGAGGGAATGAAAAAAAAAGAAATTATAAAATACACAACTCCCGAGGCTGTGTGCTGGACTGGGTGCAGCTTGCCTGATTCCAAGGCCAGCGAGGAGGGCGTGGGGAGAGGTCACTCAGCTGGCACACACATCCCTGCCCAGGCTCTGCCCAGGGATGCCCAGAGCTTCCTCCCTGTGTGTGGCTGCAGATGTGGCTGGTGAGGAGCCAGTGGGTCTCCCAGCACCCCATGTTCCAGCCCTGTGGGCAGCAGGGTGAAAGGAACGCTTTATCCCCCTCCCAGGAAAGCTGAGCCAGGCACAGACCCTGCAACTTCACCCCACACCTGGCTGAGGGGGCTTTCACTCCCTGGAGTGAAGCTCTGTGGTGCTGGCTGTGGGGAGAGGGAGGGGAGAAAAAGAGTGGCATTGCCCTCTCCCAGGCTGGCCCAGGGCTATTTTGAATATTCTGGGTGCTTTGTACCCAGGCATTTCTGCATCCAGGCATTTTTGTGTGCTTTGCATGTTGCAGCTCTCCTTCCCCTCTCTCTGTGCTTTACCTCCTCCAAAACCATGCCACACTCCATGGCACTTCATCCCATTCCTTTTTTTCTCTCTATTTTTTTCGGGTTTTGCAATTTTTTTTCATTTTTCCCCTTTTTTTCTTTTTCCTAATGATTTCCTAATGATGCAGAACCAACAGCAAAGGCACTGCAAGACCAGGTTTGCAGACCCAGTGTGAGCCTGGGTTTCATACAAGCTTGAGGGTCAAAGTGCCTAGCTTTGCTCCACAGTCAGGAGCTCTCAAACTATCCCATTGTAGCAGGGACAGCAGCACCACCCTGATCTCTGCCCCCTGCAACAGGGAGAGCATCCTGAGCCCCTGGCCATCCCATGTGCAAGAAGCCCAGGCCTGGAGTGGCTGTACAGAGCAATTGTACAGGACATGAGGCTCTGCCTCCCCTGGGGAGAGTTTGCCCCAGCTCTTAACATTGTTCCAGGGCTATGAAAATCAGAGCTGCCCCCACTCCCACCCTGCTGCAGCTCATCCCCACCACATCCCAAATGCCAGCTGGTGCCACCAGTTCCAACCCCTGCACCAGGGCAGCTCTGAGCACACCTGGAGGCCAAGGATTCTACCATGGAGGGCCATGGAGAAGGCCACAGAGAGGATGTCATCAGGGAATGAAACACATGCTTGGCTGAAGCCTGGGGAAGGGGGATGTCCCCACCAGCTGCCCAGACTGACTGCCCACTTCACTCCACAGGCAGATACAGGTCCTGGCTTGAGAGTCCCCAGATCCCCCAGCACCCACCATGTTTCTCCCAGGCAAAGAGCCAAATTCTCCAGGG
>JANPWX010000258.1:1173522-1187556 GCA_024734555.1 Trochalopteron elliotii | reverse complement strand
GCCCCCAGCCGCACGCCCAGCCCCGAGCCGGGCTATGGATACAGCCCCCCGGCCGGCCGCCCCGAGGGCAAGGCCGCCGAGGATTCCCGCATCCGCCGGCCCATGAACGCCTTCATGGTCTGGGCGAAGGATGAGCGCAAGCGGCTGGCGCAGCAGAACCCCGACCTGCACAACGCCGTGCTCAGCAAGATGCTGGGTGAGCGGGAGCGGAGCGGGAGGAGGGTTGGGGGGTGCAGGGTGCGGGGCTGGGGGATGTGGGAGTGTGGAGCTAAGGATGCAGGAATGCTGCGTTACGGGGCTGGGGATGCGGGGGCGCGGGCTGGCGATGCGGACTGCGAGAGTACAGGGCTGTGGATGCAGGCTTACAGAGCTAAGGACATAGGGATATGGGCTTGGGGATCCAGGCTGGAGGAGTACAGGGCTGTGGGATGGGGAGGATGTCGAGCTGGGGAGATGGGGATGTGGGAGTACAGGGCTGGAAATACAGGAATACAGAGGTACAGGTCTGGAGATGTGGGTTGCAAGAGTGTAGGGCTGCAGGATGCAGAGGTATAGGGCTCAGAATGTTGGGATACGGGGCTGGGGGTGTAGGGATAGGTGGGTTTGGTTCTGATAGTCCAAGACAGTGAGATGCAGGGATACAGAGCTGGAAATATGAACTTCTGGGTTACAGGGATTCAGGGCTGGGAGTGTGGGATAAAGCAGTACAAGGATTTGGAATGTGCGTTGTGAGAGTCCAGGGCTGTGGGATGCAGACTGCACAGATACAAGACAACGGGCTTTAGGATGCAAGGATATGGGGCTCTTATCCCATGGGCCAGGCTCCAAGGGTACAGGGATGAATACTGCAGGATGCAGACTGCAAGAACATGGGGGTGCAGGAGCTGGGGAACAGGGATGGGGTGCTGTGGGATACAGAGCGGGGGGATGCAGGGCTATGGGTTAAAGAGCTGCGGGACAAGCTTTGGGGATGTGGGATGAAGGGCTACCAGTTGCAGGTTGCCAGGATGCAGGGCTGCAGGGATGCGAGGTAGAAGGATGCAGGTCTGTTGGATCAAGGACTGTGGGATGTGGTGTTACAGGATGTGGGGATATGGGGCTGTGGGATATGAGGATGTGAAGATACAAGGCTGCATGTACACAACGTGCAGGGAAACAGGGCTGAGGGATGCAGAGATACAGGGCTGAGGGGTACACAGCTGCAGGGATGCAGGATATGGGAATACAGGCTGCAGGATGCGGGATGCACGACTATAGGATGCGGGATGTGGGAACACGGGAAGCAGGATATGGGTAAATGGAGCTGCAGGATGCGGGACTACGGGAAGCAGGATATGGACAGACAGAGCAGCAGGATGCAGAGACAGGGGGCTGTGAGGTGTGGGATTCAGGATATGGTGCTGTGAGTTTTTGGGATGGGTGATTTGGTCTTCAGAGGTGCAGGCTATGGATGAGAGATGCAGGGAAGCGGGGACTGTGGACTGTACCAGGAGGCAACGGGAGACAGAATCCCCAGCCTTGGCAGAGGGGTTTCCATTCCATGTACCCCCATTCTCCCACAGCAATGAAGTGCCTCGGGCTGGGCACTGCCCAAGCCTTCTTCTGGGACAAGGGAATAGCCTGGCTTGGGAACCCATTCCCCATCCCTTCCTGGTGCCAGCAGTGAGTCCTCACTCAGGTGCTAAGCTATCTGCAGGAGCCCTTCACCTCTGGGCTGCCTCTCCCTGGGTGTCCCCATGCCCTGGCCAGTGCCGGGTGGCTGAGCCACTCTCACAGATCTTCTCTTTTCTCTTCCAGGCCAGTCGTGGAAAGCACTGAGTGCCAGCGACAAGCGTCCCTTCGTGGAAGAGGCAGAGCGACTGCGAATCCAGCATCTCCAGGATCACCCCAACTACAAATACCGCCCAAGGAGAAAGAAGCAAGCCAAGAAAATCAAGAGGATGGAACCCAATATCCTCCTGCATAACCTTTCCCAGCCTTGCAGTGACAACTTCAGCATGAGTCACCATGGCGGCAGCCAGCCGGGCCACCCCCAGCCTCCCCCACTTAACCACTTCAGAGAACTCCACTCCATGGGGTCGGATATTGAAAACTATGGCTTGCCAACTCCTGAGATGTCTCCCTTGGATGTCTTGGAACAGACCGAGCCGGCGTTTTTTCCTCCGCACATGCAGGATGACTGCAACATGATGTCCTTTCGTGGCTACCACCACCATCACCAGATGGAGTTTCCCCAGGAGAAGTGCATGGGGCGGGACGTGGCCGTGCCCTACACGCAGACCCCCTCACACTTGGCCGACGCCATGAGGACTCCCCATCCCTCCAGCCTTTACTACAACCAGATGTGCTCGGGAACTCAGAACGGGCTTTCCGCCCACCTGGGCCAGCTGTCACCCCCGCCTGAAGCCCACCACATGGAGAGCGTGGATCACTTGAACCAAACCGAGCTCTGGACAGACGTTGACCGCAACGAGTTTGACCAGTATTTGAACATGAGCAGGACTCGTCCCGAAGCCTCGGGCCTCCCTTACCATGTCTCCCTGTCCAAAGTGACTCCTAGAAGCATCTCCTGCGAGGAGAGCAGTTTGATATCAGCCCTGTCCGATGCCAGCAGTGCTGTTTACTATAGCCCCTGCATCACCGGTTAGGTTGACCCCACCATCCAATGCGCGCACCAGGAGAGCCCCGACTCTCCTCTAAAAACAAAAAGCCATCCTCCTTTAACCACGAGCTCCATCATATTTAGAGTATCTCATTAAATGCATCGCTTTCTTGTTTGTTCTTTTTTATTTTGATTTTTTAAAAATTTTTTTTTTAGAGACAGACCATGCTGAACTCACTGATATACCATATAACTATATAACACAGATAGGCGCCTTTCCCCGCCGTGCTCCCCGCTCCAGCCCTCGGCAGGGCACCTCTCCAGCTCCCACCAGCTCCAAGGGGCATTTTCAAGCCAATTCCAGTAAATCCTGCCTGAAACAATCACACCAGGATGAGCCAAAGTGTGACCTGTCCCCAGTATTTAACCCAAGGACAGGCAAACATTTAGGGGGAAAAATCTTTTAGAAAGACTTTGCCGGGGCTGTTAAAGAGTCGGCACCCATTAGGGGTGGGCTTTAGGACAGTTTTTACTGTATTCTCAGCAATATATTTTAATTGGGCAACAAAACTATATTTTTACTAAGCATTTTTATATATAAAATGGTATTTAATGTCTTTTGGGGTTTTTTTATTAGACTTTTTAAAAAGAAATCAAGGGATATCCATGAGATCTAAAGCATTTATGTAGCAAAGCTGGATTTAAAGAAAAAAAAAAGGAATGGGGGAAAAAAGGAGATATTTTGTGAAAAGGGAATGATAATGTAAATATTGAGGAACAACTGACTGGAATTTTGTACAAAAGAAAAATATGACTGCAAACACTTTTATTGTCTAGAACTGTATGGAGAGCAAACTGTTTTATTCTGGTTAATTATTAAAACATCTTCATATAATTGTTCCCATCTTGTGTGCTTGTTGTGTGAACACATATTTTCCGCAAATACATGTTGTCCCAACCATTTCCAGATTTTTGTATCCGTTGATTAATGTTTTGACAACCTGGCAAATGTATTAATTTCCAAGCTGCCGCCCGCCCGCCCCGTCAGCCGCCTCGGGCTCCACGAGCGTGGCTCTGCTCGGCTCGGCACGGGACGGTGGCTTGGGATGGGATGGGATGGGATGGGATGGGATGGGATGGGATGGGATGGGATAGGATAGGATTCTGGCAGCAGCCCCACAGCACCGCACTGTGCCGCCCAGAGATGCTCCCAGCAGGAAAAGCAGCTGTTCTCAGATTAAAATATAATAAAACATGTGATATCCTCCTCCGAAACAAGCCTTGGTGTGGTCATTGTTTTGGCAGGCTGGCAGCGCATCGATCCGAGGTCCCCATGGCTCACCCTGTTTTTCCCATAAAACCCCCCAAAAACAGAGCCAGACTGCTCCAATGCTTTCTCTCCAATCCTCAGAGCTGGAAGAAAACTCCGTGTACCGGAGCCTTTCCTCCTCCTGGCCTTCATTGGCTGCTTCCTGGCTCCAGCAGCAGCGGGTCTTGCCGAGCCGTCACCATGCCCAGCCGGATCCTACTCGGAGCTGCTGGTGCTTTGCCGGAGCTTCATCCCCCTCCTGTGAATCACTGTATGATTTACAGGGAGCTTTTATGTTCAATTTGAAAAGGAGGAACAACAATCTGTTGCTTAAAACCCGGTGGCATCCGTTCCTTGAGCACCAAGTGATTTAAACCAGGCTGATATCGCCAAAAAAGGCTGTTTAAAAAAAATTTTTGAAAAAATTGAATAGAAGAAGAGGGTTTTTGTTGTTGTTGTTGGCAAAGAATTGCCTTTTAGGGGAAATGGATATTTAACAAATGACATTAATTTTCAAGCTTCTCCTAAATTAAATTCACATTAGTGTTAACAGGACTCAATCCTGACTTGCTTTTTTTTTGGTTGTTGTTGAATGTGAAGCACTAATAAACGGGACCACTCCGGGGGCTGGCGACACGTTCCCATGGAACGCCACAAAGGCGCTTCATTGTCTTTCCATATACAGTATGTAAAAAGGGGGAATACATGGAAAAATGACCTCACTACCTACACGGGAGGGCTGGCGGGCGCCCGGCGGGTGCCAGAACCCGCGCTGCAGCAAACAAACACAACACCAAATGAGAAGCATCCTGTGCTGCCGCCGATGACTATGAAAGGAAGCAGCCGGCTATGGGCTCCGTCCCGCTCCACTCCCCGAAGCGGCCTGGGAGGAAGGAGATGAGGGAGGGGGGGAGAAGAAGAAAGCCTTGAGTTATTTTCCAGCCCCCAGCTTCCAGGTACCTTCCAGGCATGGATGCGATCACTTCCTGTGGTTCAAAGCAGCGGTGAGCAGGCTGGTCCTCGCCCAGCTGCCCCACCATGCTGGGGAGAGCCGCTCTCCATCACATCGTGGAGCAAACATGAAGTCACTTTTCTGCAGCAGAAGTTCCCTTCTTTCCCCATGGTTCAGGCTGTGTCATCTCACCATGATTTTTAAATTAAAAGAGGGTCCATTTAGATTAGATATGGAAGGTCTTTAGAAAGAGAGTGGTGATGTATTGGCACAGATTCCTGGAGAAGCTGTGGATGCCCCATTCCTGGAAGTGTCCAAGGCCACGTTGGATTGGGCTTGGAGCAACCTGGTCTAATGAAAAGTGTCCCTGCCCATGGCAGGGAGTTAGAACTTGATGACCCTTAAGGTCCTTTCCAACCCAAACCACCCTGTGATTTATGCCCAGGATGTTGATGTGGGGCTACAGCAGGTACTGAAAGCTGCAATGGATGGTCATTCCCATCCATAACTGCACCAAGGATACACCACCTTGAAGACACAGCTGCTGTGAAAGCCCCACCTTGCTGGCTAGCCCTACCCCAGGTCACAGGGAAATGAAAGAGAAGAGAAAGGAGAGAGGAAAGAAAACCAGCAGATATCAGCAGGTAGAAAGACCCATGCCAGACTCCAAAAGATGCCACCTCCTACCATCACTCAGTGTTCCACACATCTATTTTCACCTAAACTCACTGCTTTGACATCAACTTTATCAAGAAGTGTCACAAACCAACCTGGTTTGTGGTGGAACAGCAGTGGTTTGGGCAGGCAGCTCTCCATAGTGTCACTACTGCAGCCTCATGGTTTAGCCATGACCAGGACAGGATTTGTCCCCCTCCAAATCCAGGGTTTGGTGAGACTGGTGGCACAGGGGCTGATCTGGCTCCATCAGGAGGGCAGAGGGCTCAGCTGAACCTGGGAGAGGTGATGGGTCTTTGGGAAGGGTGCTGGCTCCTTGATGGGCTTTAACCACACCACTTATTTTACATATTATTTTTATAATTTTATGTCTTGTTTCATATCTTATATCTTAGTTCTGTGATTATCTGTATTATTTTTATACACTTGATCTTATTTTCATTTTTTTGTATATTTAATATTTTTCTTTTTTTTCAATATTTTATGTGTTACTTTTAAATATTTTTAACATATATATTATTTTTATCTCTCCCCTGCCCCTGTCCCTCTACAGCTGCTCTGGGGCCAGGAAACCATCCCCCAGTGTTTTCTTTCACTGCATGCCAGTGGCTCAGGTGTGACGTGGGACTGGAAATGGCTGGAGCTGACATAGTTTGGGAATGATTTCACTGCCGTTATGGCTCAGGCTGGGGCTGTTACTGCACAGCCCCTTCCGATTTTTATGACTTAATCTCTCCAAAGCTCAAGGCCGGATGGTTTTGGGCTGGGGAGGAGGAGCGAGGGGCTTTTAGCAGGTCGTTACGGCAGAAATATGGAGAAGGTACTTGACAGGTAAATGGAAAACCTGACAGCTCATCCTACCAGCTTTCCCAGGATTCAGGGAGAGGAGGAGGCGATGCCAGGTCCTACCTGTGTTTTATGGGCAGATGACATCTGCTCTGTGTCCCCTGGGGGTGCAGAGCAGTGGATTCTACCCATGTGCATGCATCCCAACACATCTGTGTACAAACCTGTACGTGTGCAAGCATTGGTGTGATCTGTGTGAATGGGTGTGGAAGCACTCGTGTGAACCTGCATCAATGCGTGCATCCCTGCTCACATCCATCCCTGTGTGCATTATCCCAGTGTGCAGATATCTGTTTGTGTGTGTGTGCACATCCCTGGATATCTGTGTGCCTGCCTCTGGGTGGGTTGTGTGTGTGCATGTGTGTAGCCATGCGTGTGCACCTCTCCTCCTTTTTGTGGATCTTTTTTTGTTGTCCTTTTGTGTCTGAGCCTCCACATGCATCCACGTGTCCCTCCATATGCATCCATGCGTGCATCTCCCTGTGGATGTGTCTGTGCATACACATGTAGGTGCATTCATGTTTGCAAAAATGTGTGCATCTTCCATGCATGCATCCCTCCATGTGCACGTGTGTTTGTCCACATCTGTGTGTCCATGTGCATATCCATGTGCACACATCCGTGTGTGTGTGTTCTGCTGGAGGTTCACAGATCAGCTTTATAGACGTTCTGGATTTTTTACAGTGTTACAGAGCACTCAATGACATCACCCACCCAAATATTAAAACCTCATGTGCCAGCCAGCCCAGCCCAGCAGCGTTCAGCTCCGGGCTCACTGTTCCCCAGGCTGAGGCTGTGACACAGCTGGGGGCAAGTGGGATGTGCAGGGTGGCAAGTGGCAGCTCCAGGGCAGCCCCAGCCATCCCAGCCCAGAGCTCACCGTCGGGGCAGGAACACTGACACCACAGCCTTGATGAAGTCATCCTTGCTGGGATGAACAGGGAATTAGAGCCTCTTGATCCTTGTATTTTGGGTGTTTGGCATGGGAGCATCTTTGGGAAAAGGAACGTGCTGCCGGTGCTGGTTCCCCACTGTGGCAGCAGGCAGCTGCTCTAGACCAAGTGATGGGATTTATATTTTTCCCCCTCTTCCAGACAAAAAAAAAAAAAAAAAAAAAAAATCAAAACCAAACCTGTTTGTGCGAAACAGCTCCAAAACATTTCCTGACTCAAGAAAAAGTGCACTGGAAAAAAAATGTTTCCAGGTTTTTTTAGATGGAAGGCAAAACCTTTGGAGAGGTAACAGCATTCTGTGGTGAGAGGTTAACCAAAGGGAAAAGGCTGAAATGCAAAGAAAGATTTCAAATGTTCCCAGAGCAACCTTTCCTGGTCAAGAAGAAGCAAAGTTCCCAAGCCTTCCCCAACTTTCTTCTTTGCAGCTCAGTTTGGGAAAGGAAATGTTTGGAAATCTCAATGCTCCTTGCAGACAGGAAAGGCCCCGTTTCCTCTCCGCCATGCCCAGAGCTGCCGGGCAGCAGGAACACTCGGGTGAGGCTGCAGGAATTCTCTGCAGGCAGGGGAGGGCAGCTGCCTGCAGGGAACAGGAGTTGGGGTGTCATAAATATTACAGGTTTTGCAAGAGAAAAGAAAAGAAGCCAGCAAGGAGTCCTTAATGTGCCCTGGGAAATCTGAAACGCTTTAACACTTTTCTTGCTGTGAAGTTCAGCCCCTACATCCTTTGTGGAGTTTTGGTTGTCCCCCATCCAGCTCCCAGTGTTGCCCCCACCAGCCTTCACATTCCTTCCCCTGCCTTAGGGCCACCACAAGCCCCTGGACCCCCAGTCCCCAGCCCCACACCAACATCTGCTCACCCAGCATCATGCTGGGGTTCCCATGAGGAGGACCAGTCCCTGTGAAGGAGGTAGGTTTGGGTCTCATTGTGTGAACATGATGGATTTTGGGGGCTTCTTCTCCTCACTGGCTCTGAGCCAGCTAAGCCCCACAACATCTGTCAAAACTACTTTGTGCTTCTCTTCTGAGGTGGTTCAGCAATGCTGTGATGTACCGGGAGGCCAAAGGGTCATGGAAGGGTTGGGAGTGTTCCCTTAGTCCAGTCCAACAAAACACAACCCAACACAACCCACCCAAACCACCTAGTGCAACACAGCTGAACCCAACCCAGCCCAGCACAACCCAACATAACCCAACCCAACCCATCCTAACCAATCTCAATCCAATGTAACCTATCCCAAAGACCCAATCAACCTATCCCAACGCAACCCAACACAACCCAACCAACCCAACTGAGCCTACCTAACCCAACACAACCCAACCAGCCTAACTCAACTTCCTATGCAAGTCCTAAAGCAAGTCTCCCCATCGCCTCCTGCGCAGCCCAGCTCAACCCTTCCGGGATGTTGCAGTGGTTTGATGGAAGCCTCTCCCTCCTCCTGTGCTCGGCAGTGCAGCCCAGGGAGGTTGATCCCTTCAGGGAACTGAATCATGTCCCCCCCACCATCGTGGGAGCGTCACAGAGTGTCTGAAGCTCGTCAGGAGAGTCAGGCCAGGCCGCGCGGGGCCGTTCTGGGAAGCCATCCAGCCATCCGCTGGAGAGAGGAGTCTGCCTAAAAATGCCTCTGCTGGCTCCTCTCCACACTCCGACCGTCCCATATGGAACAAATGTACATTTTCCATCAATTGTTTGTATTTTGCATTTAAAGAAAGAAGGGGGAGGGAAAAGAAAAAGCCAGCAAGCAAGCGGGGCTATACATATACGCGAAGCGTCGGTGACAGCAGATAGGCCCCATCGCAGAGAGGGAGAAACACTGGCCGGCGTTCAAGAGACTCAAACGTATGGTATGAAACAATAAATTTTAAGTGTGTTTTGACATATTTGGTGGTCTCTGCCTCATGCTTAATGAGCATTGGTCCACGTTGCGGGGGAACTGCGCAGCTCGGGTGGTTGGCAGGCTGTGCTGGGCGGGGGGTCGGTGGCCAGCGAGGGTGGAGGCAGGCGTTGAGGTGGTCCTGGCATGTGTGTCCCAAGGGGACGGGGACAAGGATGTGACACCATGGACTGCACTGGCATGCTCGGAGGAAGGGATGCTGTGGGTAGCACAGTGCCTCAGGGGTACGAGCGGTGATGCTAACTGGCAGGAAGAAGCATCAAGAGGTAGAATTGGGTTAAATTTGGTCAGGAGGGGACACACAACATGGTGGTGATGTCCCAGAGCAGCATCCCTCATCTCTGCATGGTTTGGGCAACCTGTGCTCCCATCTCCAGGCTGGGTCCCAGCTATGCAGCGCTGCTTTGCCTGCAGGAAGACCATGGGCTCCCACATCCCATCACCACAGGCAGAAAGCCTGAAGGGATGGGCAAAGCAGCAAGACGAGGGAGTGCAGCCCTCCCGCATCCCCTGCCTCTGTGCCAGGCTGCCCGGCTCCCCCTGTCTGACAGGGCTTGATCAGAAAGATGGACATGAAAGTGGAGCTTGGCTCTGGTTTCTCTCTCATTCAGAACATTCAAAAACTATTAACTGTGGTGGGGGTAAGCAGGCAGCTGGTTTTAATATCGTGCTCTTCCAATTGTGTTGGGGTTTTTTTTTCCTTGCTTTTCGCGAGCACTTTAAGTGACATGGTTACATGTATTTGATTAAAAAGCTGTAATTCAACGAGTGCATTTTCTTGTACTGTACAAAACAGCTTAAAGACACAGGATTTATTTACGGTGGTCTCCCAGTTTTCCAGCTCTGCCAAAAGACAAGATGACAGGGAATTCGCAGGAGGGAGGACAGATAGCAGCAGAGGGGAACATGCAATCTCTCCTGGCTTTCCCAGTGTGGGGAACGCGACTGGATCATTTCCTCTGCTGTAAGGTCAGCCCACTGCCACCAGCCTGGTCCTTGGGGCCATCCACTGGTCCCAAAAGCACAAGCTCCTTTTGGTGTCCCCAGGACTGGGTCTCAGCTTACAGGAGCTGGCAGAGGGGGCAGCTAGGAGGGGACAGCTAAGTTTGTCCAAACTGGTCCCTATCCTGCCCGCAGCAAGATGCTGCAGGACACAACTGGAGGCAGGAGGGGGAGATTTTTTCCAGCCATGCCCATCCCCTGCCCGTGCAGAGATGCTGCCGGCACTGAGGAGCCCATCCCCATCCAGCAGCTCTATTTCCTAAGGAGGAAAAAGCCTTTATGAAATCCCAGCAAGGAGCCATGGCCTGATGCTGCCGAAAACCTTGGATCATCTCCCGTTAACCCCAACATCTCCCATGGCACAGCCACAGACTGGAGCCATGCTCCCCCACACCTTTTTGGCTTCTCTGCTTCCAAAGTGATGAATTTCAACCCTTAAAGGCAGGCGTGGAGATGAATAAAAAGCATAGGGCTGCTCTGCAACCCTCAGGCACCAAAATTACCATATCCCCCCACTCTGCTGGCCACAAGGGGCTGTGGCATTGTCCCTGCACTCCATCACATCCTTGGGCTTTTTGCATTCCTCTGGCTTGGAAAGGAGGCGTGTGCCTGTGAGTGCATGCAATGCTGACCCCACAAACCCTCTCCACCCAGCACAGTTTCACCTTTCCCTCCCAGATGTATAATAAAAATTCGTAATCAAAATAAACCCAGCAATGCTTGCACCTCACCTGCCTCAAAGTCCCTGATGTGCAGCCCTGGGGACAGGGACAAGGATCCCAGCATCACTCAGGACCACCCTGGGAAATCCCAGCCTCCCCCATCCCTGCCTGGGGGGGCCAGAGCCTGCCTGGCTGCTGGCCATGCCGAGCCGAGCTGTGTCTCTTCCTCTGCTCGCTCCTGCCCAGGGATCACCTGCAGTTCAGTTGATTTATGAACGGAGAATTTTTCGAGCTCTGTTTCCTTTTCATTGTTGTTTCAGTTGCTGCGCTCGCTTCCGCCCGCCTTTGAATAACTCCTGCCACGCTGCGAGCGGTGAGAAAGGCACCGAGTAAACACTCACACTCAGCCCAGGAGCCCGAAAACAGGGGGACACAGGGCTGCCCACTGGCTGGTCCTACCTGTGGCAGGAGGTTGCTGAGCTCCGAGTGAGCAGAGCTCTGAAATGGATCCCTCTTGTCTCAAAGCTGCAGTTTGGGATGGGGTAGCCACATCCCAACCTTCTGCCCTGTGTCACAGCTCCTGGGAGGTGGCAGCCCCGTGGGGATGCTGCTCTCCCGTGCTGTGGCTGGGGAGGAGAGGGTTATGGTGGGTGGTTTGACTGGAGGGACCCTAAAATGCGATTTGCCCCATAGAGGGCATGGTCCCCCCGCCCAGGGCTGTGCTTCACCCGGCTTCATTCCCGTCTTCATGCCCAGCTGGAGAAGGGGCTCCCTCTGCGGCACAGAGACGATGCTCTCTAGGGAGCTTGGGTTGATTTACAGCAAAGCCCTTGAAAAAAGAAAAAGAAAAGAAAAGAAAAAAAAAAAAAAAAAAAAAAATCAGGAAAGAAAAGGAAAGGAAAGGAAAGGAAAGGAAAGAAACCCCATCCGCAATCTCAGCTGAGCCCAGAACCCGCGTCCCCGCTGCTGCCACCTGCCATCCGCCTTCCCCCGCCCTCCCAGCCCCATCCCGGGCCACCGAGGAACCCCCATCCCGGGCGATGGGCAGCTGCCCGTCCCGACCTGCCCGCATTGTCCTGCCCTTCCTCCCCGAGCCCCTCAGCCCCCCGCCGCCGCCCCGGGGCCGGGGGGAAAACAGGAAGCGCTCCCCAGCACGCTGCTGCGGAAATGAGACAAGCGGGCTGGAGCGGCGGCGAGGACGGCGGGAGGAAGCGGACGGGATATTTGGAACTGACGGCGAATTCTTGGGCTTATCTCTGCGCCGCAGAGGCCCAGGAGTTCTTACAAAACAGCGCCCAGCTGGAGCGAGGCCCGCGGCTGGGGACGTGTCCTCGTCCCCAGCGCCACCCCTGGTACCCGGCTGGGCGGAGGGATGCTGGTGGCAGTGAGGGGACACACATGCACTGTGGTGGGTGGCACCTGTGTCCCATCAGTGGTCACAGAAGGGACCTGACGATCCCGCTGCAGTGTGGGGATGGGCAGCCCCCGGGCTGAGTGGTGCCCAGGTTGCATGTCCCATCCTTCAGCAGGAATTTGGGGATGAGGGCACTCTCCAGCATCCCTAAAGCCTGTCCAAAAATTCGGCTGTTTTATGAACCCCCAGGCACGAGTTCCCCCTTTCCCATGGGAAACAATTCCCTGTCCTGCCCACAGTCTGCACTGGGACACTTTCAGCCCATCACCTTCCCTCTCATACCCGCGAGCACCAGCGGCAGGGCTGGGCTGTGGATGCTGATCCCCTGCCTGCCCTGCCTGCCCTGCCCACGAAGGGTTACAGCCAGCCTGGATTGCTCCGATTTCGCCCTTCCATCTGCTGCCGGCCTTTTTGGTGGGTTTGAATTATTTTTCATAACAATGCTGTGATACTTTATATTCGGCACACCCCAGCTGGGGAATAGAAAGCGGGTCCGGGCTGGGAGCACCCGACCCAAAGGCAAAGGTCTCTGTAGTCCTTCCTAAAAGCTGGAAGCTGCCCGCTGCGGGCATGGGAGAGGGGCCGGGGTGGTGGCATCATCCCGGGGAGCTGGGGCTGCTGCCAGCATCCAGGGCTCCCCAGTTGGGCCTTGGCGGGGGGAGGAGTCAGTCCCTCGTTTAGTAATTGGTGGTGAAAATCAGGCAGGAGCCCCGCAGCGGGCAGGGGAAGGCAGCTGGAGCACCCCAGGGTCAGCGCTGGGAGAGGCTCGAGGTGAGCATCACCTTCCTGGAGTGCCCCTAACGCTGTGGGGACCCCCGGCCGAGGGCACCCCGCTCCTTTGGAGCCGGAGAGCGCTCGCGGTGGGGCGATGCCTGCGGACGGGACCCGCCGAGGAGGGCTGCCACGGCCAGTGGAGCCAAATTTGGTGGCTGGGGGGGGGGGGGGGGGGGACAGGGTGTGACGGGTCACCCTGGCAGAGGCTGAGACTCCTCCTCTGCGGGGAGGAGGACAAAGGATGGAAGCGGCTGCCCCGTTGCAACACATCCCCGGCGAGCACAATGGAAATGCCATCCTCCGTCTTGTGAAACAGGAACCTCATATGATCTCGCTGAAGGCTTGGGGACACTCTTGTAGGTCTGAGCGTGATGCTCCCCGGGCTTCTTTCTCTACCCGCCGGGGGATAGGGAGAGTGGGGAGTCCCCCAGGGCATCCCTGCCCTGATGAGGACGCATACAAACCCATGGTGATGCTTGGAGCACTGCCACCACTGTCCGCTGTGGCATGCTGGACGCGCTGGCAGGAGGAAGGTGATGCCCTGCCACCCACTCTGGGGCCAAAACACCCCCAGGTTCCCCCCCAGCCCCACCAAAACACCGTCTTATGGTTCCCCCACAGCCCTGCTGAGCATCCCCCTCCCACCCTCCTCGATGACTTCTAAATAAACTTCGTTCTCCCTTTATGTTCTTGACCCCAGATTTAATTAGACCCCCGTTTCCTGCCTATATGAAAAATCACTTCCCCGAGCAGGTGGCTGCGATACCGCGGGGGCTGTTGTTGTTTTCTTTGGGGAGGGGGGAAGGTGGTAAATGGGGGGAAGAGTTTGTTGTTTATTTTTATATTTACAAAGCGCAGCTTTTTCCTGGTGCCGGGCATCGGAAGAGTGGCAGGATGTGACCTTCATCCATCTCCTCCTCGCTCACACAATACGGCCGCGAGCGCCGCGGGCC
>JANPWX010000258.1:1155167-1173132 GCA_024734555.1 Trochalopteron elliotii | reverse complement strand
GCACCCGGCACCGCTGCCCCCCAGCTGGGCCCCGCCGCTCACACCGGGAGAAAAAGGAAAATAGAAAAAAAAAATAATAGCAAGGTTCCCGGTTTCCTCTCTGGAAAACAAGCTGGAGCTGAGTGGGGACAGCAGCGTGGGAAGGAGGGAGAGAGGGGTCCCACTGAGTCCTTTGGGAGCTTCCCTTGCTTGGGGAGTGGCCTGGGCACGCTGCCTCCTCCTTCACTCCTTGTGTGGGGAGAAGCAGCCTTTTTCATCCAGGCCTGGGGAAAATGAGCCCTGTTCTCCCGTTCACGGGTCAAGCATACCTTTGGTCCCATCCAGACGCAGTCCTGGCATAATTCGGGGCAGAAGGCAAGGAGGGGATGCAGCAAACATCTGGTTCCCTCACCCTGACGTGGTGGGGAGCACCCAGCAGGCAGAGTCCACCCAAACCCCAGCAGACACTCGCAGAATGGGTGCTGCTCTCTGTCCCCATCGTTCGGAGCATCCCGATCCTTGCAGGCTCCAGCTGCCGGGATCACTGTGCTGGACTAATCAGCAGAGCCAGCCCAGGTGTGGAGCTGGCAATGCCCAGCCTCCCTGTGCCCAGGGAGGGATGGATGAAGACATAATGGAATGAGCTCTCCTTGTTTTCCTTCTTCCCAAGAAGCACCACAATTCCACAGCCTTGGTCTGAAGAGAGACACACTCTGAACTGTTTGTGCAGATCAGTGTCTGTGGTGATAAAGCTGCAGGGACAAACATCTGATGTGACCCCAAACCAGTGCTGGCACCCACCAGTGGTATTTGATGGTTGCAAAGGAATTGCTGCAGAATTTTACAGGGAAAAGGGTCTGTCACCCCAGAGCATCTTCCCCAAAGGGTCCCTCAGCATGGCTGAGCTCCACTGTAAGCTGCCCAAGACCTCAGGGCAGCTCTGTCCAGGGGGCTTGAACAGGGGCTGGCACAGCCAATGTGACCCCCCAGTACCCTCCAGCACCTCAGTGGCAAAGCTGAACACTGCCAGATGGCAAGGGGCTGGCATGTTCCAACCCCCTGGTCACAGCCCAGATCCTGGAGCAGAGCATGGCACAGCACAACATGGAATGCCACAGCATGGAATGGTGTGGTACAGCTCGGTATGGCATGACACAGTACAGTATGGAGTAGTGTGGCATGGCAAACATGGCACAGCATGGCACAGCATGGCACAGCGTGGTGCATCACCAGGACTACCCTTGCTCTCACAGAAACACCAAGCATCACCCAGAGACACCAGCACCCCAGAGCCACTTCAGTCTCACCCTGGTCTAGCATCCAGCAGTAGAGAAGGGGGCTCATTAATTTATCTTTAATTCCCCAACATCTCCCATCCCACGAGCTGGTCAGTCCCCACCCTGCTGAGGACCCCAGGCAGGAGCAGGTGCAGCCCCAATGGGGTACAGCACCCACCAGCCCAGTACAGACCACCCTAAAACCCTCTGGACCCCCACCACCACCACCCAGAGACCCCCCAGGTCTGCTGGGCAGTGGGTGCCCACCTGGGCAGAGGGCTGGGTGTGCTCATGCCAGCGCTGGCCAGCACAGTTGGTTATCCTTACATTTGGCATCAGCTGCTTCCATTGGGCTCCATAGGGGAGGGAGAGAGAAAAGGAAAACTCAGCTCAGGGCAATTTAATAAGTTCAGTGTTACGAGCTGGGGAAAAGCTGTGGAACACACAAGTGGTAACGCAGGATTAATCTTTCCTTTAGTCTTGGGAATTATGTTTTCATTAATCCTAATTTTTCCAGATGTTTCACTCCTTATACCATGTTCTTCAAAGCCTCTGTGGCTGCAAATTCTAATGAAGCCATGAGAACATTTTAAAGAGAAAGATTCAAAGCTTAAATTGCTTCCTTTTTTTTTTTTCTTTTTCTTGGGTTTTTCTTTTTTTTTTTTCTTTTTTTTTTTTTCGGTTTTTTTTTCCCTCCCTCTTTTCCCCCCCGGTTGGGCTGTCGGGGAGTGCATGCGTGTGCGGTCCCAGCGCCTCCACATGTTGTGTTACACAATGTGCTAACAAGATGGAGAAGGCCACTCGGACCGCGTGATGCCGGGGTGACGTCTGTTGGGCTTTGTGTCCCCCCCACCCGGCAGGACCCGGCTGCGAGGGGCTGGGGAGGAGGGGGCTGGCCCCCTGCCCGCCGCCTGACAGCCGGCACCGGGGCTCGCGGGGTCACAGCTGGTCCGGAGCTCCGAAAACATCCCCGGTGATCGCTCCCGGCTCGTTAAGGCAGCGGGAGGGTGGTTGTTGGAGGACCTGCGGAGGGGCTGGAACAGAGCCGGAGCTGCGCAGGTAGCCCGGCTTTCTGGCAGGGTCTTTAGGGAATGGGGAATTCTGGCGTGCTCCAGGCTGGAGGCAGCAGCGGGTTAAAGAGTGATGCCCAGGTCGGCGGTGTTATCAGCAGTTTCTTCCCATCATACGGTGCTGCCCTGCAGCGATGAATTTGGAGCTCCTGCTCCCTCCTGCCCAGCAGCAGCGGGTCCCCAGCACCCATCTGGGCACCAGTGCATCACCGCTGGGTGATGGGAGCACCCATTCCACTGCCACAGCAGCATTCACAAACCTCGCTCCCCTTCAGGCTTCCCTCTCCGTCCATCCCCAGCCCGGCACGGCCGCAGGATCCGGCCGCCCCCGCCCGGTATCCCCTGGTATCCCCTCCTCGCCGGGAGCCCTCGTCTGACGCAGGAGGTCAGGCAAGATGATCGTAACAATCCTCCCGGTCTCCAGCACCCGGGATTCAGATCCATGTACTTATATGGCCTGCAGAACGCGGTGGGAGCATGACCAACGTCTGGAAATCCAGATATGACTAGATCCCTTCATTATTTTCTTGTACATGACTTTCTAGACCATGGGGATTTGTTAAATTTGCAGGAGTGTTTCTCACAGTGCCATGGACTGGCTGCTGCCAGCATATATTGGCTCGGATCTGTCAGATCCTGTTGCCTTATATGACCCTCGGTTAATTCAGCTTTTCTTTGTATCCAGCCCTCAGCGGGGAACTCCTCCAGCAGTCCCAGCGTGGATCCTGCTAAAATGGTTCCCCAGTCCTCCTGCCATAAAACAACTGCCCCCCCTCTCAGTGAAAGGGGATGTGGGGGGTGGAATTCAATGCTCCCCTTCTTCCCTGCTGCCCAGGCCCTTGCCAGATGCTTCCTCCATCCCTTCTCCTTTGGTGCCAAGAGAAAACTTGGTGCGCCTGGAAAATGTTATTGGAGGGATTGGACCTTCTCCCCACAGGGACCGTGGCATCCCAGTGCTGCACCCTGCACTGTGGGGTTAATCATTCGTTGCCTTCAGGAGTGCTCCAGGGCTGGGGGGGACTTTCACCTTCCCAATGACCTCTTGGAATTTCGACCTTCTTTTATGGGTGCCATAAAGGTTATTTTTTAATCTGCAAGCTGACAGCGTTTCCCCTCTCTCAGCTGCGGGGTCTTTGGTCCGGGGAGCACTTGGGCATCACTGCTTTTTGTGCCTCATCTGGTTTGGCAAGTGGAAAGACTCACAGGATGGCCTTTTCCCAAGGGAAGGGGATTGTGGTACAATAGCTCATCAAAGGAATGTGGTGTTGGTTGGCCCCAGGGATGTGGCAGAGCTGAGGGTGCTGCTGGTAGAGATGTGAGGGGCTGTGGGTTACAGGGAATCCCAGGAGCCCAAAGAAACATCCCAAATCCCCAAGTGCTGCCAGAGCAAGATTTCCAAGTGGAAAAATACTGTGTGTCCAAGGACATCCTGCTGACCCTGCAAGTCCCTAGTCCCTAGTGTCAGTGGACAGAGCCATGCCACCCCCTCAAACACCCCGTCCCCAAGCACTGAGTCTGGCAACCCAGCCCTGCACAGGGACTTCCCTGTGTGTCCCCAGCATCTCCTGACCCAGCAGAGTCCAGCGAGGGACCCCAACCTCCTGGTGCCCACACCTCTGCCCCTTGCCAGAGATGATGGCCAGATCCAGGAGAACATTTACATCCCAAACTTCCCAATGTGCTCTTTGTCCTCTCCAGCAGATTTGGCAGTGCTGGGATGCTCCAGAAGGATGCATCCTTCCAGCATGTTCCTCCTCCTCCTTACAGGAGGCACTGAGCCATAACCTTGAAGTCTTCCAAGCACTCTGTTTCTTAAAAGACCTCATCCATAGCTTTTCTTTTTAGCATTTGATTTAACCACACCTTAAAGAAGCCTCAAACCAAAGCACGCTGACATGTTGGGGGAGCAGGAGAGGAGCAAGTGGGCAGCATCCACCTCTAGCCACACGAGAGGAGCCCAACCCCTGCTGACCCAGAGGCAAAATGCTTCCTCAACTCTGTAAGAGCAGCCCAGCTCCTCCATCACAGGATGCTCCAAGCACCACCCTGGGTTTGTATCTCACCCACAATCAGCCAAAGATGTTTCACTGTACCAGGCTGCTCCTTGAAAATCCCCTTGATGGGCTGGTGTGATGTGCAAAGGATCATAGGTGAGAAGCTGGGGGCTGAAATCCTCTTTCTTTGCCTTTTTTATACCAGCATTGGGTGGGGGAGGCTTTGCCTGTATCCCTTCATGCCACAGCCTGGTGGAGCTGGGAGCTGGCAGCACCCATGGGAGGTGGGTCAGGCTGTGCCCCTGTGCAGGCAGAGGCAGGAGCAATGGGAGCATCCTGCCTACTCATCCCATCCCATCCCATCCCATCCCATCCCATCCCATCCCATCCCATCCCACCTCAGGGACAGCAAAGAGCCGAATGGCACCATGAAGACCCCAGCCCCACATTTCCTTGGGTGAAGGATCTCCATAGGAGCATCCATTGCTGTTAGCACCATCAGCCATGCAGCAGGGACATGTTAGGGGCAGACAAAGCATCCCAACTCCCATCCCAAAACCCCCACTGCTCCCACCACCCCTCTGTTCCTGGTGGCCATGGCTTGGGCACAACACAACCCCTCCTCACCCATCAAAGGCACTGCCTTCAAAGCACCACCTCCTCCTCTCTCTTGCCCCCATTTCCAGCATCTTTGGGTTGAAAAATGGCCGGGGAGCGTTTGGCAGAGGACCCTCGTGCAGATTATTCAACAATTGTTTCCCATTTTGCGCCCTCGCCTGCCTCATCCTCCAGTAACAATGACGAAGAGCGGCGCGGAGCCAGCGCCCGCGGCAGGGGTGTTGAGATCAGGGACAGCACAAAAATATCTCCTCTCTGGAACAAATATTTACCAACCCTTCTGCCTTTTGTTCTTGTGGTTCTCATATATTTTTTTTTAATTTTTTTTTCCAGACATTCACTGGCAAAATGTCACACTAAGCAGCAACCCAGAAACTTCGGGGTAGCTGCTTGGCTGTTCTGGGCTTTGTTTTTCTCGCGCACTAATTGTTAATGAATTTCCAGCCATTTAAGCCAATGCAAACCTGTGAGAAAATGATCTTTTCAGCCCTGACTTTGGAGCTTTATGGCACTTCGCAAAGTCCAAGTGGTGGATAAGGAAAACGTGCATCATCCCAGAGAATGGGGTGGCAGCAGGGCCAGAGCCAACCTAGAGTGCAATGTGGCAGAGCCAGAGCGGGAGCTGGGCTTGTCTGAGCTGCCAGCATCACTCCAGGGTTGCAGCAGGGAGGGCCCCATTCCTGGATGGGGATAAGTTCAACGGGGTGAATGCTATGGCACCCCCATCCCTGGCCGGCTCCTCACCAAACTCCATCTCCCTCATCTGCCCCACCACAGGTTTTTTGTTTCCCTTCAAAATCATAATGCCCCTCATGTCCACTTTTATGGCGGCCAAACAAGAACATGTGGTTGTTTTATGGGTGTTGTGTTTAAAGAAGGGAGGGGCAAACCCCTCCTCTTCTGGAACATAAACTTAGATCTTTGGTTAATAATTAACTGTGGCCATAAAACCCCTGATGTAGGAGCAAACGGAGCTCACCCTGGAAACGCTGCTGGGCTGTCACCTCACACCAGTGCCCTGCTGACCACTGACCACCATCCCCTCCTGTCCACTCCAGGATGGCTGGGCCACCCTCCACCTATCCCCATCGCCTCCTGCCCCTCTTCCTGGGGCTTTTCCAGGCTGCCTTGCTCCTCTTCTTTGCCCTCTTCGTCACCTATGATGAGCCCTCAGCACAGGCGGAGGATACCAACTTGGTGGCCAACAAGGTTTACAGCACCTTCCCCTTCTTCCAGGACATCCAGGTGATGCTGGTGGTGGGACTGGGACTCCTGCTGACCTTCCTGCCCCACTACGGGTTCAGCTCCCTCACCCACAACTTCCTCCTGCTCAACTTCTCCATGCAGTGGGCACTGGTGCTGCAGGGCCTGCTCCACCACTTCCACCATGGCCAGATCCACCTGGACCTCCACAAACTCCTCATCTCTGAGTTTGCTGCTGTGACAGTGCTCATCTCCGTGGGGGCCATCCTGGGGAGGGCCAGCCCCTGCCAGCTGCTCCTCATGGCCACCTGTGAAATCCCCATCTACCTCGCCAGCGAGTGGGTCATTGTCACCTGTCTGGGCGTTCTGGATGTGGGTGGCACCATCACCATCCACATCTTCTCCTGCTATTTCGGCCTTGGCGTGTCCAAGGCTCTCTTCAGGGCAACACAGCAGCCACCGCACTCCAAGGAGACCCCAACACCCAGCTCTGACCTCATGTCCCTGGTGGGGACACTCATCCTCTGGGTTTTCTGGCCCAGCTTCGTGGCTGTCCTCTGCCAACCAGGGGATGCCCAGCACCGCGCCATCCTGAACACCCTCCTGGCCATGAGTGCCAGTGCCATAACCACCGTGGTGGCCTCCAGCCTGCTGGAGAGGGACGGCAAGCTCAGCCCCGGGCACCTGCAGAACGGCAGCCTGGCCGGTGGGGTGGCCATCGGCGTGGTGGCTGACATGGCCGTGCCGCCAGTGGCCGCTCTTGCCCTGGGCAGCCTCTCAGCCGTGCTGTGTGTCCTCGGCTTCAGGTTCCTCACGCCGCTCCTGCGGAGGAAGCTCACCCTCCACGACCAGTGCGGCATCCACAACCTCCACGGCTTGCCCGGCATCCTCGGCGCCGCAGCCAGCGTCGTGGCCGTCCTGGTGGCATCCAAGGACACCTCCGGGTCCCAACCCTCTCAGCTGTCCCCCGTTGGGGGCAATGCCAGCGAGGTGGTGGAGGGACAGTGGGGGGCCCGCGGGGCGGGCGGGCAGGCGCTGTGCCAGGCAGCGGGGCTGGCGGTGGCCGTCGGTGCCTCGCTGCTCGCCGGGCTGCTCACCGGGGCCGCCCTCCGGCTGCCCTGCCTGGCCCGGCCGCCCGAGCGGCTCTGCTTCAATGACTCGCTGTATTTTAAGATCCAGGATCAGGCTGAGAGCCCGGGGCCAGACAGCAGTGCTGAAGAAGGAGCCCTGGCTCTGAAGGAGCAGGCTTAGGCAGTGATGTGCGTGCAGCAGCAGGGAGAACCAGGGAATGTTACCGGCAGGATCAGCAGGCAGGAGATGCTGCTTGCACTCGCTCCTGCCTATGCCTGATTTGGGCTGTCGAGGATGCTGGCATAGCTGGGTCAGCGCCACAGCACTGGTCACCTCTCCGTCCTCCCACCCTGCAGCTGCATCCCCCTCCCGTGTCCCAGTGGCTTCCCGCATTCGTTCATTCCCGGCAGCAGCCAGAGAAACGACCTGCTCAGGGTGTCTCCCCCTGGATGGTTAATAGTCCCTGACCAACACAGACGGCCACTCTGCAGGGCACTGGCTTCAGCCTCAGCGAGCAGCATCACCCTCAGTGCTCACCCCGACCCTCAGCTCGATTCCCCTGCCCACAACGGGCAGCACCTGGAGGAGGCTGCCAGCACAGGTCACAGCTACAGGAAAGGAACTCTCTATCCACTGCCCGGAGCGTGGAACTGCAGCAGCAGGGAGATGGCCCCAAGCAAAGGACTTTACAGGGGTCTGATAACCTGAGATGGGCAATTCACCCTCCAGGAGAGTTCTCAAAGGGAAGCGCCAGCTTTTTTTTACCACTGGTGCAGAAATGAGGATGCAGCCCAAGCATGGCGAGGAGCCTCGGAGAGAGCCAGGATGCAGGAGGCACCCGCAGCCCGCAGCACCCTCATCCCACCCCGAAGCTGGAGCTGGGAAAGCTGCGCCAGCATCCCAGGAAGAGCAGTGGCCCCATCCCATCCCACCACGGGCAGCGAGCCGCTTCCACCCTGCGGAGGACAAAGCCTGCGGTCCATGGCAGGCATGCGGCAAGCTGGGAGCGCGGGGCCGCATCCTGCCCGGAGAGAGAGGGCTGTGATTCACATCCCCCCTGCCATGAATCACCGCTGCCCCTGCGCCCCCACGGATCCCGCTGCTGCCGAGACAATGCGGGCGATGCTCGCGGGCTCCCGAGGGGGTCGAGGCCACCGAGCCCCCCAGCGCTGGCTGCAGGAGTGGGGGGCTGCCGGCGCGGTTGGGGGTCCCCAACCCTGAGCGGGTGGGAGAGAGGCTGGATCCCTTCCACCCGGTGCAGCCCCAGGCGGAGCGAACACCAAGAGGGAGAGAGGCTGGGGAATTCGCCCTCCAATAATCACAAACAGGCTTGGGGGCCCGGGCGTGTTTGGTTAATTGTTAGAATAAAATATTGCCGAGCTCTGACAAAGAAATCCTGCCCCGCAGCCCGGCGCGGCCGAACAATGGGCCCCGGCGCAGGATGCTGCGGGCTGAGCAGTGGGGCCAGGGGCCTTGGGAGCGGGAGGCAGCTCTATTCCCTCTTTCCCAGACGAGCCCCAGAAGCCCCCCATCCTCTTGGCAGCTCGGTGTGGATGTGCCCCATGACAGTGTGGAGCCATCGGGGCGGGGACCGGCCCGGCCCCTGAGCAGTGCCCGGCTCCCGCTGGGTGCCCAGAGCCGCCGGGACCGGCACCCGCCCGGGGAGCCGCGATACCGTCGGGGCCGGACCGGCAGCACCCGGCCTGCGAGAGAGCTCCCGCTGAGCCCGGTATTCCAGGCCCGGCGGCTGCCCCTCGTCCAGGCCTGCAGGTTCCTGTGGAGCTCCGGCATGGGGAGGAGCGGGCACGGGGTCAGCGGCCCCAGGGGCTGCAGGTCGGGAAGCAGCCGTGGAGGGGAGCCGCACATACAGGCGTGTACACACCTGTGAGCACATACAGGTGTGTGCACAGCCCTGCACACACTCACAACACCCCAGGCGTGTGCCCAGACACATGAACACACACACAAATGTACACACACACATGTACGCACACATCCGTGCACACACATCCCAGCACTCACTCACACCCACATGCAGGCACAGCCCCGAGGCTGCCAACCTCTTGCTGTTGGAGACAGTGGAGCAGCCGCTTTCCAGCATCTCCCAGCCCTTCCCAGCGAGGATGAGGACGCAGGCTCCCTCCCGCTGAGCAGCCCGCGGCAGCCAGCAGGGGAGCGAGCGATGAGGGCGCAGGGAGGGAGCACACCCGGAGCTGGGCCCGGGCACACCCCACCTCCCGGCTGGCATGTCCTGGCACGGGCACCCCGGCACGCCGTGGAACAATCTGGTCTGCAGATGCTCCAAAAACCAGCAAGAGGCCCAAGAAATGATGGGAGGTCGGAGCTTTCCCACTGCCCAGAGGGGCTTAGGTGCCTGGTGACCCACGGCCAGGGGCTCTGGGACCCACCTGGGTCATGGCACAGCTCCATCAGCCTCAGTCCCGGCCACCCCTCCTCCCTGAGACCCACTGTTCTGCCTCTGGGTGTGCTGCCCAGAGCTCCCTGCTCCTCCAAACCAGTCACTCTCCAAAGGAAGGAGCAGTCAGATATTTTGCAGAGCCTCCAGCGTTTATCACACTGTAAATCTTGGCTTTCAGCAGCTTCACAGAGCTGCAGGAAGATGGGAGAGAACAAAATGCTGCTCTGCTCCATCAGACAGAGCCTGCATGTGCCAGGGCTGCCAGGGGTTGTGCCCCCAGCCCCACTGCAAAGGGAGTGAGGATTCAAGCAGAGGGCTTATGTGGGCAAGGGTCCTCTGGAGCCAAGAGGGGCTGCTGGCAGCCCAAGATGGTGATGGCTCAGGAAAGCTGCATTTTGGTGGAACAGTGGTGGTGAAGAGGGCTGAAATGTGACTCTGTGGAACCACAGTAGCCTCTGTCCCCCAGCATGGTCCCCCAGTGTGGACCCCCGGCAAAGCTCCCCATGCACAGTTCCTGGGCACAGTACCCCAGTGTGGACCCACAGCACAGCACCTGGGCATTGCAGCCCTGTGTGGGCCCCAGGCACAGTACCCCACTCTGATCCCCCATCACTGTCCCCCAGAACAGTGCCCCGCACGATGGGCTCTGCTGCTACCTCTGAGCTTAGCCCTGAGCTGGGTTGGGATGCAGCCCACCAGTCCTGGCAAGGAGCCCCAGCCCCCATCCTCGCCTCTATCCCTGTCCCCACGGCCCCTCCACCAACCTCCATCTCCCAGCGGGACCCTGCTGTGATTGCAAAACAAGCGGGGAGGGAGGGGAGGAAGCTGAGATTGTGCTGCTCGCACAGTGCTCGGATGCATCTGGCAGAGCGGCGCCGGCGGCACAGGGCACAGGCGGGGCTGCGGGCACGGCCAGGAGCCCCCAGCCCCTGAATTCCCTCAGCTCTGACACCCGTGTGCAGCCTTTCCACATCCTTGCGGCCCCAGTGCAGAGGGGCTGGCACAAGGGCACATGAGGACCTGGAGCAAGGCAGGGGCTGGCTGGGCTCTGAGCTGCTGCCAAGTGCCTGGCACAGCACGGGGGGACTGGGGGGGCCATGGCAGCAGCTGGAGCCACATGAGAGCCGCCCCCCCGGAGCAGCCGGGAGCGTGCAGTGCTGCCCTCGAAGGAAATGTGCTCACTCCCATGTGCTGCACACTTGGGTTCGCCTCCCTGCTATTTTTATTTGACTTTTCAGGGCCTGTTTCCTTTTTCCGGCTGTTTTCGCTGTGATTCCACCATCACTTCGACCTCGTTTTTTCCCCTCCCTCCCTGTTGCTTCTTCCTCCACTCTTTCCTTCCTTTCCATGCACTCATTCCCACTGCTTCACCAGGTTCCTAGCTCAGCAGCAGCTGCCTGTGAGGGAAGGGTAGTAAAGGGTTTTTGCTCTGATTTATCTGAGGAAGTGCTGACTGGTCACTGGAAGGGGGGACTTTGCTCCAGCCTTGATAAAGAAAAAGGCTGTCAGCCACCCTGTCCCCAGCCACCATCCTGATCATGTTGGTGCTTGAGCTGTCAGGTCCTGCCGTGGCCCCCAGCCTCATCCATGGGTTATCAAGCATCAGTAGGGCTATTTTTGGATGCTAGTGGTTTGTGGAGGGACAGTGGTTGGGATAAGGGAGGAGGAATAAGGAAAAATCCTGGGAACTAAACCAGTGCAAAATCTCCTGTATGGGCAGCAGAAAGGGCAATGCTCACTCCCGAGGAGGAGGATGGAGCTGAGAGGAAGGAGCCCAGGCATTATGGGGCAAGCCAGGGAGGAGCATGGCACCAGGAGGGCTCTGGCATTGGGGTGTGCTGAGCTGGATCCCCTGGGGGGCCCCTGGTGCCAGCCTGCCCCACGCCAGTCAGACAGCTTCTCCCAGGGACCCCACAAGAGCAGCATTCCCAGGCTGCACCCCCTGCTCCGACCCCAGAACCAGAGTCCCTGTCCTGCCCCATCAAATCACCTGGTCCTGCTGCACCCTGCTACACCCCAGGGGCTCAGATGTGCCCAGGGCAGGGAGGGCTCTCTCCCACCCACCCCTAGTTATGAAGCCCTTCCAGCTCCTCCCAGCCCAATTCCCAGAGGCAGGGGGTGGGCAAGGACCCCTGAGCATCCCTTGCCGTCCCCTCCCTGAATCCCCTCGTTCTCAGTTTGAGCCCCCAGAAACCCCTAAGAAAAGCCGCCCTCCACCTCCTCCAGGGCATGGGGGGCATCCCACTCCCTGGCAGCGCTCATTGCCCCCCTGGCCACAGCCCACAGGGGCCGGTGGCCGAGGCTCAGTGGGGACGAGGGCCGGCGAAGCTGGTGTGGCCATGGGAACATACGGCAGTGCGGGCAGCGCCCGGCTCGCTCAGCACACACAGCCCGCTGCTGCCATCTCGTGTCCTCCACAGCCATCCCCTCTCAGGGCTGGGACAGCCTCCACACGGGCTGGGGAAACTGAGGCAGGGGCACACTGCAGGCCCTCCTGGCTGCTGCTCCAGGGGAAATGTCCTTCCAAAAAAGCAGCTCCTGGTTTCCATCGCCCACACACCAGAGATGCAGATAGAGTGAGCAGAGGCAGGATGAGACTGTGCCCTCCACTGCTGTGGGCTTCTGCCTGGGCTTCCACAGGCCCAAAACCATGGCCAGACCCTGCACTGTGCCAGCTCCATCCACAGCACAAGAGCCCCTGGATCACCAGATAAAGAACCCAAAGTATTTCTAGGGAAGGAGAGGTTTTATTTCTGGCTTCCCAGAGGCTGTTTGCCACCCAACAGTGGAGCAGTGGAGGCCACAGACAGGGTGCTGGCAGAGCACAGTGACAAGGGAGATGCCCTTCACTTCACCTCACCCCACACCCCGCCATTCCCTCCCTGCTGGGGCACCCACTGTGCCAAGCAGCCGGGTCCCTCCACAGTGCTGCCTGACTCCAAGGGTGAGCCTTGGCTCAAGCCCCCACACCTTCCACGGATTTTTGGATATCAGAACTCCCCAGGCTTCCCCAGGTGCCCAGTGATGCACCTTTACTTCCTTGTCCACTGTGGCTGCCCAGCTGCTCTGCATGTCCCAGCAGTGCCTCAGGGACACCTGTCCCCATCCACAGCCCTAAAAACCTCAGAGCCTTGCAGGTGCACTGTGGCCTCACTTCCAGCAGAGCCCCCAGAGCCATGGTCTCACACATCCTCATTCTGCCCCAAAACACACCCATTGTCCTCAAGAGAGCAGCAGGTGTTGCAGGGCCAGGAGCAACTAAGAGTCCACACCTCACCTTAAATTTTTGGTTCTTTTCCCTTCTTCTCCCCAGTGTTTCTGATGTTCCAGGTTTCTGCCACAGCCATCCCACAGCAAACCAACCTGCCAGTCCCAGCCACGGGTGGTGGATCCAGTCCCTGGGCACCGCTTGGAGCAGAAGGATGAATTCATCTTGGGCATCTGCTGGCAGCAACCCTTCTGCCCTCAAGGGTGAGTTTGTCCCAGGTTCCCAAACAAGCCACTGGCAGCCGCGGTGCTGGAGCAGCACATTCCCCCGGCGTGCGGCGTCCCTACGAGTCCCAGGGCGCTTGGCGGGGTGCGTGCAGGGCGTTGAGCTTCTCCCAGCAGGTCGCCAGCCTCTCCGCCCTCCTGCCGATCTCCCGCAGCTGCTTCCTCCGGCGGCCGGGAGCCCCGCGCCGGGGCTGTGCGGGGGCGCTGCGCGGGGGGCTCTGCGGGCCGTGCGCCGGGGACAGAAATCCCCCCCACATCACAGAGACGTTAGTCAGGGAATAAAAGCCACCACACACGCAGGCTCTGCACGGATAAGGTGGCCAAACTGCCTATGGGCATGGCAAGGACACCATCTCGGGTCCCCAAGAGTCCCCCAAAGGTGGCTGTCCCTGTCTGAGCTGGCGGTGTGCATCCCACAGACACCAGATCGGATCTCCAGAGCAGCAGCAGCTCCATCCCACATGAGCAGACCCCAGGCAGGGTTGCCCCCAGCCAATGTCCCCAGCAGTGGCAGGAAGGACAGTCCCAGCACTGTGCCAGGGTCAGGCAGAGCTGGGAGCTGGCACTCCACTGCCCTTGGTTTTCCCTGCTGGTTGATGAATTCCTGTGCTGCCAATAGGGATCCTCCTGGTTAGGGTTTCCCTAGCAGAGGAATCCAGACCAGCCCTTAGAGGAGAAATCCCAATTCTTACCTATGAGCAGTCAGGAGCAAGAGCAGGACAGGGTAAATGCACCCACAGAGTGAGCATCCCACCAGGACACAGCCCTGTGCTCCCCTCAGCCATGTGGCACATGTGAAAAAACCCACTTGGGAGCCAGTGGTAAAACCCCACCAGCCTGGCCTACACTGCCACAACTGAACTTCCCTCCCTTGGTTATTCTGAAGCTCCCAGGGATGGAAGTGTGATCAGCATTCCCCAGCTCCCAGAATGAAGCAGGCAGAGCCTGGAGACTCCTCACAGAGAGCACAAAACAAGGCAAGGTCTGCCCAGAGCCCTGGGAACTGGGAGCCACTGATTGTGGCTGGGAAGTAGAGGGTTTCCTACCTTGCTGATTTTCCTGCAGTTCTCCCGGAACACAAAGTTGGTGGTCCTGGCCACCTTCCAGACCGCCAGCTCCTCAGGGCCCTGCAGGGTGCCAGCCCCCACCTCCTGCAGGGACATGCTGATGTTGTAGATGGACAGCAGGATCCTCTGGTCCTACGGAGGAGAAGCACAGGGCCCCGGGCAGGGAGGGAGGCTCCGTGGCTCCCTGGGGGCTCAGCCCACACCACGCCCCAGCCCCGGGTCCCTCTGTGCTCACCTTGTCTGAACGACAAGCGGGCCCAGCCCTCCCGCTCCTGTACACAGACCCAGTCAGGTTTCTCTGGAGAAATAAAGCAAGAAGATCCAGCACCTCGCAGGATCGGTGCCTCCCACTTGGAGCAAAGGTCCCCCATTTCAACACAACCCCCTCCTCAGCACTGCTGGCAAAGCAGCCAGCTCCATATTAAGCTTCCCTCCCCCCACATCCCACAGCAGGGCTGCATCCAGGCCAGCAGCACCCCCAGAGCCAGGGCTGGGCCCCCAGGCAGAGCCCTGCCTCGGCTCACCAGGTTCTGGATCTCATGGAAGATGACGGCGCGGTACTGCCGGAGGATTTTGGCGATGCTGCACCTCCTGCCTCTGCTCAGCACGGCCACCAGCAGGAGCAGCAGAACAGCACAGGAGAGCACCCGGGGGAAAATCTGCCAGGGAAGGGCTCAGAGTCAGCTGGGGATTAAGGAATGTTCTGGGCTCTGCCTTCAACCCCCAGTGAGAAGCTGCATTGGACCTGTACCTGAAGATGCAACACGTGATGGAGGAGCCTCAGCTGTCTCCTCTCCCAAAGAACATCCTCCCAGATAAGCTATCTCCCTTTGGGGCAAAGCCCTTGGGAAAGTGCTCCAGCTTCAGCCCTGCAGCGCTGCCTATGGCACACACAGAGCTCTCTCTCATGCCAGCAGGTGGGTTCTTGGCACAGATCTATGCCAAGAACCCATGTCAATCTGTGGGACTCATTCCTGAGCTCTCTGCCCCAACATGGTTCCACTAGATTCCCACTTTGTGTCATTTCAAGGCCAGAGAACCTCAAGTGCCAAAACCAAGGGGAGCAGAGAGGGAGGTGCTGGGCTCCTTGGAGAGGAGCTGGAGGTAGAAGCTGCCTGGTCCCCACCTGCAACATCCACACCTCAGCCCAAACAGATCCAAACACCTTCAAAAGGATGCTCCCACACCTCTGCTGCATGGATGGAACTAATGCAGCATTTTTCCAGCTTCCCTGCAGCTCATGCTCATCCCAGGCTCAGGGGCCCTCACCACAAGCCAGACAGAAGCAGCACAAGCATCTGCTCTCACCAGCACATCCCAGCTGCTGCTGAGCCTCCTGGCTCCAAACCTTCCCAACAGCCCCACAGTGGCCCCTGCAGAGCGGGGAAACACAAGTGCTGACACCTGAGCTGGCAGAGGGGCACAGGGAGGGGGTGGATGGACCCTCTGAGGCAGGGATGAATCCCACAGCTTTGAAGAAAAGCCAGCACAAGCTCAAGTGACCAAGACTGGGGATATTTGAGCAGCCCAGGAGCAGCAGAGTGAGGATGGGGAGCTCAGAATTTGCCAGGAAAGGAGCCCAACAGCTCAACACGTCTCCACATTGCTGAGCAATGGCAGAGCCCTGGGGCCTCATCCTGGCATTTCTATAATTTCACATTTTCAGGAAAAGTCCCCCCCAAACACAACCCCCACCCAAACAACCCTTGTGCCGCAGGTGTCAGGTCTGGACAGGCAGAAGGCAGCTCAGCTCCTTCCAACTATGCAACTCTTACACTGCAGCCAAAGCAAGAGCGAGGGGGAAGTGGACACAGCTCTGCCTGCAGCCTGTGCCTGCTGCTCCACACCTCAGCTCAGGGGTCACTGCTTTCTCCAGCACCTGCACTTGCTCTTCTGCTCCAAGAAGCCAGAAGGAAGAATTTCCCTCACTGATTTCCAAGCCCAGGCACACTCCGTCTGTCCTCTATGGCGAGAACCTGGGGGGTTTGTTTGTAAAATCTGCACCTGCTCTGTACTCCCTACTCAATCCTGAGCTGGACCTGGCTCCAAAAGGGTGAGGAAACCTTTTCCCAACCCTCTTGCAGCTCAATGAGAGTGATGGAGGCTTAACATGAGGCAAAATTCAACACAGCACTGTTCTGGGGACACACAGACACAACCATCACCTCGGAGTACAGGCACATGCAAAGAGAGGAGCAAATCCAGGTATAACCAGCAGAAATTCCACCCGGCTCCTCAGCATCCCTCATCACCACACACCTTCCAGCAGAGCTGTGCTGAGCTCTACCTGGGAGGTGGGAAGGGTTGGGAAGAGCCTCCTTGTGCTGCTGCCTTTGCTCCCTGCAAACCACTGAGAGATCTTGCTCCAGAGGTGATTGAGCAGAGAACTGAGGGCATAATCCCCAGGGACATCAAAGGAGAGCACTGCTTCCATGAGGACACCCTGACCAAAGTCTAAGGGTTACTCTCCAGAAGTCTCCTCCACCAGGAAGGCAAGGCTGTGCAATTTTACCATGAAAATGGAAATTACTTCCCTGAAGTGGTTTGTTAAACAATTGGGACCCACTTTCAGGAGAAAGCATTTCCAGCATTCCAAGACAGCCAAGCCCAGGCTCAGTGCTCAGCCTGGAAGGAAGTGCACAGTAGTCCAGGGAACAGCCAGGGCAGGAGGTCAGCAGATACTGTAGGTGCTCCCCCCCCCCCCCCCTCCCCACTATGGAAAGTAGGGAAGCAGCAGTGACAGAGAAGGATGCAGGGAGACTGAGGTGACAAATCCTGCTCCTGATTTCTTCCCCTTCAGGATGGAGGAGAACAAGTTCAGCAGCTGATTTAGGGTTATTCCTTCTGCCTTCGCCCCCATCCCACAGCAACAAGCTACAGGCAGGTGGCATATCCCTTCCTAGGGGAGAGCTGACAGTGAAGGAGCAGCCTCGGGAAGCACGGGTGCAGGAGAGGCACAGCTAATCTCATCCTCTCTCTAATCCTCCAGCAAATACGAGGAGATAAGGGGAATCACCATCGTTGATAGAGCAGCTCCTGCTGGCACTCCTGCCAGTCCCAGCCAGCAGGGCAGCAAGGGGCAATTCCTGCCGCCAGTCTGGGAACGCCATCGGGGTCACCAGGTCCTTCCAGCCAGACGGACTCTGTCCCTGATTTCCTCCTACCCAGTGGGACCCTGTCACCATCCAGAGCCCCAAGGCAGGGACAGACCCTCCGTTCTCTCCCTCAGGACCAGCCACATCCAAGCCCCATCCCAGCGAGGTCTAAGCCTCATCCCAAACACAGCAGCCTGATCCCAGCTGGACCAGCTTCCCCGGCCAGACCAGAGCCCCTTCCTCACGGACTCCCAGCTCTGTCCCATCGCGACCCTTCTAAGGATCCATTTGGACACAGCCCAGCCCCATTCCAACTGCTCCAAGCCCTTTCCCAAGTGGTCCGGCCCCATCCCGACCAGTCTGAGCTCCTTCCCGGACGGACCGGCCCCTCTCCCGGTCGGTCCAAGCCTCATTTCAGGAGAACCGGTCACCTCCCGACAGGTCCCAAACCCCACCGCGGGTGCTGCAAGTCCCACCCCGGCCGAGCCGACCCCAACCGGGCAGTGCGGCGGGCTCCGGTCTATCCGTGGGCTGAAGGGAGGGGTGTCCCGGAGAAGAGGAAGGAGATCCCGGGGAGAAGGGGTTGTCCCGGCGCACTCACCATGGAGCCCCGCGGGCGCGGCCCCTGCGGCGGCCCCGGGGAGCCCGGTGCGGCCCCGTCCCGCTGCGCCGGGGCCCGC
>JANPWX010000258.1:1119601-1154775 GCA_024734555.1 Trochalopteron elliotii | reverse complement strand
GTGCCCGGGCTGCGGAGCCGGCCCCGCTCCCGGGGGGCAGCGGAGCAAGGGTGGGACAGGGTCCCCCTGGCCAGGAGGGGCCGGCAGGACAGTAGCCCCTGCTCGCACCCACCGGGGGATCGCAACCCACGCGTGTCCCTATCCTGGAGCTGGACGCTGTGCTGCAAACCCCCGCAGTTTCGATTTCTGTTGGCGTGGGGCGTTTCACTCTGGATTCACAGATGGCAATGGTCGAACACTGACAAGGGCACCAACCCATGGCAAAAGTGACTGTCCAGGGTGAGACCCCCAAAATATCGACACTAGGAGCGTCCTCGTGCTTCCCACCAAAGCCCTCTCCTCCTTCCCCTCTGCATTTTGTACCTCACTCCCAGCCCAGGCACAGAAATTCCCCTGACTGAATTAGTATCAGTTTTGGGAAAAACTGAACTGACAGCAACAAGGCTCCGCTGAGGAGCTGAATGTGGGTGATTGAGTAAGAAATAGAACAAATGGTGAATAATCCAGCTCTGCTCAGCTTGGTGAGAATGTTCCTCCCCAGGAAGTGGGACCCACAGCACACTGCAACATTCCACTGGAACAGGACCCATAAAACTTCTTTATTGAGCTCTATATATAGCTAAAATTCATGGGTGCCATAATCCATTTCAAAAACCACCAAGACATCTGCAAACATTGAAAGGCTCTAGGATTGATGATCCCTTTTAAGTCAGAAAAAATAATCCCCAAGCAAAGGAATGCAGCCCAAAGGAAAGGGAAGATGCAGGTACCAGGAGCAGGTGGCCAAAGGAGCCTGATGCACAGCATCCAGCACAGGGCCCCTTCCTTGTGGCTTCCACATCCCAAAAATTCCTTGCAAGATGTGGCATTGCCACCTAAGCAAGGGGCAGGGGTAGCAATCCCATCAGTGGGTTGCACCCATATTATCAGGCTCAAGGGAAATGCTCCCAACACAAGTCAGGAACCTCTCCAGCAGGAAAAGCCACACCACTGCAATTCCCACTTTCCTTTCCCATCCCAATTCTGCAGCCACCAACACCACAGCACTGCTGGGCAGAGGCATTTATGCATCACAAGCACCCAGCTTTCCCCAGCACATCACTACACCAGGAATCAGAATGCCACATTCCCAGAAAAGCAGGATATAGCCTCCATGTGAGCACAAGAGGCTGAAGGCCAGCACACATTGAAAACTACTTTTAAACTTGTTTTTATCCTGCAGTTTCTGCCTCAGTCTTGAATCCCTGTCCAGCCAGGTTCCCTTGCTATGTCTACCTTCTCCTTTGAACATTATCTCCATTCCCCTTCCCAAACTCTGAGCCCACCCACCTGAAGAATGCCATTAATGGCACAAAATCCCTGAGCAAGAGCCTCTCAACTCCCAAGGCCTCTCACTCACCTTTGGGAAACTACAATTCTACAGGACATCTGTGATCTACACCCTTCCAACAGCTATTCCAGAGAATGCTCAGGTGTTTCCATTATGAACCCAAAGAAAAAAAGGCTTTTGCTTTCAGACCAACCGTTTTAGGCTTCTCACCCATTTTGGCACGAGGCCGTAGCCCAGCTTGATGCAGCCACCACTGGCAGGCACCTTCCCAGAGTGGTGGGAGCCTGATAAGTCCAAAGGTTTCTGCTATCAGACCCACTCTTCCCAGTCAGAATCAAAGGGCAAGACCACGCTTGAAGACAACACAAGGAAACAAAAAAAAGAAGCTGTATTTTATACATGTTCTCCAACAAGTAATAAGGGAGTTTCTCCTCCAACTAAATACATGTGACAATGCACATCCACAGACCTGGATACAGCTGCTATACCCTCAGGTGTAAGACAGTACAGCTTCTCATTCTATGATCACAAGAAAGTCAGGAGGTTGGGGTAAAAATAGTACACACCACAAGTGTCGAAAATTGAAGACAGTGTACAAAGGGTCCCAAACACAAAGCTTTATCTCTCTTGAGTTTGCTTTTTTTCTATCTGCACTTGGAGATAGAAACCAAACCTCCCAGCTACAGGCAGTCACAGCTGTGTAACAGCACAGTCTCCCAAAAACCTTAAATAAATGTTCTTTCTTCAAAAGGGCTTTCAGGGATTGCTGAGTTTTGCCTTGTTACTTTAAATCACCACTGTGCTTAATGAACTCAGACACCTAAAAGAATAAGCTTTACTATATACATTTAAAAAGTGAGAAAAAGTTCTCTAAAAATATGCTTTTGAATTTGACAAAACGCTCCTGCTGCTCAGGTGGGAGGAACACCTCCAAGCTGTGCAGCAGCTTGTTAGCAGAGACCAAACCAAAGCACCTAAAGAAGAGGAGCCAGCCCAGACCTTTCCCTGTGCTGCTGGGCTGCTCCCAAAACTCCACCCATCAAGGTCACTCAGTGTATTCCAAAAGCAACAACCCAGATCTGCTAACAAGGAACCAACATCAGATGGGCCAAACACTAAAGGGGGACAGGGACCACATGCCAGGGCCAAGAACAGAGGGACTGTCACATGTCAGAATCCATACGAGCACTAACTAAAGCTTGTGTTTGCAGGGGGGAATCAGGAATCAACATGGAAATGCCAAGAGAGCCTCACAAGACTGCTCCTGTCTCCTGTGTGACACCAGCTACAATGTTCCCATGTGCTGCAGAAGCTGATGGCCATGCCGGGGAAGAAGGAAGGAAGCAGCTTTTCCTTTTGGGAGAAAGCTCTTTCCTGTCACCATCCATGTCTTGTCCTTCGAAATCTGTGCCACTGAAAGGGCAAATGCACCACGAGCAGGTTAAGTCCTACAGGGATCTCTAAGGCAGCTGAGGCTAGCACACTCTAGAAGGTGTTTTTCAGCTTGGCTGCCACAAGCACAAGAATCTCTCCAATCTTTTTCTGCCAGTTCTCTATGTCCTTGGAGACATCACACCAGAGCTCTCCGTGGCGAGGTTCAGCATTCTCACAGCGCTTCCTCACTTCTTCTTGTTGTTCCTACAGGGAAGAGAAATCACAGTTTGTCCTGGTTTGCTCCAGAATACAGCCAAAAATCAAACCCTCCCTGATTCAAACACTATTCTGAAGATTATGGTGGGGTTTGGGGTCTGTTATTTTCAAAGGAAGTTCAAGTAAAAATTCAGCAGCAAGTCTCCTGCCTGGCTGAACAAACTGGCTGAGCTGCAGGTAAGAAAGTTTTGACTATTGCAGAGAAACTGCAGCAGGAACTTCCTGTGCATTACCACCTGCAGGAGCTGTGTGAAGTGAAAGGTCTCTCTGAAGTCAGAAGATAAAACACCCCCATCATTTCAGTGGTATCAGCAGTAAAAACTGCTGTAAGAGATTAGAGCTGGCTGTTCCTCTAGCTGTGTGCATGTGCAGCCTATACTCGAGACTTGGGAAGGAACAGCCCCAGTTACACAAACCCAGCACCACAATTCCAGCACAATCCCCTCTGAGCAAGCTTGAGTTTTACAGGAGGAAGATTGATTTCAGAGATTTTTGCATGAACCAGCAGGACTCTGGACAGCAAAGCAGCCTGAAACACAGCTCAGCTAATGACAGCACCTTTTAAAAGCCACCACACAGGCCTGTTCATGCTCATACATGACCAGGCATGACAGCCAGCCTCCCCTGTGACCACGCAGGCAGGAGCAGTGGCAGCGTGCTCAGGCCAGCACTGCAGCAATCCCAGGACTGGGCAACCCCTGCCAGGCAGGGATTGCTGCTGCCTCCCCTGTTCCCAGGCACACACTCACCTCTGTGCCGTGCTGGAGCTCAAATTTGTAAAAGAAGGCCCAGGCATCCCCCAGGTCAGAGTCGATCTTCACTGTGCGGTGGAACCACTCTCGGGCCTTGGTTATTTTACGCTCGCTCCAGAACAACCTGTTGGGAAAAGCAGAGGGAAAAGCAGTTGGTTTGTTGACAAACAGCCTCACTTTAGAGGAAGATGCCTACCCACAAGAGTTCCAACACTTAAAGGCTCTGCAGGTGTTTCAACTCTTTGCTCTCCCAGGAAGTAAACAGCAGATTTTTAGGCAACTTGCAAACCATCCTGCCCCTGGGAAGGGAGTGAGAGGACTGAAAAGAACATCCAGCACTTCCTCTTCACTGCCTCACAGTGAGGCAGAATAACTTAGAGGATAACTTGGCCCCAGGCACAGACAGACTCTGCTGAGAGGGGAACCATTACTGAGCTCAACTTTTGCTGCCTCAACTGCTTTAATTTTGCTGTTCCAGGTGTGGAACAGCAAGCCTTTGCTTGCTGTTTTTGCTTCCTGGTGTGGAAGACACAGGATTACATGCCTACATCTATTCCCACTCCTTCTATTTCTTTATGTTTCAAGTCAATTTTAGCATCTAACAGTTAAATAACTTCTAAAAGCTGGTAACAGGCTGCTCTAAGGTCACATGCTCACACCTACAAGGCCTGCTGGAGTGGAGTAGAGCAGACCTGCCTTATCTGCCCCATTTTCCAAGAAAAACAAGCATGGAAGCTTCTGCACTCAAACCTCAGCCTGGCACAGCCATTTCATCCAGGCACTAATCAATGCTGAAATTTCTCCCCAGTAATGAACCAGCTGAGTCAAGAGTCTTCTGGTTTCACTCTTTGCATTAAAGAGTTCATTTGAGCTATAAGGTCTTTATCAATCAGCCACCCCTCATAAAGAGCTTAGCCTGTCATAAAATTATACAGCTTATGTGATTGGTTTTAAGCCCTATAATACCCTTGATTGTTCTATGTTAAATAAACTGTGATTTACCAGAACACAAACAATGATAGCAGAGGTTTAACACCTGCAAGCAGTGGCCATTTTCAGCAGCATATTTAACAAAAGTTTGTCACAGATGTGTGACACTCTGTACCTACAGAGGCAAGTCCTGATGGGTGGTGGAAGCTGTTTATGTTGGGATTAGCTGTTAAACAGCCTGAGGTTGCACCAGAAGGGGCCTGGGAGCAGCTGCCATAAAGCAAAAGTTAACATTTTTCTCACTTGCTGCTAAAGCTGAACAAGTCAGCTGTCAGGATCTGGCAGAACCCAGTGTTGCAGTCACTGGAGTGTATCCTACAGTTTTCTTTGGCTTATGAAGTAGAGTTGTGAAAGAATTGGGCAACTTCGAACAAAATGTCTCCTGTATTAACCTCTTCTGTTAGTCACACAGGGAGAAATGTGAGTTTGTTTCCATCACAGCTGCTGTGAGGCTGTTCACACATCAGAGCAGGATGTGGCACAAGTCAATTCTAACAGCAGGTTTTCAGCACTGGAATCCTTACAACTCAACCTGGACAAGAAAACACTTCCTAGTAAATTATCTTCCCATTTCAGAGAAGCAAACTACACAATGGCTGGTGGTTTGCATTCTGTGAAAGGGCACACCTGAAGAACACTGACATAGGAAACATTCAGGAGCAGAATATCTAGCTCAGAATTTAAAAAGACACCTGACAAAATCTAGGATAGAGAGAAAAGATGAAAACTACACAGTCACCCACATAAAACTTGAAAAATAACCAACCAAAAAAGTCCCTATTTTCGCAGATACTTAAAACACATTCCTGAACCACTTAATAAAGCCTAATTCACCTGACAGCACAGTGAAATCTTCTTCAAGGGAGAGAAAGAAAGCAGCTTGCAGGGTGCCAATACCCAGCACTAGCAAAGGGCTTTGTGTGAGTGTATTGCTGCCTGTGCCAGTCCCAGACCCACCAGAACAGCTCGAGGGCAGGCTGACATTCCCCACTTGGAATCAAGGGAGAGATTTGCACAGTTACAAGGAGACAGCTGCAGAGCTGTTCCTTGCGCTGGGACTTATTGGAGCTGCTGCAGCCAGAATCACAGGGCCGAGCTGGAGTGCAGTGTTCCATCCTGGAAACAGCCACACACAGACACGGATATTTTTACTGCATCAAGCACAGGAACTCACTTGGCCACAGCCAGCAGGACATGTGGGTCATGTTCACACTTCTTGAGAGCATCCACACTCTTGGTCTTTCGTTGCGGTCGCGCTTCAAGGAAAATTGCTTCTGACCACAGGATTCCTAAATCAAACCAAGTAGGAAGATTGTTTAGTGTTATTTTGAGGTTAACCCTCCCCACCCTGACATCAGGCCAGTGCTCTGCAACACAAGCAGCAGTACAGCCCCATCCTGGTGGTTATTCACCCCCAGCCTCTTCCCAGATCACACTTTCCACACGGATACTTCATTCAGTACTCTGAATTTTTAGCTACTGTGTGCACCACGCTGGAGCTTCAGCTCTGGGGGTTTCTGTACCACAATTCCTGCAGCTCCAGCACTGTCTAACCCAGAGCTCAGGCTTTTCAAATGAGACATTGCAAACTTTGGGACAGAGAGGGCAAATCAGCATTTCCAAAAGGAAAGGTATCTGTCTGTTGGAACAGGCAACTGCAGTGGCAAAAGTCTCAAAAAGTGCAAAGTACAGTCTGGGAGCAGTTTCAAGGGTGCTGGAGAGCACCACAGCCTTATTGATGCTGGCTCCATACACACTGATGAAGGACAGAGTAGATCCAGGAAAGCTGGGTTTAATCCCTAGCTCCTCTCACTGCCAAAAGCAAGGAAGGAAACATGCTCAGGGGAGCATGAAATCTGCAGTTTCTCATGTCAGCCAGGCACACCTGATCACTTCAAAGCAAAGCCTGAGAGCTGGTGTCTGCCAGTACTCCATCAAAGAGCTCTTGCTTCCCATAAACAGCACCACGGGAACACACACGAGCTTTGATAACTGCAGTGACAGACAGGAGAGAGACTCTTCTACTTGCTCTTTATATATAGGATCACAAACATCATAATATTTCTATTTTATTCTTTGTGCAGCTTGCCACCCATCAGGAATCAATTCAGCAATCGATGGACCCAAACCTCTGGTTTACATGACCACAGGTGGCCAACGAGCCAAGTGCTGTGGGCTTTGATTATGGTTTGTTGAGGTCTAAGATAAAGTTGGAAGCAATTGTTTAAACAAAAACTGAGATCCTGCTGTCCATTTCCATAGCAACAGGCAGATCTGTAAAACAGCCTGTGGTGGCAAACACTCGTTAGGTCACTCACAAAAACAAAGCAGAATTTTGGGTGGTGCTGCTTTGGGGACCCACTCACATGAAGAGTACCTTGCAACGAGTTTACCATGTCATAAAAGTCACTTATTTCCCAATTATTTTACTTAAGCAGCCTTAAGTAAAATTAAACACCTTTCAAAACCTAGCCTGAAGGCAACCTAAGCCTTGCCCTGCAGTAAGTTACTACAATTTGTAGTTATGTGACATCTTCTCCCCAAAGATGTCAGCATGTTTAAATAATTGAGTCTCTCTGCAATTGTGCCCCAAAATAGGGATGTGTTAGGTACTTTAACCTCCCATCCCAAGAGGCTAATGTTTCCACTGCTGGTTAGAACTAACTGACGTACATCATATGACCTCTTAGCCTTCTCTTATATGAGTTAAAATAATAAAAATCCAGCACTGAACATTTATGTTTCATGATCCCATAACCATGACTGTGGTGGAAATTCGCTGCCAGCACAAGTTATTAAACTCACAGTGGTGTAACCAGTGCAGGCAAATCAGCAACTGGGAATCTCCTAAGGCCAGCTGTACTCCAGAGGGACAGGGAAAGCACCACTCTTTTTCCACTAAACTTCCTAACTACAAACACTGAAGTGTCTTTCTTTCATTTTAAAACTTGGCAGACTTCTACCAGCTTCCAAGAAAAGCCCACCCATATCCAAGATGTTTTTGCAGGAAGCCTGGGGACAAACTGTGGACCATGGATCCAATAATATACTGGGTACTGCAGAAAAATGGAACAACACCAACTCCTCGGGTGTGAGAGAACACAAAGTAACTGGGATTGTTGTCAAAGACCCTCAACATTTCCTCTGCAGAAGGATGACTGACACCTCTCCAAAACACCACATTCTGAGACCTGGCCAGAAAGGACATCTTGGGAAAAAATGTGTTTCTATCAACTGGGTGAAACAATTGTGTTTAAGGTAGAACTGAGATCCAGCTCACCTGAATTGGGGCACTCTTGCAGTGCCTTGGCCATCAGTGTGTTTGCAATGTTCTTCAGCCCAGCTCGGTACTCCAAGCGCACAGACTCCAACCTGGTAAGGAAGAGACTCTGATGATATTTATGACAACATTCACTAGGCTGAAACAAACAGTGAGTCACATGAGGGTCACTGGAAACTGCAAACATCTGCCCATATTCTGAATATGTGTAGGTGACTGACATCTTCCCATTGCCCTCCATCTAAAAATAAATGTGACTTTTATTCCCTAATGGCCCAGATAAAAAACAATCTGAAAATGAGACTGTAACAGAAAGGAGAAAGCCCCATGTACTCTGCATGCTCTGTACACTACAACTATCAGTAAAGAAATAACTAGTTCCCAGATCCTTAGAGTACCTAGCCAGGATCACCAAAGCATTTCTGCTGTTCAGGGGAGTTATTGGTCCAGAAGGAACTCCAGCATGGGCATGGTCCTAGGTCCCAGGCTCAAATGGCTGAGATGATGTGAAATAGCTGGCCTGTAGAATGGATTGAATTGGTAGCCCAAATTCAGTTCAACTCCACACAACTCACCAGAGATCTGGATTCTTTGGATTCTTCAGGCGAGACTTTTCCAAGATGGCTCTTGCTCTAGTCAGCTGCCCAACTTTCTCCTCCAGCCTGGACAGCAAAAGCCACAGGGGTATGGAATGGGGGCACTTCTTCAGCTGTTTAAAAAAAAAAAAGTATGCTTATAGGTAAATTTGAAAAAAAATCCTGTTCTTCCTATAGAAGAGAACTTCACTCCCTATATCCTCCTGGAGAGCTTAGAAGAAGAGAGACCAAGTTGATTATGTCTCTCAAATTTCTCCAGTTAGTCGCACAGCACAGAAGTGAATTTTTTTCCTGTATCCAAAATAATCAGGTACATCAAGTATGACTGAGCTATCCCAGCAGTAAGAGAAACAACACACCTCCCTTAACACAGCTACAATTTGTGCTCCTTCTGCAGATGGAGGGCTCTCATACCTCCCCAAACCACAGCAGAGTTTGCAGGGAGTCATTAGGATATGGACAGGGGCAGAAACCTGTGTCCAAATTACTTTGATGGCTGTTGACTTTGAGCATTCATACCCAAGGACACCAATTACCATTTAAAAGAGAGAGGAGTGCTCTGTAGGCCACCTCCTTTCACAGTGTGTATCTAAGAGCTGCTGAGAAAGATTTTCTTTTAAGAGTTCTGGTTTTAATCTTTACAGGTCTTAGAGAATTACTGTGCAAAGCCTTTTTTCCTGCCTGTGAGGAGTCAGGCATACAGAGAACTCTCTCAAGCAAGAAAGTCAATCTTGCATATGGGTAATGGGTAAGAGAAATTCTTGCTTAATTAACTTTTTTTTTCTTTTGCTGTTTTAACCAATGGCAGAAATCAGGTCTTTGGCTCTCCATTTTGATTCAAAGACAGACATCTCTCCATGCCAGCAGCCCAAAGCAAACTTGCAGTAACATCCATCTTACCCCCTGATTATAAGCCTCCCGTGCTTTCTCTACCAGCTCTTTTTGTTCTTCAATTTGTCCTTTCATCATCCACAGTTTGGGGAAGTCCTCATAGTGCTTCAGGGCTTCCTCACAGAGCTCCTGGGCTGCAGCAATGTCCCCAAGCACCCATTCCAACTTCACAGACTTCATAAAGACCTGGGAACAAACCAGAGCTGTTTACCACCAGCAGCCACTGGAAAACCATTAATCTGCCAAAGCAGCAGGTTCCCACTTTCATACATCCATTAGAATGTTATTGATGAGCTACAGTCTGAAGTCAAATAAAAACCAAAATATCAGAGTTAAGTAACAGCAGGAACAAGTAGCAATGTGAAAGGTAAATGCAAATACTAAAGGAGTTAGGACAGTGTCATCAACCTGTATCCCACCTATTTTATTAACATAGAGCTGGCATTTGCATCATCACAGAATCATAGAATGGCTTGGGTTAGAAAAGTAGTATTTTTATAAAGAGCACAGCTTTAACAGCACAACCAGTTAACAAACCTGAGCCTCCTTCACCAGCACAACCTGATCTCCTCAGATCCAAGCTACCAAGACCACCTTTTCTTACTTGTGGCTTCGGGCTCTGTTGTCCTGCTTATTACAAACATGTAATTTTCTGCCCCCCAAATCCCTCCTTCTGGCTAGGCAGGGAAGTCACAGCTATGAGAAATGTATTATAGACCAAAAGCTCCCTCACTGCTCTTTGATCCCCATCCTCCCCATTCCCAACCTCCCCCAACTGTGACCTCAAAAGAGAGGCATCAAGTCATCAAGACAGCAGAGCTTCAGCCCCAGCTGCAGAAGCTCCCTGGCTCAGGGAGGAAGAGAACAGTTAAAAAGATGTAGGATGTAACAACAACTGAGGGGGAGGAACAGAGTACAGAGATGAAACTAACTTTTTGTTTACTTGGACAAGTTAAAATGCTTTTGTATGAAGAGCTGAAAATGGACAGTTTATCATACCAGAGATAACTGGAGATAAACACAGGAGTGTAGCTTTAAGCACCAAACCACCCCAGAGCTGCCTTTAGTAGAAGCATAAGTGAGTCTTCTGTGAAAGTATTTTCTCTTTTTTCCAAGACGTGCTTTTATGCAAAACAAACATTACACAAACAGCTGTAAACTGGGAATTTCCTGACTTTTGCCATTTGTGTAAAAAAACCCAATTGAAACCCTTCACTTGATCCTGGCCTTTCTTTCCCATCGTGCCACGGCTTTGTGTCGCAACTGGCTGGAGAAGCGCTGGGCAGAGCGGCCACATGCCCTGCAAGGCAATGGCAGGGAGCCACATGGTCAATCCCTACGGCCACAGAACTGAAGGAACTCCTCCTTCCGTCCCAAATCCCCCGTGGCCAAGAGGCCTGAGCCTCTCCACCCTGCACACATCCTTACCCTTGCAGTGGGGGCACTGCTGCGGGCCTTTGCCAGCAGCCTCCTCGCTCTTTCATACTCATTGTTCTCCGACTCGAGCTTCACGGCAGCCAGCCAGATCTCCTCGCTGTTGGGGTTGGCCTGCAAGAACACAAAGTGACAGACAAATGCACACAGTGAATCAACAGCAGATTTAATCCTCTGTTTGATCCAGATTAAAATTGAAATCAGAGCTTTGTCAATCCGCAGTAGGATTTTTTTTCAGTGCAAGCTCCTCCCAGTCTTCTTTGACCTTTGAAGTTTATAGAAATCCTCCAAAACAGATGGGCAACACAAAGATATTTGCCAGTTTAGAAGCTGGATGCTTCTCAATTGCTGAAAAGCAGTAATGCTTGATCCTCTCAACTTCCACTTTAAATACTGAAAACATCACAGGGTCTGCCACAATGAGACCCTCATTTTATTACCCTCAAGCAAAAAAGCTGCAGCCTGAATTCCCCACTGAGGTCTGTGAAAACTCTTCCAATAAAAGTCATTTCAGTGGCAAGCATGTCAAGGACTTTTCAGCCTAGTTACAAAGAGCACTGAGAACAGATTAAGGAAGTATCTTTTACCTTCCATTTCAGGACCTTTTTTTTTTTTTTTCCCCACTTAGCTTTTAAGCTTAATTCCCAGTGTTAGACACACTCTGCCTATCTTTGCTAGAGCACCCAGCAGGCAATTCCCTTCATTAGTGGGTTGGATCCAAGACATAAGTAATGCAGTGACCTCAACAGGGCAGACCACAACGCTTTCCCTGAGGTGACCCAAGACAACAGGATTTTGATCCATGACTGGGGTTGGTGGGAGCCATGCTAGTAAAACTGATGGTTTGCAAACTCATAGAATCACAGGCTGGTTTGGGTTGGAAGGGACATTAAAGATCATCTCATCCCAACGCCATGGGTAAGGATGCCATGCACCAGACCAGGCTGCTCAGAGCTCCACCCAAGCTGGCTTTCAACACTTCCAGGGATGGGGCAGCCACATCCCACATCTCGGGACAACTTGTTCCAGGACAGAACCTGGTGTAGAACTACCAAAAGGCCAGTCCCACAGCTTTGCTTCAGCTTGCTGCTATTTTACAGGAGAACATTTTGCCACACAAAGCAATCAAAGAACAGAGGAAGTCTCCATCACTTTGAAAGGCAGCAGGAATCAGGTGTTGACAGAAAAAGCCTGCTCTGTACTCTTTACCTGTCTCATTTAACACCCTCTGACAAGTGCAACAGACCCACCTGGAAAGCAAGGGCCAAGATGCTTCTGGCTGCTGGCACATCTCCTGCCAGCCACTTGGATTTGGCTCCCATGAGCCATAGCACCTCTGCTTTGGGACAGTGAGCAACAGCTCTCTGCAAAAGAGCCTCCAAGGATTCTCTGAAGACAAGAAACAGCAAGTTACAATCCCTCAAGGTACTGCCAAAAGCAACCTCTCTCACACCATTTCCACTATCACTCAGTGTTATAAATATTGTTGCAAAGTCCAGTGTTGTAAACCTTGATAAGTTGTTTCATAACAAGGAAAGGGTGGGGTCCTTTTTCACAAGGGTTCTGAAATCAGCACTCCACAAACGGCTCATTGTTCAGACACCTTTGATAACTTCTGTGGAAAGAGCCCTCACACAAACAGCTCCTTTCTCTTGGAAAGAGTCATTGTGCTTAACAAACCTAAGTAGAAACTGAGACAGGAAGGTTTTCAGAACTATTAGATGAGGTTGGCTTGATCTTATGCAATTTATTTTTTTCCCCTCTGGCAAATATACTTTTCAGGTAAAACATGGGGCTTAAAAGCCAGCCACCACTGGGAAACATGCAAAAACAACATCAAAAGCAAAGATATACTTGTTCCCAATAAAAAAAAAGGCTTGAATGAGGAACAACTCAGCATCTGCAGTCACTGCCACAACATAGCCTTGTTGGCTTTAATAAGGATGATTCCACGTGTATAAGTGGCCTACTGCAGAGATTGTTTGCTTTAGTCTAAGCTGTGGGCAGAAAGTTTCTGACTTGTAAAGCTTTGTGAATAAACTTTCAAAAGAGCCTGAGCTGTAAAAGTATAATACCAATCTTAATTCAGAATGTGATACACATTCACAGTGTTTAATCAGAAAATACCAGGGATGCTTGGACACATTCAGCTATGAAGTAGTTTACCCATGAAAACTAAATAAAACACATTTTAGGTGATTTGTATCCCCATGTTTTTCCAAAGATGTCTTCTCAAAGACAATTGTTCCCTACCTTGTCTCTTCACAGCTATTTTTACCATGTAATCCCTACTGCCATAAACCCTTTTATGACTTCATAAAACTTAAGGATGTTCTGAGCACAACAATAACAAAGAAGGTCAGACCTGCAAAAAACGCCAGTGAGTTTCATCCAGCTGCACTAACTCTGCCCTTGCCCCCCACCAGCGACCATCCTGCAGTCTTCCTTCCTCCCCAGCCTGCCCCCCTGTCACAGAGGTGAAGCCCTCCAGGCAGGGATTGTGCAGCACACGTACCTGGTGCCATGGTTCTTTTCAAAGTAGGCTGCTCGCAGCCACACACTCTTCTTGCTCGGGAAGACTTGCAAGGCATAGGCATAAATGGCTCTGGCACACTCCAGGGCATTATGAGCAACACACTGAGGAAAGACAGATCAGGACTAAGTCAGCTCAAGGGAGCACTGGAATCGAGAGCAAGCAGGAATTACACATATACAATTCAACCCAGAACTCAGTAATTCGGTATAATCCATGAATTGAGGCATTAATAGAGAACAGAACACTTACAATCAGCTTTTTAAAAGGAAGCAGGGAAGGAATTTCCAAGTATCCCTCTACAGAGCACAAGTATCCCTGGTCTTTCAGTGGGACTGACACTCACAGGCCAGCTTGAAACATCAGTAAGGCATTGGAAAGGCTCTCATGTTAGCACTTCATTTTGTTATTTCACAGGCAAAACCCTAAGCACCACAGCATGTGCCCCCCACTGCTCTGAGCCCAGTTCAAGGCCAGTGAAGTTGGACATTTCTCATGCTGAAATATGATTTAGCTCTTAGCACATGTTCAAACTATTCCCCTAAAGCAAAAAAAAAGCCTGGTAAAACTTTTACCCACTCCCTTGTCCAGTCTTACATTAACTCCTGAGCTACAATGGTTATAACCTGAAACTCAACTCCCAGCTCTTTTACCCATAACTCAATCTCTGTTAATGGCTCACACTCACAAAAAAAATCCACACCAAACTAGCAGACAAGCTATACCAATGTCAACTTTTTGTTTAGTAAAAATTCAAATCTGAATAAAGCTCTATAATACCCTCCTGAGGCAGAGACTGGCCAAAGGCAGGCAGGTGATGTGGGAATCACATCCACTTTCACTGACAAAGCCACTTCTCAGGCAGCCATTCAATTTTCTCTAACTAAAAAACACCAACCCACAATAAAACAAAACCAACAAAAAGCAGCATCAGAGCTGGACATACACTGTCTGCATCTTCCATCCAGGTGTGTTTCCGATCTTCTTCCTCGATCCCAATCCCAATCACAGCTCTCATGATTGCCTGGCACGTGGCCACACTTCCAGCTTTATCACATTCCTCGGCATCCTAGAAACAAGAGGAAAGCCCTGCTCATTCTGAGAGCTCAGCACAAGAGGTTAAAGTCTGCAATGGCAACTCAGAGACATTGTGGTCACTGGCACAGCACAAACATCTCACTGCTCAAACACACCATGACACCGAGCAGGAGCCTGCATCCACGAGGAAGGTGCTAGAGATGAACACAGAATCATTCACAAGTTGGTTAAGAAACAGATCACATCAATTCCATCACTGAAAAGGTGACAATGTGTGATATTTCCAGATCCAGAAGTCTTTTCCTACATCTCCACAACCCTGGGCAGACCCAAGCAGGGACCTGGCCAATAAAAAATACAAAAATTTTACAAGGAAGAACTGTAACATCAAAACTACTGACCTTCCTTCAGCTTTGAGATGATTAAGTCTCAATAAGGGCTTAGCAAAAACTGTATTTAAGAGTACTCCATCAAGCAGTGTAAAGTCAAAGGTGCAAAGACTCTCTCACTAGAGCATGTACGTGAAAGTGAAGTTTCCTGACACACAAAGCTTTCAGAAAGCCAAGCATGTCTTGCTTAAACTTGTTGAAAAGCCCTCTGATCAGGTAACAGAAATGGAGCAGTTCTAGTACTGAGAAGGAACTCGAGAACACAACGATGTAGAGGCCATGCTCATGGGGTTTTTTTTAAAGAGAAGTTGAAATTAACCTTTAATTGATTTACTGCTGTAAAGAAAGTCAGAATTATTTTAGATGTTAACAAGGATATTAATTTAATATTAAATACTTCATTCATTATCAATGCTCTTAAGCAGTATAAGATTTTGCTGCCTTGACCCACTGTAAATTATTTTATTAGGAAACTGCTTTAAAGACCTCTGATGAAACAAAGCACAGAACATATTCAGGAGGAATGAGCTTCAGTAGAGGACTAACAGTATTTCCTACATGCTGCAAATGCAGTATTTGTATTGATTTCTCATAATTCCATTTGATAAAGACTTGTGGGGCAAACAAATACCTGTCAGGCCAAAAGAGACACATGCAAAAAGTACATAAATCCTTCACTGAAGGCTTTAAGCCTCTGTCCTACTTAAGGCAGCAGCTGCTTCAACTTGAAGCTACTTATCTACGACGACAGAAGCAAACCAGACATTTCTCAGCAAAACACATGTGACGTTACCCCAGGGTATCACTTATGGCCTTGACCCTACTGAGCTTTTTAGTCTCATCTCTTGTCTCTTCACAGGGATCTCCACTGATAATCCAGGTACAAAATTACTCTGCCCCATAACACCCACCATCAGCAGCCTTCCGAACAGAACCTGAAGAGTCCCCCTGGGCCTTCAACCCTGAGCTCATACCTGTATCCACTGCTCCCTGTTGATTTCCACCCCGTTAGCCCTAAGAGATGTGATGGCTCTGTCAATGATTTTCTCCACCATCTGGGTGTTTCCATTGGCCTCCTCCAGTTTGGCAGCAGTAATCCAGATGTGACGATCCGTGGGGATATTCTCCCGGGCTTTGTTAAGGACTTTACGAGCGTTCTCGTATGTCTCCAGCCTCGCCAGAGCCAGCCACAGCTGCAGAGCAACAAAAGATGGATTTGAGATGAGAACAAGGAGATGACAAGGCTGCTGTATGGCAGTGTCAGCCCACAGAGATAAGCAGCTTCACGCTGCTTGCTACTGGTTGGCAACTGTCCTCAAGCACTGCAAGCAGGATGTGGAATACCAAAGGAGGAGAGCAGAAACAGGCTGCGACTGCCCTTGAAGGTCAGTCCTGATCATCTCTGGGTATCATCCCCATCTGCTGGGCTGTTACACTCCTATTTTCTGTTCACTCATCTCTCAAACAGCTGAATTGAACGCTCTGGTTTGGTGTTTCAGAAACGAGTAACTTTTAGATTCACCAGCTTAAAGGTTCACTTGTTCTCCCAACTGTCAGGGCAGCACACATGGACACAAACATGGCTCAGTGCCCACAGCAGGCACAGCTGTGCACTGCCATGACTAACCTAACAATTACACACCAAAATGAGGCATGTAATGACCACCAGACAATTAACTCCAAAGTGAAAAAACACATTCCACTGCTCATTACATCCTTCCCACTGTGGCATGAAGCATGTGGGAGAAAACCTTGTGTGGAGAAACACTGCTCACCTTGCCTTTTGCCTGCAAAGCTTTACGGCCAGCCTGAAGTAGGGTGTAGGGGTTTTTTTAATTCCCTTTTTTTTTTTAACTCACTTCAACACTGGTTGGACAGCATTCCACAGCCCTGCTCAGCATGATCCTGGCATCCTCAGGTTCCTCCAGCTCCACGGCTGCTTTCCACAAACGCACTGAGTTTGGAACGTGCTCAAGGGCTAGAGAGGCAAAACAATTATGCCAATAATGATTAAGTAGTTTACCAATGAGATCTGTATTTTTTGAACATGATATAATACAGGATTTGTGCTATTCCAAGGAAATGTCCTGAAGGAGGGAAGGGAGGGAATTTACTTATTTGGGCTCTTGCTTTGACAATGAGAATTTAAAATCAGAAAATAAAACACTTAATCATTTTAATTGGAAACAGATTTTGGAGAGCCAAGGGCTTTTTTGCTGTACAAGCTGTAATTGCATCCTCCTCAATAGAACACCTGGCTGAACAAAGCCTCCAGTCTCAGCAAATGAGCAGATGAAGATCTTCAAAACTGGGCAGCTTAAATCAGGCCAGGTCTGCCTTTATAGAAAAGAAGCTTCTTCAACATTAACTAATAATACAGCCTTGTTCCTTACATGTTGAAACTGCCCCCTCACAATGCAGTTTTCCTGTAAGCCTCTCCTGACAGCTTAATGAACCCCAGCTTAACTCACCAAAAAGCTGTTGTCCTGCCACACAAATATAAAACAGGGATGCATAAAAACTTAAAGGTCTCACTGACACTAAGCCATGAGTACCAAATGTGCTTCCAGCAACCCAATATGGACTCCATCTAATTAGGATTCTCCAAGGCTTCCTTCATCTTGTCCAAGAGTTAGCTGCTGCTGGTAGAACTGCATTCTCTGCAGCCTGTCCTACATGTGCTGTCTGAAACATTAAATGCTAAACAACAACTTTCCTCAGCCCATCTCATTAAGAGAGATTGAGAAACCAAAGGGGTTTTTTAGCCTTTTGTCACTCCAATTTGCACCCCAGACTGCTGGAATCAGCTGCATTGCAGCATTACTTCCACTGCTTCCATGGTGACTGTACACAAATGAGCCATAGTAACAGAGGACTGAGCTCATTCCCCTTCAATAAAGCAAGCACAATCACAGGGACACAAAAATGAGTGGGAAAAGGCATCTAAACCCACTTTAGAACTAGCTGGGCTTCCAGACAAGGCTGTTCCTTGAGGCACTGCTGCAGAGGCACAGTGCTGAGCCTCAGCGCCCATCCCACCCCAACACAAACACAGAGATTTACAACAGACATTAACCATTGGTCTCCAAGCCTGCAGCTACAGGAGATTTTCTTGAAGAATTTAAGTGAATAATTTCAGCCTCCAAGAGCTGAAAGCATCACTCTGCAGGACAGAACATGTTTTCATAAAAACAGAATTTGATTCTTAGACCTCAAGCTGTATTTCAGCCACTCAGCTTGCTGGGTCTCCAGTCAGACTGAGGCTTCAAAAACTCCAGAGGTTCTGCTGGATGGCAGGAATGCACTCAGCAAGCAGAGAGGAGAGACACATTATGAAAGGTCACACTGTGGTGACACTACCTGGCACTCAGGTTCTTTTATTTTGGGAGAAATAATGGGTTATGCAGCCACTTAAGGCTCCAACTCCATATTACTGATGGTCCCTAGGCAGCAGAGGAGCACTGTGAAGCTGTTAACAGACAGAAACTGGGAAGAGAATGATAAATCCAGTTCCATTCCACTAACAGCTTTGTATCAAGAGATTAGGTAGGTGGTTCCAAAAACTGAATGTTTTTCTCTTCATAAATAGAGTGTTTGAAGCAAAGCTCAGTACTTAGTGGGTAAGTCACTGCTCTCACACAAGACCCTCCCCTACCCAAGCTGGACTCACAGATCTATTTCTGCTCCATTAAAAGTGTTTTTCTGTTCAATATCTGTGACTGTTCCTGAGAAGGACACACGGTGTCACAGGAGCAGCACTTCACACTGTGTTGCACTGCAGAGCCAATGGAAATTTAAAAAGCTACTGAATAGTTAATATCTGAACTCTTTAGAACTTCAAATCCAGCAACTCTGAAGTGCCTTTCATCCAGGTGTAGTAAGAGGTCATTTCACTAGAGATGTGCAATTTTATATGCAAGAGGTAAGAGGTGGGAGGCAACTAATTCCTTTGAACCTAAACCATTCAATACTGCAGACAGCTTCACAATGATTCAGTAAATGTATTAAATCCAGACCCTTCTCCCTGTCTAGATTAAAGTCAGGAGATGTAGCTAATACAGTTCAGTAGTCATGAAGGAACTAATCTCTATTGATACAGGCCCAGCTACTTAAAGTAATCAAAGAATTCATATTTTGAACTTCTGAGGAAGACCTGGGTTCAGAACAACACAACAAACTGCTGTTGAAGAGATCATTGTTTGGGAAAGACAGTAATTCCATGAAAGAGGAAAACCTCCAAGTGCAATGCAATCCAAGATGTAAGGTTTCAGGTAAGCACCATAGAGAAAGGCTGTTTGTCAAGGACAAAACTTTTTACACTACAGCAAATCCTGCAGCTCAACAGGCTCAATGATACGAGAATCCCAAGACCTCTAAAGCTCCTCCAGCAGCAGCCACTGTGGTGTCTAATAGGCTACAAGCAAGTAGGAACAATCAATTCCAGTACCTTTTCCAAAAAGTACCACAAGGTGACATCTAGAGCACCTTTTTATCCTCAGGACATCATTTTTTAATTGCTTTCATCTACTTATCTAATTGTGATCAAGCTGGAATTGGCTTAGGTAAGTGAAATACCATTTTGGGATTGTTCAGTACCAGCAGCTTTCTGCTGAAGGATGTTTCACAAACCCTTCAACACCTTTGTTCTTTGGCTCAACAGCAACAAGTTCCACCATTAGTACACAAAACAACAACTGTAATTTCAACCGGGAAGCAAAACAAAGGCACCTGAACTTATGGCCACATCTTGAACAATTCACAGCACAATACAAAGAGTGCAATTCCTTCCTTCCCTGAGCCCCCAGGAGCTCTCACCTTTCCTAAGGACACGTTTCTTGGCACGGATGTCTGTCTCCAGCTCTGCTGCTCTGATGTAGATCCGCACAGACTGGGGCAGGTGCCGCACAGCCTGGGCCACAACGGCCTTGGCTGTATCTCCAGGCTGCAGCCGAGCAGCTTCCAGCCAAACATCTTCACTCTGTCAGGAAAAACAACCCATCTTCCTTTACATCACAACAAGAATATAAAGTCACAGCTTCTGGCTAAGCAGTTGTTTTGTAATACAGTAGACAGTGAAGCTGTACCAGGCAGAGCCTCAATCAAGCTTAACAGAGATTCTGCCGCTTATGAACCACAACTTTTTCCTACTATCCCACAAGATCAGCAGGGAAGCAAAGCAATTCTGACCTTAGGGCACATCTCTGTTCCTTTCATGATGAGGTTTCGAGCCACCTGGAGTTTGCCAGTGACCTCCTCCAGTCGGGCTGATGCTATCCAGGCTGGTGGATGATGGGGATTGGTCTCTCGGACAGATTTCAGGAGCAAACGGGCTTTTTTGATATCACTAAAGGAGAAGGAAAAATTTCAGCACATTGGGAAACAATTCTCCTGAACCAGGATGTGCTCAGATGCACAGTAACTGTGACCTCAGATTTTTCCATACTGGAGACAAAAACTACATTTCATCAAAACAAGCTTACAAATACACACCAACATAGCAAGATCACAGTGAAAACCAGTTAAGTGTTTAAGCAAGATTTTTGGGAATTACAGCTGGACACTTGCAGCCAGAAGCTGATAAGCCCAAGCACTGATGTAAATCAAGAATTAGCATCAATATTTGCACGTATTGCTCTGACTTAAAGAGCGATTCTTTATGAAACAGATGTCAAACTCCAGGCTAAAGAGGTTCTCAGAGGTCGTCAATCAAGCCTAAATTAGCAGCACACAGCTACAATTAACCAGGTTATTTCCTGGCTGGCAGGCAGCCACACACTGCCATCACTCTGGCATGGAAATAGGGATGGAATGGAAACAGTCTCCACAATTGATGCATCCAGGTCAGATGCTAATACCTCGGCTGAAAGACTAGACCAGATCTCATGTTAAAAGAATTTATCCCCAAAAACTCACCTGGCATTTCTTACAAACTAAATGCCAGCTGAAAGCACCCACTCAGACAGATTTCCATTTACATGTAGGATCAGTGCTGCTGCTAAGAGGATAATTCTGTTAATCCTTCTTAAACTTACTTGATATCTCCTCCGTGTGTGGGAATCATGGAATTCAAGTCTGTCAAATATCCTTTTGGGTCCACCACAGTCTGGCCACTCACAGAGTCTGACACCTGGGGAAGGCAAGTCAGAGTTACTGAAATGACCACTCACAGCCTCTGAAGACCTCAAAAGAAACTGTGGCTCTACAAAAATCCTAGATATTCATCTCTTCCTAAAAGCAAGGAAGGAGGAAAACACAAAGCCTTATTAGCTTTTTCTGTTTCTAAAATACACAACATTAAAATCCAGACAAGAAGCAGCTTGGTGATAAGCAGTCACCCAAAGGTCTTCCAACTCTGCCAGCTATAGGCATTCTTTTTAGAATAAACCAGATTTAGATGAGAAAATCAGTGAAAAATAAGCCAAAATCAGTATTTTTCAGCAGTTTGTCCTGCATCCTTACATAGAACAGATGCTTCCCTTGGCAGCACTACCTGTGCTGTTTGCCTCAAGGGCACCTCTGCTATAACCAGGTAGTCTGCTCTCCCATAATGACCAAGAATTCCAGGGACAAACTGGTATTTCTCAGGAAATTCTATTCATTTTGAGGATATGAGATTTGGGGAGAGGGACTACAAAATTATTTCACAGCTCAGTTGTTCTTGGATCTTCCAAACCCCAAGAGAATTTAACACTTTTCTAAAACCAGGACTTAAACAGCAGCACAACATCAACCCCAGGTATACCTGTGACACATCCTGCCTTCCCACATCCTTACCTGGCTTAGCCTCATATCCATCAAGGTGTTTCTGGCTTGGCCAATCTTCCTCATATCCAATTCACCTGTCCCAGGTGTCATCAAGCCTGGTGTCATTCCTCCTGGGTATGGAGTATTCAAACCCCCTGGATATGGAGTATTCAGTCCACCAAATTGCTAAATTAAAAAAAAAAAAAAAAAAAAAAGTGAGAAAGTCATTCCTAAAACCTCTTCTGAAACTTCAAAAATTATTCAGACTATTGGCTGATTTGCACTTCCCCAGAAGCTTCAGGACACAGATGCTGAACCCCCACAGGTACTTCTGATATGGCTTCCCTGGATCCCAAAACATTTCTCATACAGGACTTGCAAGTCTATAGGTAATTACTAAGTTTTAGTCTAGTCAGTGAAATAAGCAACAAGAAAAGTGAAAAATTCAAGCACAGGTATCTGAACCTGGCACATTTAAACAAGAATATCTGCCAAGAAGTCCCATGGACACCTGGAGCCAGCTTAGGGCCAGTCAGTTGCTCCTATAGTTCTATAACCAGTAGACTCTGGACACAGAGCAACAAGCTAAATTACTTCATTTTAATTGACTGAAAGGCAAACAATTAACACAATCACCCCAGAACTAGGCAAACCATTAGGTGAAAGCAAACTTTATTTTCTGTTCCCTTTTTGCAAGATGTTATTGTAACAGAAATGGTTATGCTCACCAAAACTTTCACCACCCTGCATTCAGCAAATAGAAAAAGAAACATTTACTTCCATCTTTAAAACAAGAACCAGGTTTTCTCTGCTTACTCCCATGTTTTCTCTGGTAGTGGCTATGCACTGTAAGTCTCCAGCAAGCACATGAGTTCAACACCCAGAATTCCTCTGACAGACTCACAAACCACACCCTGTTTTTGGTCAAGTACCTTTTCCCCAAATCCCAGCTTAACACTCTTCTCTAACCCAGTTTGCCCACAGCTTGCCCACGTTTGCTGTGTACTCACTGTCTGCCGTGGGTCCACAGAAGTGTGGTTCTCCCCTGACTGCAAATGCTTGGCAAAGAAGCTGTCGGGGACAGGAGTCAGCTTCTCATAACGAGGATTCCTCTGCCGCTTGTTCCTGGCATCGCCAACCTCGGGAATGCTCAGCCACTCCTCCTCAGTAACCTCAGCTAATTTCCTCTGCTCAGACAGGAGTTGTCATCAGTACTTGCTGCAGAAATGGCTTCTTAAGTGCTCTAACTCCTTAATAGATTTATTTTCTTGAAATAATTCAAGATCAATTAAACGCTTAAGGGTCAGACTTTTTTCCTAATCCAATGTACAAAAGAATCAGATGGATTTAATTAGAATTTGGTTTTAGTCCAGACTGAGATTCCAAATCAATTTTGTTATTAGATTCAGTGCTGCAAACATTCAGATTAATCCTAGTGCCTGGAGCATTGAGTGGTTTATTACTAATCATTAGATAACAGCTTAAACAATACATTTTATTTAAAAGAAGATTTAGAGTCAGGAGATTCTGCTCAGCCACTCCTGCAATGCCAACAAGTTATCAGTTTCCCTCAAAGACAGAAGTGTAGCACCTTCCAAAAATTACCAATATTAAAATTTGCAGAAATTTCACTGCCTTGTGTACCCACATGAACAGTGTTTACTCTTCCAACAGAAAGTAATTCTAATCTGGAAAATATCAAAGTACTCATTTGCCAACACACAAAATCTGAGCAAAGAAACAAACACACACAAAAGAACACACAACCACTTCTTGTATCTCATAAAAAAATCACATTTCAGACATTTTTTTCCTTACTTTCAAGTCTGAGAACTGCTGTTGAATTTTGGGTCGCTCCATACGGTACTTTTCTATTTCCTCCTTTTCTCGTTGTTCCCTTAGGAAAAGGAATACTGAGGTTATGCTCAAGGTAACATCTGGCAAGTCTTGGATTCAAGTGTTGACATAACAGAAAAACGTGTTTGATAAGAGTTAGGGCACAAAAAAAGGCATTTTTTTGAGGCTTAGATTATCAACATTATAACAAGAGATCCTTTATCAAGTAAGAGTTTTACAGTGTAAAAACAGACATGTCCAAGTGAACTTCAGTCTTTAACCTCCTCTTAATGAGCAGTGAATTTACCAAGTCACAGACTGTTTATGAGCATGAGATGACTTTTCTAACAATCCCCAGTCTACTCTGCAGTCTGTGATGCCTCAATATCAGTCACTCAGCATCTCCCCACACCATCTTAATGAACTACAGTGACTCTTAATTAACTACAGTGAAGTAATTTAACCACCTCCACTATCAAAGCAAGTGGTACAAAATACCTGTCATGCTCAATTAACCAGAAAACACCCCCTGCCAGTGCTGTAGCTTATCCTACCTCCTTTCCTTCCTGCGTTCATCCATCCTCTTATCCAGAGCTGCATAAATAGCATCTGCTTCTTCATCATCTTTTTCATAGGGGCCACTGGAGAACAGGCTCCCAGCGTAGCCATTGAACTGGGAAATTGGAGAGAGAGAAAAAAAACAAAAAAAAAAAAGAGGAAAAAAGGCAGTTTAAGTTCCTGTTATGTTTCTACTACAGCCAACAATCACCTGAAAATGCATTCACAGGCTGTTTCTGACAACATTGCATTGGACTAAGTCATCTCTAAATAAAAGCATCCTCCTCCTACCACCCCATGGTGGTGTTTATTCTCCCACATCATTTCAAGCAAAACTGCTTCAAAATTGCTTCTTTCAAAATTGCTTCTCTCTCTAAATCACTTCTCTACAGCAATAAATGAGATCCCAGGGTAGAAAAGCCATTCTCTTCCATTAACCACTTTTTCTTTTTACACCAGTGAAAGCAAGCAGAAGGAACATCATAACATTCAACCAAACAAAGTGGGACTTAAACACAAGAGACTACACAGGCCCTTAAGAACAACATATGGCACAGAATCACAGAGTCATTTGGGTTGGAAAAGACCTCCAAGATCATCAAGTCCAATCTTGTCAAAGCACACAAGCTTTCATTTGTGGAGAATAATAATAAAAAAGCCCCCTCAAATATTAAATACTTAAACTAATTTTTATTTATAGATAAATAAATAGATAATATATAGCAAATAATATATAAATAATATATTATTTACTATATACTTATATATTTACTATATATTTATTTATTTACTGTATATTTATATATTATTATAATGGATAATAAATATATAATATATAGAAAAATAAATATACAATAGATTATATAGATAAATACTTAAACTAATTTTTTTTTACAGATACTTTCCCAAGACTCTCAGGGCTCTGTATCAGTAATTAAACCACAATCCATGGAGCAAAGCCACAACAAAAATCTATAAGCCCCATGCCATGGTGCATACTGAGGCCTCAAACAATAAATAAAAAAGGAAATGCTGCCTGCAAACTACAGGAAATTCTGGGTTTGAAGCCTCAGCTAGGAGCAGGGCTCACAGCAAGAGCAGGGAGCTCAGGGATTCTTGCTCCACCTGGGGGAAAACATCTGCAGGATGATGAAAACCTCCTCACCTCATCGTAGTTGGTGTCATTCAAATCCTCATCGTCATCATCTGCTGTCTGGTTCTTCTTCATCTGGTCCCCCACAGTCCTCTTGCCGGGCGGGGCGTGCCGGTCGTCCACGGGGTCGTTGGCATCGCGGGCGGGGCCGATGTCAGAGCGGGTGGTGAAACCCGTGGCTCTGCAGGGATAAACCAGGGGCTGTCAGCTCACTGCAACCCCAGCCTGCCACAGTCACACAGGGAAAATATCATATTCTTGGGAGAATGGCACCAGACAGTCCCCATGGCCAGCATTCATAAAGTCAGCGGGGAAAATGGCCTTAGAATCATGGAATAGTTTGGGTTGCAAGGGACCTCTGAGCTCGCCCCATTCCAACCTGCTGCCATGGGCAGGGACACCTTCCACTATCCCAGGTTGCTCCAAGCCCCATCCAATCTGGTCTCAGACACTCCAGGGATTAGGCAGCCACAGCTTCCCTGGGCAACCTTTTAGAGGAAGAACTTTTTCCACAACTACACTGCAACCACCCAGCTCATGGCTCTGGGGGTTGGAATGAACTTTTCCGTGTACAGGAATGAACCATTCTGTACACGGGCTCATTTCTAAACTCTGTCTCTGGGTCTCTCAGCTGACCCTGCAGGCTGTGGGGCACCAAGGAGTCTGGGCAAAGGGATGGGGAAGCCGGAGCTCTTCTGACCCCCCACACTCGCCTGGCAGCACCTCGTGGGGCACAGCCAGCAGGATCTCCCCAGAGAAGATAGCAGCAAATCAGTGCAGGACGACCACCACCCATAGTCAGCAAAGGCCACCCCAAAAACAGTCTCAGCCGCCACCAAAACACCTCTTACTGTTCCCTCAACAAAATCTCCCAGTCTGATCATTTTACAGACGGTCCCACGCACACAGCGACAGAACCAGGAGGGACACAATGCTCTGCCGGTCTGAAGCCCCCGGGAACTCATCCTCGGAGCCAGGCTCTCCTTTAAACACAAACCCGCTCAACTAAACAGCGAACGCAAACCACTAGGAAGGGACAGCATTGAAAATCCGCGCGGGGCCACCCCGAGAGAACGGGGATAAGTGGGGCAGGGAGGTGTGAGCCCAGCCGGGCAGCGAAAGGGCTCCGGGAGAGCTCCGGGGCCCGGCGGAGCGACCGGGCTGTGAAGGGACCGGGGTGGGGGGGCCAGGCCAGGCCTAGCGGCGTCTTACCCGCGGCCCAGCCCCGGCACGTAGCCCAGGGGCGCGGGCATGCCCAGGAACGGCTTCTTCTTTTTGTTCATGATGGCGGTGGCGGCGAGGCGAGACCGAAGCGGTACCGAAGCAGGGACCGGAGCAGAGCCAGGAGAGGCGGCCGGGAAAGCGGCGGCGGCGGCGGAAGCTGCGGCGGGAGCAGGCGAAGCCGCCCGCGAGGGCAGAGCAGCACTTCCGCTCCCGCCGGGGAGCAGCGCGCCCCCTGGGGACAGGGAGGTCCTGGGGCGTGGTGAGGGTGACGGGGAAAGAAGAAATGAGGATGGTGAGGATGTTGAGCTGTGCTGTCATGAAATGTAATATTTACAGCAATTTATTATTTTTATTGTTATTAGGAAAGGAGTAACTGCTAAGGAGCCTCCCAGGCGGTGAGCGGTCCTGCAGGGAGCAAAGCTGACACCCTGTGTTTAACAACCCCCAGCCAGAATGGGAAAGGGGTCAAAAAGGCCAGGATCATCCCAGGAGGGCCTGGAGCTGGACAAAGCCTCGGTGCTGCTCACCCCTGTTTCCCCCAGCCCTTGCCTGCAGAGCTGCGGGGTGTGAGCCTTGCTTTGCTCCTTCCCTCTGCTTCTCTCCTGCTAAAAATTTCCAAGACAAATTATCTCTGGGAGCAGAAGCTGGTTTCCTGCTCATTCCTTCCGAGGACTCTCCCTCCCAACTCTGCTGTGTGGTGACAGCACATGCCAAGGGACCAAGGTGTCCCGCTGGGGTACAGGTCCAGCCCCTCAGAGTGCACGGAGAGAGCCCCTGTGCTCACCCATCCTTCCCGAGGATGTCCCAGGAGCTCCTGCCTCAGTTTCCCCAGCCGGAGCCCTGGGCAGGCTTCCATTGCCCACCCACAGCCGGGCGCGGGATCAATCGGCTGCCACCTGCGAAGTCTCCAGGTGACCCTGACACCGTGTCCAGCTGTACCACAGAACTGAACGGTCCCGGTCCCTCGGGAGAGGCTCGGGGTCACAGAACACAAGGACAAGGGCAGCGAGAGGGGTGAGGAGGGGACGGGGCTGTTTTGGGGACTGTCCCTGTCCCGCAGCCCCCTCCCAGCACCAGCCCCGCCCGCCGCTGCCAGTCCCTGCCAGGTCTGGGAGCAGAACCCAGCTGCGGGGAAGATAAATAGCCCCATTTTGCATGCTAATGGCATCCCAACCCCCAGCCGCTTCCCATCAATCTATTTTTGGGTTTCGCTGGAGAGGAAAAAAAAATAAAAAAATAAAATCCCTTTTGCCAAACAGTTGGGGTGGCAGAGTGGGAGGGAAGCTGCAGCATCCCAGCTCTCCTGTCCACTCTGGGGTGAGGGCAGAGCCCGTGGGAGCATCCTCAGCACCAGGGAGGGTGTGGGACCCCCTGACTCTCCAGCCTGTCCCAGTGAGCCTGGACCCCTCTGAATACCCAGAGCTGCATCCATTGTCTAGCACATCCAATGTCATGGAGCACCAGTGGGTCTTCCCTGTGGGCTGGATGTGGTAAATTTGGGGGGTTTTGAAGATAAATTGGATTCTCCCATCCTGCCAGAGGATGAAGGACTGAGGGGAGCCCATCAGGAGCCTCGCAGACCCTTGGATGGATGGGGACAGCAGGGAAGTGCCCAATCTCTGCTGAGGCCCTGAAAACTGTAGGAATTTCACTTTTGGGGTGATCCGAAAAACAGAGCTGAGGTGAGGAGTGGCAGCAGGGTGACCCCAGAATGGGGCTGGTGTTAGAGCTCTAAATCTTCTCTCTTTACACAACAACTCTTACATAACAAGAAAACTCAGAATAATTGAAAAGTTAAGTAAAATCAACCATAAATGGGTTTTAATCATCTCTGGAGATGGAGCACGTGTTTGGTATGTCAAGGAAGAGCACTGGCTGTGTGTCCCACTGAGCCTGGGCAGCAGAGGCACTGGGAGCTCTGGGTTGATCTTCCCACAGTGCTGGAGCACAGCAGGGATGATCTGTTCAGGATCCAGCCCTCAGGCATCCTCTCCAGCCCAGCTCTACTTTTTGGGCTCTCCCATGGGTTTCTCCTTGGCTTTCCTTTTGCTACCCAAGCCTGGCACTGGGCAGCTGCAGGAACATGGCCAAAAGCCCAGCAAGGTAATTAATCAGCAATTATTCTGATTAATGCAACTGGGGGGTGATGAGGTGGGAAGTCAGGTGGGGAGAAATCCCTGAGCTGCTCCTGGGATCATCAGGATCAGGAGGTGGCCCATCCCCGTGGTGGGAAGGAGTGGGGTATCTGCCCTGTGCATTGTTCTACCCTCTGAAAACACCTTAAAGCAGGGTGTGAAGCAGGAAGAAAAGATGTTTTCTCCCTGGTGCAACAAACTCTGAAGGGGTGAAGGGGTGGCAGCTCTTGTTAAAGTTGCAAATATGCTGCATTTTTACCTGCAGGGAGCTGCTGCTGTGTGTGCATGTTGGCACAGTGCTTCTTACCACCCTGGACAGCGTTTTTGGGGATGGGAATAAAACCCCAAAGGGATGAGACCACCCACAGCAGGTCACTCCTCTTTCCTGGGTGCACAGAGTCATCCCACTTCTGGTTTGGGACTTGCCAAGCTCAGTTTGTGTGTGTGTGTGGCTGTGGGAGGGGATGCTGGGCACATCAACGTCCAGAATCGCTGACAAAGATTTGAAAGTGAAAATAATCACTTGATGAGCACAAGGACGAGCTCACCAAGGCGGATCCTGCCAGGGACTGGGATCGGGGTCCGGCCCAAAGCCCAGCAAGGAGCAGCCCAGCCCACGGCCGGGTCACTGCGGCCCCTTGCTCACACAAAGCCGCCTCTGTGTCCCCGGGGAGAGCAGAGGCGGCGGCAGCTTCTCCCGGGACAACGGGAAAACAAACCCCGGGGCTGTCCCGAGGCTGGGAATTCGTGGTTTTAAATATCACATAGCACTGCAAGAATGCATCCGCAGGGCAGGATCAGCGCTGGGGCTCATCCCAAACACTGTTTCCTGCTGCCTGCCTGTGGCAATAGGAGAGGGGGAAATGGCTTTAAACTAAAAGAGAGGAGATTTAGGTCAAATATAATGAAAACTTTTTTACAGCAGGGGTGGTAAAACACTTGCTCAGGAAGCTGTGGATGCCCCATCCCTGCAAGTGTTCAAGGTTCGGCTGGACAGGATTTGGATCAACCTGGTCTGGTGGAAGGTGTCCCTGCAGAAGCCAGAAGGTTGGAATGAGATAGAATGGGCTCTAAAAGTTCATTCCAACCCAGACTATTCCATGATTCTATGAAAATCCCTCTTGCAAAACACCTGCCTGAAAGCCCTGAGCAGAAATCCAGCCCCTTCCTGTGTGGCTGGGCCAGTGCCAGGCACAGGGACAGGACATCCCAGAGGTGCCAGGAATACCTGGAGCAGTGTGAGCTCATCAGCTGAACCCTGAGAGGGCAAAGAACCCAAATTCAGCCCCTGAAGCCCCACATTTGCACCCTCAGCCAGTGTGGTGCTTGCTGGGTGGTGGTGCCGTTACTTTGCACTCCCAAATGGGATGATTACTTGGATTTCAGATGTGGAAGTGCAAGAGAAGACTGAAACAGGGGCTTATTTTTAATCCCTGTTGTCTTAGTTCCTAAATTAACACTTTTGGAGCCTGTTCTCACTTGATTATCACCTAATGCCGTGAAATCCTCTGAAGACAGGATGTCCTACTTAACAAATCAACTCTGTATTAGGTAAATATACATTCTGGAGTTTTAATTAGTCCCATGCTACGATACAGAGGTGCCCTGAGGACTCATGTGCAGCATCTGCTCCCCTCTGCACCCCAAGCCAAGCTCTGGTGTGCGGTGAGAATTCTGCCAGAGCCGGCAGCAGCAGGTGCCAAGATCCCACAGCAGCTGGGAGAGAGCGAGGTGCCTTTGAGAGTCTCCTCCAAAGCCATTGGAGGTCTCAGTGACAATTAGCAGAGATTCCTAAAGGGTCTTCAACACAAGGCTTGCACCCTCAGCAATCCAGTGAGCAGAGCTGGCATCAGCCTCAGGTTTGCTGGGAAGAATCCCCACGTGGGAGACAGCTCAAGGGCATGGTGCCTTGCCAGCAGAATGCTAATGATGCTGCCCAAATGGAATTCCTTAAAATTGTCTTTTCATCCAGGGGTGTCCAAAGTCAAGTGCTCTGGCAGATGGACGAATGTTTCCCAAGGTGCCTGGTGATTTGGGCTGCTGGATGAGTTGGGGAAGGAGGGTCCCTGTGCCAAGGGCAGCATGTCCATGGTCCTGCCCTCCAGCCCATTGTTCCAGGTTCATCTCCAGCAGCTGAGCCATCAGCAAAGCTGCTGCCTCTGGTCATCATTGCCCCAGAGTAACAGGCCTGGGTTTGGGGGATTTTCACTCATTCCTGCCACCCAAGGCAGTGCAAGCTCCAACCATGGGCAGGGTAAGGAGTGAAGGTGAAAGTGAAGGCAAAAATGAGGGTGAAGGCAAAGGTGAAGCTGATTACAAAAGTAAAGGTGAAGTGGTGATGAAGGTAAAGGCCTGCTAAATCCCCCAAAACACCAGGTCTCCCATTTGCTTCCCAATTCTGTTATTCCCCATCCTTTCTGCTCTCTCTGTCTGTTCTGCACTCCCATCCATGGCTCCGTCCTAAAAACCAGTGTCACTCGCCCCCTCCAATTCCCCAAACCTTTTTTCTTCAGTAGGGGGTGACATTAAAATCATCTGATCTTTGCAACACCAGGGTGACAACCCTTGGGGGACACCAGTTCATCCGTCTCACTCCCCCCACTGGGACCAGCACTCCCTGCATCCTGAGAGATGCAACCAAAGGTGAGAGCAGAACACAGAGCACTGGGATGTCCGGGCAGTTTGAATTCTGGCATTTCCTAACTTCTGATTTTGCAGCCTGGCTGTGTGAGCAACCAGCTCCCACAGCAGCGTGCAGTGGCAATCAGAGCACGGCAAATCAATTCATGCCAGGCTGTACCTTGCAATGTAAATAATAAATCGGATTCAGTAGCAACTGAATGCAGCCCAGAGCCCTGAAATTGGGCTTGGAGAAAATAAGAACTTGAGGCTGTTAAGATGCAGCAGGGTGGTGTATGGTCATTAGCTGTGAGATACTGGAAAACTCTGCTCGGATAATGGTTTTCATTTGTGCCCATTCTGGGCACTGGAATAACAAATGCAGCACTGTGATGGAGGCAATGCCCAACCTGGGGAGAACCCTGGTGAGGATGGCAGGATTTGTCCTGCTCGAGCTCCAGTTCCCTAATGGAGAGCAGATGGAGCTGGATGAAATTATTTTGGCCCCAAAAAATTACAACACATGTGAAAATAAAACCCTGTAATTAGTGGGAATTTCATCAGGTTTCAGTTGGGAGAGAAAAAGCCAGAGAGCAGTGTTCAGCTGCTGCAGAGTTGCAGCTGGACATGGGGCAGTCTCAGCATAGAGTGGGCTGAGCTACTGCAAGACCAGCAAAACCTCCCCACCCCATCAAATACCACTGAACACCTTCTTAAAATAATTTTTTTTCTTTTTTTTTAAAACACAAAAAAGAATTAAAATACTGTTCTTATGTTTTTTGCCCTTGCTGGGCATTGATTAGGAACCTGGCAGAGGTGGATCCTGCCGTCCCGCCATGTCCTTGTAATTACATCATGTGTGTCTTCTCATTGGATTAAGTTGCAAATTTACAATTTCACTTGGGGAAACAATATTAAAAAGAAAAAAGCCAGCCCTCTGTTCTGAGGGAAAGGAGGTGATCAGGCTCTCAAGTAATTGCCTTGAAAATAACCATGACGTGCCAAAATCCAATTAGAAATATATCTATATAAACCTCCAAATGGAAGAGCTTCCACTGTTTCAACCCTTCTCTGTGTCCCAGAGAACAGCAAAGAGGGAGCAATGCCTTGGATGTCCTCTGCCAGTAAATCATGAACCTTGGGAAGGTGCAGATGTCACTCTGTGAGTGACAAGAGAGTCACCTGCCCAGCCAGGGGCCAGAGGACAGCACAGGTACCTCCTGGGGCTCCATAAGCCAGAGCTCCTATGTGACCTGCAGCACCCCCGCCCTGCAGCACTGAGCTTTGGTTCTTTTATTATCAGCATGCAAATAAATTCTTTTCAGGGAGAGATTTTTATAAGACTAAATATTTCCATGCCTGGTTGAGATAAGCACCATCCATCAGCCTGCACCAGGCAGGAGGCTTCAGCACGAAGCTGTTTTCGATTCTATCTCCCTGCAAGTGCCTCAACAAATTCATTTTGAAGTCTTTGCACAAAAAAAATCGGGGGGGAGTGGGGGGAAGGGGAGGGGATTTGGGAAAACCCTTCCATGGTGTTTAGCTTGGGAGTGTCTGTTCCCAATCCATGGGGATGCAGTGAGGGGGGTCCTCAACCAGACCTGTGGTTGGGTGCCAAGGGGGGCTTTGTGGTGACATCCCAACAGGACAGGATGTCCCAAGGCCACCACGACCACGTGCCCAGCCACTGCTGGATGTGTGATTCTAGTTCCTCCCCCTTGCTGGGTGCACTCTTTTCCTGCTGACGAGCGGTTTTCATTAACGAGCAGACAAGCAAAGCACCAGAGAAATTAGCCACTTTTCTCCTTGGACAAATAACTTCCGTCTGAAGGCTTTTCATCTCCTCCCTCTCATCCTCGCGGGGCGCGGCGGGAGAAAAGCTGATGTTTAATTACTTCCTTTATTCTCTGAAAAACGAACGTGCTGAATCATCCCAGCCTCACACCCTCTCCAGAGCCCGGTGTTGGGGAGGGATGGGAGCCACGGGAACACTGGTGCTCTCCCTACCCAAATCCATATGCATGTGGAGGGGAAGCCTGTTGGTGTAGAGCTCACTGGAGCCACTGTTGCCAGCTTGTCCCCTTCCCACACCATCACTGCCTTGGGAAAAGGAGCTCTGGCTCATGCTTTGAGTGTCCCAAGCTGTGTGTCAGTTTAGGGCTTTCCCTCCCTGCTATTTAACTCCTGTTTAACTGTGTAAAGTCCTCAACCAGACATGAAAAGACCCAAAGTCAGACCAAAACCCAAGACAGAGTTGCTGGAGCTGCTTAAAAGATGCTCCACCATGGAAGGGATTGAGTGACAGCCCAAGAGTGGTGCTGGATGCTGTAAAACCAAGGATGGCTGGAGCATGGAGCAGGTGTGGGGACCACACCACCTCCCCAGCCCTTCTCACAAAGCCCCGGGCTCAAAGTTTTTCTGAAAATCCTTTGGAATTTCAAATGGACAAGCAGTCTGAACTTCCCCAGGCACCCAAATCCCACTACAGCATCCCCAGGCCATTGAGATGCTGGGCTGGCACCAGGCTCATTTGCAGATGAGGAGGAAACAAATTCCATCCCCTAGACACGTGAACCCTTTACTGGTGAAGTGCAATTACTACCAGAAAAATCACAGAAAGCAAAGGCTGGGAACAGCACAGCACTTATTTTTAATAACAGCTTGGTGTAATCTGCACACATTTCTCAAGCGACATCAGCCTTTTCCTGCCAAGGCCCCTCTTTAACCATATTTCTCTTGGAAAATTTCTACCATGGCTCAAAAGCTCTGTGTGTAGACAAAGGCTGAGGGAGAAATGGGAAATGCAAAGGGATGGAGAGCACGTTCTTTCTTTATCTGCCTGCAACAAGCAACATTGTCCTGTCCACTGTCTTGAAGCAGGAGGAGGAATGCCAACTCCCCCCAGGAATTCCAGAGGGGTCTTTTAGCAGTAGACTCTTTGCAGTCTACATACAGGGTTTGGGGCCTGATGTCCCCACTACTCACATGGTTTGTGACTCAATGTCCCCACTCTCTGCCTGGCAGCAGGGTTGGCTCTTTGAATGTGTCAGCCCTGGCCAGCTCCCAGCACAGAGCTGAGCCAGCATCCAGCCTTGTCAGGGGCTTGAGCCTCATCCAGAGCAGCTCCTGATTGAGCATCCAAAATTTTGGAAAGCTCCTATTGATTTGGGGAGCTGAATTTAGTTTTGGCAAGTGCTTCACTCTCACACACACAGCTGCACAGCCCAGATCCAAGAGGGTTTTATGCTGTAGCTGTGCAAGGCCGATGAACAGCCACACAAAACCCTGCACAAGGCTGTGCAAGGTCACTGCCACCTGCTGCACTTTCCCAGCCCACAGGGCAGTGATCATCACACAATGTGCTGAAGCTGAGTGTTCTTCCTCTTAAAACAGGGGTGAGGGTGCTGCCCTGTGCTGCAGTTCCCTGTCACAGACAGGGAACCCTTGCAAAAGTGGAGTATCACAGCACAGGCATCTGCTTGTCCTTGTCCCCCACCCCTCTCCCAGCCTGGTGCAGGATGAACACAGGGTGTACAGGCAGACCCCCGTCCCTTGGTGGCTGCAGAGGCTGGCAGTGACAGTCCCTGTCTGGGTCAGGTGTGACAGCTGAATGCAGGCACCTACAAAAATACCGGTGGGATTGTCACCTCGGGGTAGTGACAGGTGCTGGTGACACCGTTCTGCTCCATGCTGGTATGCTGAGCACCAGTGACATTTGGTGGGTACCCACTCCTGCTCAGACCCCCCATCAGAGCCCATGCAGCACCCATGGGGGTGAGCACCCGCCTCTGCCATCCCTATCCAGGGTGCTGGAGGTCGGGGAGAGGAGAAACATTTGGGGTGGAGGGAACAACCAGGTGTTTTCCGCTCTGTTCCCACTGCAAACATGACCAAAAACCTGTCCATGGTGCCCACTGCACCCTGGCGTCCTCAAGGACCTGTTCCCCCAGCTGGAGGGACACAGCGGGGATGATGCCGCGGGCAAGGATCGGGGGCGATGCCCGCAGCCCCGGCAGGGATCG
>JANPWX010000258.1:1099701-1119207 GCA_024734555.1 Trochalopteron elliotii | reverse complement strand
GGGCACGGACCTGGCGATCCACTCCATCCGAGGGGCTGCCTTCCATATCTCCCCGATGCTGCCCCCTCCATCCTGGGGGTCTGTCCGTCCTCCATCCCCCGGTGCTGCCCCCTCCATGCCGGGGGTTTGGTCTTCATCCCTCCCCTGGTGCTGCCCCCTCCATTCTAGGGGTCTGCCCGCCCTCGATCCCTGTGCTGTCCTCTCCATCCCGGGAATCAGTCCCTCCACCTTCCCCTTTACTCCCCCATTCCGGGGAGAGTCTGTCCCAGTGCCCTACCCTTGGTATTGTGGTGTACCAATGAAATGAGCTGGAAAATTTGGCTGGAGCAAAGGGATGCAGGTGTGAGGACAGGGCAGGCAGGCCTGGGGGTGCTGGAGCAGGGCACAACCTCTGGGAAGAGCATGTCAAGGTGGAAGGGAGCTCAATTGCAGGCAGGGGTGTCCATGCCTGAGGATTCCCACACCTGCCTCCTGCCAGGAGAACCTGCCCAGAGCCACCTGTCCACTGGATTCCTGTCCACTGCCCTCACCCACACTCTCCAACACTACAGGAGTCCTCTGTCATGGGGTGCTCAGGGACCTCCTGGCAGTACCCATGGGAGTCTCAGGAGCATAGATATTCTGAAGGCATTCACGTTCCCCCCAACACTGTGCCCACTCCCTCAGCATGTGCCCAGGGCACCCATCATGCTGCACATGGAGGACAGAAGGACATCTGCCTTTTGTTCCCTTCCTCCTCTGTCCTCGGGAGGCACCAGCAGTGGGCAGCCACCAGCCTGAGCTCTGTGCCTGTGCGAGGCTCCCATCTCATCTCTGCAAGCAGAGAATTCGGAGGGAAGTGCTGGGGTGATGCTCATCGCACCCAGGGCCTGAGCCAAGTACACTCCAGGGGAACCTGGAGAGACTGGAGGGGGTGTCAGCCCTCTTTGAGTCTGGTTTCATCTTCCTCAGATCTTAGGGAATAGCTCAGGGCAGGACCTGGTCCATCCTATAGGCACAGCTTCAAAGATGGGATGTGTTGGGGGATCCCAGAGATCATCACTGGAATGATCATCCCTGGAGGCTCCAAGCAGCACAAGCAACAGCTCTGCCCTGCACCAGGGTGAAGCCACATGAAGGGACAGAGGGGACCAGGACAATGGCAATGCCAGCTGAGCTCATGGCTCATGCAGATAAAAGCAGGATGAGTTCTTCACAGAGCTGCTTCCTTAACTGAGCAAATTCCCTGTCCTAGGAGTGCTCAGAGACTTCTGGTCCCATCCACCCTTCACCTGCCTGCAGGAACACAAGAGAGATGACCAGTTCCCCGAATCCACCTCCAATCATAACCAAAACCCTCACTGTATTTGGTGCTAAATGTCTCTTTCCCTCCCAAATGCGCTGTGACGACCCGCCCTTAAGGGTCGTCACACACGGGCAGCCAGGCAAACCAGCAAAGTGATTTCATTCCTTGTGAAGCTTGTTTCAAGCTTCTGCCATTAATCCCGGGAAGCCTGTCTGACCCCGGGAAGCCTGACTGCCCCCACTGCAGCTGCCTGCAGACATGGCCCCATCTGGAGGGCAGGTCTGTGGGACAACCACAGGCGTGATGGCATCGAAGGCACAGGGATGATCCTGAGGCCATGCTGAGAAGTGGTGGCAGAGGACAGAGCAGGAGTCGGGCAGACTTTGCCCGTCCAGGCATTTGGCTCCCCTCGCTGTGCCCCTCCTGCAGCTTGGCTGCCTGCCATCGTGTCCCCCGGGCAGGTCCTGGTCACCTGCGGGCAGGAAGCATCCGTGGAAAGTCCCCTGGCAGCCGGTTTGCTGGTAATGATCAGCCCGGGCCAACTCGGCACCCACATGGAAATGCTTTTGCCGGGGAATGCTGCCACATCCTGCTCCGAGGTGCCCAGCCCCGGGAGGTTTCCCGTCCCTCTCCCCACCAGCAGCTGCTGGTCTCTGAGCCTCTCCAGCGCTCACGTTTCACCAGCCATAAAAGTGTCTGGAGATGGAACGGGAGTGGGAGCAGCGTTGTGCCTGGTGAGGGGAGGGAGCGGCGTCTGTCCCTGCCACTGCAGCACACCCTGTCCCACCGCTGCTGGTCTCCCTGCCGTGACCAGGACCTGGCCTCCCCCTCCTGCGTGGCTGGAGACATGCCCAAAATGGATCAAAGAGCCATGGAAACAAGCCGGCAGCGATTCCCCGGCGGCAAGCAGGCAGTGGGGTGTCGCTCACAGGAGGCAGACGTGCCACAGGGACCCTACACCAGCTGTCAGGGACTTGGAATAGTGGGGTCACAGTGGCTGTTCGGGGACCCGAGCTGAGCTCTCCCCTCCCCACTCCAGCTCGGGCTCAGCCAGCCTGGAGGTTCCTGCATTCCCGTTTCAGGATTCAGCACAGCTTGTGCTCTGTGGGAACCCCACTTCTGCCCGGACCCCAACACCACCATAGCCATGAGAGCTTTGGCCGGGAGCAGGTGCACCCCACACTGAGCCCTGCGACCCCTCCCTGCTAAGGCTGTTCATCACCACGCTTCTTCTTCTCTTTCCCTCCTGCACCCGACTGCCCTAAACCACCGCTGACCCGGGTGCTGCCACACTCGTGCCATGGCTCCGCTTGGCCGCAGGGCACTTCGATGCCCGCTGGGTCCACTGTCCCCTGCAGCAGCCCCCCGAGGCTCCCTGTCCATCCCAGTGCCAGCTGGTCCTGCCGCCGGATTAGGCGGGAGCACGAGAGGAAAGCACCGAGCATCTCTCCGGATCAAACGCCCACGGGGCAGCGGGGAGGGCGTGTAATTCACCCCCCTCTCCATATGAGAGCGGCTCGGGGCCGCCCGGAGCTGGGATGAGCGTGCAGCCGGTGCTCTGAGGCAGTGGGAGGGAGGCGTTCGGGGGAATCAGTCAGGTGTGGACGAGGTATGAGGGGAGGCAGGGATGGAGCCGCACTCGTGACAGCGGTGCCGAGCGCTCACGCGCATCCCTCCTCCCGCCGAGATGCAGCAGGGCCGTCCATCCCTCTGCTGCGTCTCCACCATCCGCAGCTCGCAGGGACCACCCGAGCCAGGTGAGGGGTCTTCAGGGCATGGCCGGGGGGCTGTGGGCCAGCGGGCCTGGGGAGAGATGCTGCATGTGCATTCCTGGCCGGAGGGCACAGCCTCCAGCTTCGCCGAGAGGGGCGGAGGGGGTGGGGGGCGGCTGATTGCTCCTGGGGATGCTGTGGCTACTCCCTGTGCAGGACACGGAAAGGAGAGGAGAGGCCATGTTTGATGTCACCCCATGCCCCTGCGTGGAGCCAGCCCAGGGCTGTCCTGACACAGAGCTCCTCTGTCCCCATCCTTTCCTTGCTCCAAAATGTTCCCACATGCCCTGCTCAGCACCCTCCCTACTGTCCCGTGTCAAGTGCTGCCAGGTGATTGGAAAGTTGGGACCCAAGGGCTGGACTGAGGAAACTGAGACTGTGCAGGAGCTGCTGAAGCCAGGGCCTCTGGGCTGCAGGGCAGCCACTGCCTGCTCCAATGGGGAGACATGCCCCCAAAGCTCCTGGACCTGCCTTTCTTCCCAGCTTGTTTTTCCCTTCGACTTTCACCCCTCTTTCCCATCTGCTCCCACTACTGTGGAGCAGATACACCCATGTCCTGCTGCTGGAGACAGGCACTCCACAGCTCTCTATGGATATGGGTCCTGCTGATGGCCAGAGCCCCCCTTCCCTCTGCTCCCTGTAGCAAGTCCTGGGGAAGCCCTGGCACAGCTGAAGGGCACCAGCCCTTCCACAGCTGCCAGGTTTATATCTGCTGCAGCACCCAGTAGGATGGGCAGTTTCCAGCTCGGAGGTATCCCAGCACAGCTATAGTGCTCAGAGTGCCAGGGACAGGACAGTGGCATCTCAGACATCCTTGGCTGGAGGGAGCACAGCCCACTCTGGTCCTCACCCAACAGGCTCAGGGTGTCTGAGACTGTAGGAAGTCATCAGAGACATCCCCATCTCCTGGCACAGGTGCAGAGACCACCCCTACCAGTCCTGCCTCTGCTCCTCACTGAGCCTCTCCAGGGATCTCCCTCCACCTGGTTTTCTCTAATATCACTTCCCCAGCCATCAGACAGGACCCCTGCCTCAGTTTCCCCATGGCAATGTTTCCTGCTGGGTGTGTTTAAGGAACAACACTGTGTGATGTGGTCTGGGTATCCTGGGACAACCCTTTTCTACTTTGCCTTGATGTTTTTTGGCCAGTTGTTCTCCTATTGTGTAGAGGTGTACTCGAGTGGTCTCTTTGAAACCTCTTCCCTTTTAAAACCCACAAATTAGGAAAACGAGCTGCAATAGCCCTCCTGCTCTCCCAGGGTGGTTTGTCCTAGAAGTGGGTCTCCTTTGGGTGCTGCTCTGCTCTTGGAGGTGGTTCCTGACTTCCCTGGCTCCCCGTGGTGGGAGCAGGTGAGCTGGGGGATGCTCTGGTCTTTGCTTCCACGGATCAGAGCTGCTTATGTCAAGCTGTCTGGCTTTTATCCGGAGCAGACAGAGCGTGAGCCCCTAATACCCACTCACCCTCCTCCTATGGCAGCTGGGTCCCTTCAGCCCCCCTCAAAGCAAAGCTTTGCAACCTCGTTGCAACCCCAACTACCCCAGCTTGTTAAAACACAAGGAATAGGACTTCAATGACCTTCGTGGGTCCCTTCCAACTCAGGATATCCTATGATTCTATGAATAAGAGACAAACAGCACTCTTTGTGAGTAAATGTCTCTTTGTGGTCATTATTGAAGGCCTGGTGCATGTTCAGCCATCACTGGAGTGCACAGTAGCTGTCCCCAGGCACTCATGGTCTGTGCTGGGGGACCAGCCTGCATTCCCTTCTCCTCCAGGCTGCCCAGGGAGGGTTTCTGTGCTCCTCTTCCCTCAGTGGTGGCAGTTTGCTGTCAGCCTGGACCATGGGAAGCAGCTTCCCTGGGCCTCCTCCCGGTTCCTGTCCCATCAGAGTGGCAGTGACAAGCAGTATGTTCTCACCACATGTCGGGGGATCAGCTGCAGGTCCCACGTCTGCTCGGCTGGCGGGTGTCAAAACAAACGTTGCTCGTGAGGGGTTTGTGTGGGCAAACATCTTGTCGGGTGCCTGCTGGATCCCAGCGCCAGCTGGCGGTTCCTGGGCTGGTGGATTTTCTTCTTGGCAATGGGAAAGGAAGGCAGGAACGGGGAGTTTTTGGAGACAGGGGCCCGCAGCTTGAGTTCAGCATGTCCTCTGGGGTAAAAAAGTCACTTTTGGGTGCCCAAGGCATGGGGTGGATGGGCACCACGGCCGTCTCTCACCCCCCTTCCCTCTGCAGCCGCCGCTGCCGCCTCTGCTCACTTCAGCTTCTGCCGCAGCCTCCTGGAGCACACGGTGTCGGCCGAAAACCTCAGCTACCGCCTGCAGCGCAACCCGGGCAGCAGCCTGACCTGGCACGACGGCCGCAGCCAGCGCCCCGACGGCGCCCGCACCGTCAAACTCCTGCGGCAGCCGGGCACCGAGGGCTCGCAGGTACCCCCCACCCCACCCCAGGCATGCCAAGGGGACACAGCTGCTGGTGTCTGCGAGACCCCTGCAGGAGCGTCTCCTCTTTCAGGCCTTCAGATCTTGTTTTGCTGAAAGTCTTCAGGATTATTGGGCATTTAGTTATAGTAACATATATAAATATCTTATTGTTTGCATCAGGCCTCAGGCTGTGCTGGGGTGACTTCTCTGTGTCACCTCCCCTCTGTGCATCACCTGCCCTCCCACCTGGAGCTGGCACTCGATACCATTTTGCATTAAGTATGCCAGGACCAAATTCCTTATAATGCCTTAAAGTCACTGAGCGCTTGTGTGTGTCCTTTAGCCAGGTTTGGACCATTGTCTTCCTAAAATTTGAAACTTTACTTTTGTGGAGGCTGTGAGCCAAGGGTTTCCATCCATTCACTGCTGCACAGACACAGGACACAGACACAGACACAGGAGGAGGGAGTATCAACCCTGCAGGTGGCTCCTGGTGCTTCCCAGGCCCTCCTTAACACCCTGGGAGTTGGGTTCAGAGGTGGCACATCCAGACAGTGAATGCTGGAAAGAAAACAGGAGAAATCCAACTGCCCAGCTTCCAGCTGCCAACGTGGAGATGCTTTTGTATCACAGGGCCTGTCTGGTTTGGTTTCAGAAGGGAGCAGGGACCCCACAGGGATGGGTATGGTCATAATGCTCTCAGGAGCAGCAGCTCCAGGGGAGACAATGTCCCATGTGCTGGTGGCACTGTCCCATCACCTCCAGGTGGCTCCTGTATGGGGACACACCAGCCGCTTTCCAGCTCCCAGCTGTGGCTTATCATGGTTCTCCCTCCTCCTATGTGGTACCTCCTCCTCCTCCTCTCCTCCTCTCTATGTGCTGCCCAGAAGGATTTAGTGAAAGGTTCTTAATTTGCCATAAGCAAAGAAAAATGCCAGAGCAAAGGGAGGTGATACAAGTTGCTGCTTGCAGTGCCCAGGGATGGCTCCCACCCCCCGGTTCCCCCAGCCACCTCCTGCCTTGCTGCCAGAGCAGCCTCCCAGCCTTCCTGCCTGCTCTCCTCCACACCGGCACTCGATATTCACGGCTGAGAGTTTATCAGAGAGACAGCGCGGCTCAGCCGGCTGGAAAACAAACCCATGATCTCTTACACCTCCCCTGCCCCTCTGGGGAGCGCAGGGACTCACTTGGGGACCCTCCATGGGGAGCAGGGAGTGCACGCCGAGCAGGCAGTGCGGGATTTAGGGATGTCGGGATGGTCCCGGTGCAGGGCTGTATCCGATGAGTGATGTGCGTGCAGCCGTGTGCGTGCCCGGGGAAATTGCCAGTTGTTTGTCACCTCTTCCCCCGTGCCTCGGAGGGTTATTTGGATAATAGCTGTGGGAAGCTCCCGGGAAGCTGGTTGTTATTCCCTCCAGCCCCTCCGCTCCTCATCATCACTCGTTAGTGAATCCAGAGAGCAAATCGCCTCCTCCTCCTCCTCCCCACGGCACACTCTCCGGCGCGCTCAGCCAAGTGTGAAGGAGCCGCGCAGCCGGCGTGGGCTGGGGCTGCTCCCGCAGGCAGGCGACTCTCGGGATGCGTCTGGTGGAGCCGGGCAGCTGCCGGGGTCTCCCTCAAAGGTGAGGGTTTAGTTTGGAAACTACATCCTGTGCATTGTCTGTTGGATTTTCCATCTGCTTTGGAGACGGACTCCTTACTTATTAATGTACAGCCTTCCAACTTCGCCTTCTTCCCTCTTGCTTGAAGGTTCCCAACGAGCTCTGCTTGAGGAACCGTTCCTTTCCAAGCTCAAACACTCCCCTGGGCACAGGCAGCAGCCCCACCAGGCTGGCCAGGCTCCATGGCAATGCCTGGCACGGGGCAGGGAGCACATCCCAGCCCAGCTACCCTCCACTGCCTCCTCTGCAGCACCTCTCAGAAATGCGTCATTAGTTTCAGTAACTGCGGGGTGTCTGGAGTCCCTCTTACACTAATTATCCCTGCTCCTCTATTAGACATGCTTAATTAGCCAGCGTTCACATGCAGAGGTCGATGTTGGCACACCGCAGGCCACATGCTGTCGACCTTTCCCATGCCGGTGTGTTGTGCATCAGCTGCTGTTCCTGCTCTGTCCCTGCCGTGTCGGGGGCATGGGTGAGCCCTGGCAGTCCAGTCCCCTTGTGTTGTGGGAAGCAGGGATGCCTTACCCACCCCAATTTGCCTGTGATCCAGCCCAGGACAGTGCCAGCAGCTTGGGCACAGGTGGATGCTTTGGACTGGCAATGTTTGCTCGTGCTGCTCGAGGATGAAGTCTCAGCATCAGCAGCAGTGGAGACCTCACCAGTCTCTCCTGGGTGCTAAAAGCAGGGAAAGGGAGATTCCTGCATCCTCCAGCCCCATCTCCCAGCCAACCTGGAGGATTCCCTAGGAGAAGCAGGCTTGCTCCCCTGTGCAGTCACAGCTCAAGGTGTGTGATTTGCTCTGTACAAGACAAGTCCAGGCTGCAACAACCTTGCAAGGCCAGAGTAGCTGTGATGGGGGACAGAAAATGGAGCTGCCAAGCAGTTCAGGGTGGGACTGGGTGGCTCAGAGTGAGACTGTAGCAGGTATCTGGAGGGAGGCAAGGTGGGATGGAGGGATGCTCTCAGATAAGCCCCGTTTCCCTGTGGACATCACTCAGTGCTCTGTGTGGCATAGCTCAGCAGGTGGTGCAGGGTGGCCAGGGCACACTGAGGTGCTGGGGACTGTGACCCTGCTTTGTCCTGGGTGTCTCTGAGCATAGCAGCACCCCAGGAACAGGCTGTAGGATTCAGAGGTGGACTTAGACACCTGCAAGGCTGCAGGACCTTGTTGTGACCAGTCAGCTCTGGGTTGAAGGGGATTGAGAGGGAGAGAAAGGGAGAGTCTTTCCTACTCCAGGGTACCAGCTGGCTGCTGGCTGCTTTCCTGGGGACTTCTGGTGGGGATGAGTTTGCACCAGTTCCCACTGTCCTCCAGGATCTCACTGGCTTCATCCCCACTGAAAGCTTCCAGCAGATGCCCATCTCTGCCTGGTGATCTAACTAACTCATCTCCCCTTCCACTCCCCTCAGGTCCGTGGCTGTGACCATTATGGCATCTACCACACCAGCCCCACGCTGGGCAGCCTGGTCAAGCCAGTGGTGCTGTGGACCCAGCAGGATGTGTGCAAATGGCTGAAGAAGCACTGCCCACACAACTATCTCATCTATGTTGAGGCATTCTCCCACCATGCCATCACAGGTACAGTGTGCCCTCTGGACTATTTCCCACATGCTCCTGGGTAAGGCTGTTGGGACATTGGTGGTTCAGAAGATGGGCATGCCCCCCATTCCTGTCCCCTCTCCCCATGAGATGCAGCCAGGGTGAGAGCAGGAGACACAATGACACTGACCAAGGCTGGGCAGGAGGCATCTGCCACCAGGGTGAGTTCCAGGACAGGCTGGACATTTTTTTAAATGATTATATTGGTTTATAAGACAGGGAATATCATCGCATAACTTAATACAATAATAAAATTTTTTAAGTTTTTTAAATACTGAACATTTTTTCAGAAGAGAAAAATCTTTGCCCAGTTGGAGTCCAAGATTCAAAGGTCTTTGTCCAGGTCCAAATCCAACTCCCAATCAAGTCCTTCAAGGAGACTTACCTCTAAGATCTGCTCCCTCCCCTTTGCTCCCTGAGGACAGTGGCTTTGACCTCTGTGTAAGAGCATCATTCTAGTCTAACTTCAATATGTGCAAGGCCAGACTGAGCTCTGCCAGGGCCAGGGGATGGTGGCAGGGAAGCGAGGGCAGGAGCTGCCTGGGGGGGATGCAAAATCCTAATGCAAGAGCTCAGCCAGCCCTTGCTCAGGCAACAAAAGCAGCATTAGTGAGTGTACACTGGGAAGCAAGGACAAAAGCAGGTTTAAAATCCCTCCTCTAATAGCCCCAGACTGGAGGGAAGTGGCTCTGTGGGGACAGGAGCACTAATGTGTTGTGATTCCCCAGGGATGGCCAGCCCTCATGGGGACCCTGCACTCGGAAAACATCTCCTCATGTGGGAGGTGGAGCGGAGAAATGGAAAGCTGCTGCCTGCGGGGATGGGTTACATGATTGCAGGGCCGGTACCTGTCACAGGCTGGGGACAGGAGCTGCCACCCGGCGCTCTCTCAAAGTGAGGTCACAAACCAGGATGGTTTGGGTTGGAAAGGATCTTAAAACTCATCCCGTTCCACCCCCTTGCCATGGGCAGGGACACCTTCTGCTAGACTGGGTTTCTCCAAGCCTTGTCCAGCCTGGTCTTGAGCACTTCCAGGGCTGGGGCAGCCACAGCTTCTCTGGGTAACCTGTGCTAGGGCTCCACCACTCTCATAGGGATGAATTTCTTCTCAATACCCAGTTACACCCTATCCTCTGCCAGTCATTCCTCCTCATCCTGTCACTCCACACACTACTGCAGGCAGGGAGAAAGCACTCCCTCCTCATTCCTCCACGCTGTTGGGCTCCCCTTTGTGTTGCCCTTTCCTGGAGCCATCCCCGCACTCCGTGGGGCGGGGCGGGTCAGGCACCGAGCGATCCCGTGTTTGCAGGGCGGGCGCTGCTGCGGCTGAACGGGGAGAAGCTGCAGCGCATGGGGATCGCGCTGGAGGCGCAGCGCCAAGAGGTCCTGCAGCAGGTCCTGCAGCTCCAGGTGCGAGAGGAGGTCCGGAACCTACAGCTGCTCAGCCAAGGTAGGGCCAACAGGGCAGCTGGACAGGGGGAGGCTCCGGGGCTGGGCTGGGTTGTGGCTGTTCAGGGAGCACAGGGGTGAGTTGTGATGTATAGGGCCAGGCTGCCACACACAGCCCAAAATCCATCAGTGGCCTTTTGCACGGAAGGGAAGAGATTCTCCAGGGCTGGCAGTGGGTGAGCTGTGATGTGCCACCCTGCAGGCTGTTTATTCCTTCCTCTCCCACCTTGTTTCAGCTTCTTTTGGAAATGTCTCCTAGCTGATGCGTCTGTTTGGCAGATTGCACCAACACTGTGAACCAAGCTCCTCTGGGACGGGCTGTGCACCGCCGATATGAGACCTGAGCCACACGCTTGGAATAAGAAGAGACACTCCAAGCTTCCCAGGCACTCCAGGGCTCCTCTTCTGCTTCTTCCTTCTCTTTCTTTTAAAGGAATATGTTCCTGTGCAGGGATGGAAGGTTTCTTCCAGCAGACACAGCTCTTGGCTGGAGGAAAATCAGCAAACCAGCTGCTGGGACAGATGATGAACTTCCATCTACCTGAGCCTGACAATTCACAGGGAAAGAGATGGGAAAAAGGAGATGGCAAAAGGCAGGGCTCAGGACTGTGGAGAATGGGAATGCAGTGATTCCAGGGATAGCTCGGAGCCATGTGCAGGACACTGAAGCATTTTGCACTTGGGCAACATCCCAGCACCCAGCAACTCATGTCCATGCTTTGGAGCTTATTTAGGGAGCTTTGGTTTCCTCATCAGACTGGGCTGTCTTCCAGCGTCCGGGGAGGTGACGTTATCAGTAGCAAATAAGATGATACAACCAGCCAAAAAATTCAAAGCGGGGCCAAGACCCAAGCACCCAGCTCCACTTGGTGAGTTAAAAAGGGAGCTGAGTCATCAGAGCTGGAAAATCTGGGAGTAAAAGCAGGGTGGATGCACCGGGAGGGTGCCATGGCCTGGAGGAAGCTGTGCCAGGAGCTCATTTTTCATCCACAGGCAAACAGGAAAGCCTGTGCAGGGGCTGGGGGGACAGGCAGGGGTGCTGCCAGGTGGTGATGGGTGCTGCTCAGGGTGGGGCTGGGGGATCACTGGGTGCCAGGTCCTCCCTGGCCCCATGCCTGGTCCTACTCTGCTCCATGCTGCTACCAGCTCTGCAGAGCTCTGCTCATCCAGACATTGGCAGGTTCTTGTCCTGATCTCCTGCCCACGTGCTGGCGATGGTGTTACCAAAGCCAGGCACCTTCCTGATGCCCTTCACCATCATTATGATGAAAGTGCTTGCTGTTACACCCCCACCTCCCAAACTCTCCCATACAGAGCTACAGACTGCCCTTGTGGGCAGATGAGGAAAATCCTTGTGTAAATCAGGATTTTTGGCCAGGGTGTATGCTGTCACCTCCCTACATTCCACCTCAACTGATGAGGGTAGGGCTGTGGGTCATGGGGGTCCAAAAACAGCAGCACCCCAAAATCCCTGGGGCATTGGGATGTGGAGGCAGGTCACCCCTGCCAGCACCCTCCTGCCTGCTTCTGATGCCTTGAGAGGCTACCTAGAACAGAGACTAGACAGTGTTAAAGGAATAAAGTAGGTATTTATTTAAAAAAGCCTTCAAAGGATGCACCTTGGGCAGCACAAGAGCCCAGCTCCACCCAAGATGGACATTGGGTCATGAGTTTTCACACTTTTATAAGTTTTGGTTCATTTACATATTGGGGTTAATTGTCCAATTACAGCTTCAGGTTATGAAGTTTCCATCCTCCCAGATTGCACTCCTCAGCTTGCTGTCATTTATACTTTTTGGGCCCAAAGCTGCAATGGTGTCCTTGGTTCTGGGGCTGAAAAAGGATTGTTTTGTCTAACTACACTGTGAAGAGAACTTGCTAACACTTTATATGAATTTCAGAGTTACATACCAATGCAGTACAGAATCTGGAAAATATGAAAGCTAAAACTTAAGGCATCACTTCTCTGCTGGTAATAAATTAGACTGTTATTTTAACTCACTGCTCTTCTGACTCTTCCCACACCTGAACCTGTGAGTTTGGTCCATCCAGTCCTTCCTGGATATGCTCAGGAGATGTCTACAGCCTTAAATCCCTCCATGCTAGGCTGAACATCTTCCCTCTCTGCCTGTAGGTCAGGGGTCTGTGACCCTCAGCTCCATCTGCAGGGAAGCAGCTCCAGGGCTTTGCTGTGTGTAGTCCCCAATACCTCAGGACGCAGCAATTAGAATTTCCTCCTGTTTCCATACTGACCTTTTCAAATATGCAACAAAATTTGCTCTTCTCACCTCACTGGAGACTCAGGAGCAACAGAGCTGGCAGAATTTCTTGAGTTTTAAGAAAAGAGAAAAGAAGCCAGGAAAAAGCCCATCTTCCTTCCCCATGGTGGGGTTTGTTTCTGTCCTGTGGGGAGCCGGGGGGGGGCAGTGGGAGCAGGAGGAGGCACAGAGAGCTGCGGGGTGACAAAGGGGGCCAGAAGCCCAAACAGCAGATCAGGGCTGCAGGTGTCTGCACATCGTTAGAGGGAGACGCTGAGCTTCTCTCCGGAGCTTGGGAGCTGCACAGGGAGAAATGTCTCCTCCAGCTGGGCTCATGCAGTAAGTTGGTGGAGATTCGGCTTGGAATGCAGCTGGGGTGCACAGAGCAGTGCTGGGGCTGCCCTGGACCCTCTGGAAAAGGCAGGGTTCCCCCCAGATCCGGCCCCAAAGCCCGGCTGCCCCTTGCTGTGCTCCTGAGAATGCTCTGGCTCCCTCCATCTCCTCAGCATGGAAGAAAGGAGGCACAGAAGAGAGCAGAAACCAGACCAATTGCACTTGGCCAGAGCCCCAACCATGGCCCCTGTTTGGATATCTTTTTGACACCCACCAGCACAGATTGAGGTGGAGGAGCAGGGTGAAAAAATATTCCCAGGGCTGGCAGGAGGATGCTGTCCTGCCCCCAGTCCCTGCTCTGTGTCTTTGCCCTGATGACGATGGTGATGTGGAGAGCAGAGCACCTTTCCAGGCTGGCTCTGAACTGCTGCTCTGGCAGTGTCTGGTGCCACCTAATGCCCATGGCTTGTCCAAGGGACACCCAGGACTCTGCCCAAGGCAGCAGGGATGCATCCAGAGCAGCCCTGACATGGTTTTGACTTGGGTAGCCCTGGGCATGCATCAAAATGCATTTGTATGGTGGATCCAAGGAAAGACAGTTCTCCTCATGGGTGAGAGCTTGGGGTGGTGAGTATTGCACCAGGACCCTGGGAATGGGAGGCACATGCTGCTCAGGATCCTCTCAGACAGGGGCACAGCTTGGTCACCCCTCTTTTGCTGAGCAAGAAAAACACCTTCTACTTATCCAGCACTTATCTGCCAGTGATATTCCAGGCACTGCCCCAAAACAAACAGCGCCGACAATGAGACACAGATGAATCAATTCATGCAATATTAAAACCAGACAACAATTAAAGTAAACAGAAAACACCAGCAAGCACAAGTCAGTCCCCTGCAGCAGGCAGGAGGATGCAGGCAGAAGCACTGGGGCACAAGGACAGGCAATGGCCACACAACTCCTGTCTCTGAAAAAAATTTTTGCCACTTTATTTGGTGGAAATCGTTTTGAATAAGAGGGCCAAAATGTCACTGGCATCAGGAGTTATGTTCAGCATCTTCTTAGAAAGGAACAATCCAGCAATCCCTTCCCAGGGGCAGAGGCAGTTTGCAGATTCCAGCAAGGTTTTCAAGCAGAAAATAAAAAAGCCAGCAGAGATGCCCATAGAAAATGCATGCAAATTTGTCTGAGTAATTACTGAGCCTGGCTTGATGATGTAAACTCCTTCAGCTCTGAAGCACTGCTGATTGTGGCAGGGAATGTTCCCCATTCCTCCAACCCTGAAATTCACACTGGGTGTTGAAGGCAGCTTGTGCTGTCCCTGGCTGAGTGGGGTGGGAGGACACAGTGTGCTGGGCACAGGGGTGGCAGCACCTGCCACTGGCTCTGCTGAGTTGGAGCCAGTTTAAATTGGAATGCCTGTCCCCAGTGGATTGCACACTCGATCTAATTAGGACCCTGTCATCCCATCAGTGCACAGGGAGGATTAGAAACCACCCCAAGTCATTGGATAGGAAGCTTGACATGAGCAGCGTGTGCTGGCAGCCCAGTAAGCCAACCCTGTCCTGGGCTGCATCCCCAGCAGCATGGCAGCAGGGAGCGGGACTTGTCCCCCTCTGCTCTGCTCTGCTCAGGAGGGACCCCACCTGCAGAGCTGCCTCGAGTTCTGGGGATCCCAACATCAGAAGGTTGTGGAGCTGCTGGAGTGAGTCCAGAGTACAAACCCAAAGATGCTCCAAGGGCTGGAGCACTGCTGCAATGAAGACAGGCTGAGAAATCTGGGGTTGGTAAACCGGGAAAACAGGAAGTTCTGGTGAGGTCTTAGAGCCCCCAAAGGAACCTAAAGGAACTGAGTGACTTCGAACAAGAGCATAATGTGACAGGACAAGGGGGAATGGCTTTAAACCAGCAGAAAACACTGTTAAGTTGGATATTAGGAAGAAATTCTTCCCTGTGACAGTGGTGAGGCACTGGCACAAGCTGCCCAGAGTAGCTGTGACTGCCTCATCCTGGGAAGGGTGCAGCAGCCTGGAAAGGCTGCCTGGGTGCTGCTCCAAGTCAGAGCATCCCAGGGAAGAGTGAGGTGCCAGGGCCACAGTGGAACAGCCACTCCTGGGATGCTCCAACAGCCACATCCCAGCTCTGGCACACCTCCCACTGCTTCATCCCATAGCCCTGGACCCATCCCACTGCCTGGTGCTGGAGGACAAGACAGGAACACACACAGAGTCTCACAGCGATGATGGCAGAAGTCTTCTGCTCCAGTATGTTCTTGCTGCACATCCAGGACTAATCAATCTTGATTTATTGCTAATGAACTTGAAAACAGTGTTGGGATGGATCAGGTGCCACTCAGGGTGAGATGGATAATATAATTAAGATTTCCTCAAAGGTCCCGTTTTTCTTACCTTGTTAATTAAGCTGATGTGGGGCCCTCCATGCAGAATACATAATGAGAGGCTGCCAAGACAGAGCTGACTGTTAATGGGAGGTGATGCAGGGAGAAATGCTGGCCTTCACCACAGGGCTGGAGACATTTGGGCAGTTCTTTGGCAGCTTGGTTCCCCAGAGCATTAAAGAGCTGATCTTGGCTGAGAACTCACCACATGCTTTGCCCAAATGCATTTGGAGCCCACAGGGCAGAGCGTGCAGTCACAGGGACACAGGTGGATGGGCTCATCCCTGTTTGGGATGGGCTGAGCATCATGGCAGAGCACAACAAAGCACAGCCCAGGGTGTGGGGACAGGGCATTTCCTGCAGAAACCCATGAGCAGCCCTGTGGCCTCAAGCAGCAGCTCTCGCCAGGTCTGGAGCCTGTGGAGGGAGGAGGAGGGGAAGCTTCTCCACTCCCCATGGCACAGGCACGTTTTTGGTACTTGCACTCTGGTGGTGACTTATGACAATGAATTAATGACCTCTTAATAAGGGTGACACTTTCCTTAATTAGAAAGTATCAGAGCAGGGATAATTGCTTCATTTCATTTTGTTCCCCTATATTACTTCCTTCATTTTTGGTTCTCATTCTCAGCTGCTGGATGCCCTCTGAATGCTCTGCCTCCCCAGAGCCAGAAACACTCCCAGGGACAGTGGGCATGACACAGAGACAGGAAAGATGGAGAGAAGTGAGTGGGAAAGATGGAGAGAAGTGAGTGTGCATATGACTGTGGTGGTTTCACTGAGACAAGGATGGAGAGGGGTGGGTGTAGATGCAGCTACAGTGCTGCTGCTTTCACCAGCGTGGTGCCAGGTTTGCAGCAGTGCCAGGTGCTGGCAGCACCTGGGCAGGGTCAGAGCAGGTACCTGGCTGTTTGCAATGGGGTTGGTGGCACATGGGACTGCCTGGCAAGGCTGGAGTAAGGGGAAGGGAGCATCCACAGGTTGGAAGCCACCAGAGGGAAGGCAGCAAGTGGTGGGAGTCAGGCAGTCCAGGGAAGGCAACAGGGCTGAGATAAATAATTGATCCAAAACAAATATCATTTGGGTCAACCAGAACTGTTCCCCAGCCTGGATGCACCAGTAGCTTTGCTGCAAAGCCAAGTTGAACATCCACAGCATTCCACTTGTGTCTTTTTTGGAAAGGCAAGTTTGGGGTTTGCTTTTGACACAACATTCCCAAGCAGCACATTTGCACAGGCTGTCACTGGGGCCTCCAGGAAAATCCTTCACACCCCCCACAGAAAATAAGCCTCTTCACTTCCTATCAAACGATGCATTTTGTAAAACTAGGAAGGGTTTGATGAAGCCACATAACTTCATCACCAGTCCTGTCCTGCATCTCTGCATCTCCCACTGTCCTCCGTGGGGTTGTTGTGTCCCCAGCTTGGGATGGGTCCCTATGGGACATGCCCCCACTTTGCTACAACCCTGTAAATCATAAACAGCAGCCCCAGGGCTGCTGGGAGCTTTACAGCTCCAGCTCCTCCTTGAGGCAGAAGCTTTTCCCCCCTTAGCCTTCCCTCTTTGCGCTGCATCCGTTTTGCTTTGTCGCCATATCTAAAATTGAATCTGTTTGGATTTTCTCTCACTCTTCTTTTTTTTTCTCCCTTTTGCTTATATTTTCTGAGTGCGTTCAAGCACGGGGAAGGGAGGGGGGAATAATAAAAAAATCCATCAGCATAATTCCTGGCTGTCGGAGTGATAGCAGGCTCCAGTTTCCAATCAGCGGCCCGGGCTGCGGAGCAGCGTGCGGGAGGAGGCTGGGGCTGGCCCGGATGCTGCCGCACAAACCAGCTGCAAATCCCTCTTTGTTCGGGAATCACTCTCCTTCAGCCGGACCAGCCCCTGCACAGCCCGTCCTGCGGATGTATGAGCATGTGGTTGCTCCAAGGGGCTTTGTCCCCCCTGCCACTCCAAGGATAAAGGGGATGCAGCAGTTGACTGCAATCCTTTATCCCAGGATAAAGCCTTGGGAGGCAGGGAATGCCAAGTCTCCCATCCTGGATCTGGGCATCAGTCATGCCCTTTCCCTCACCTGTCTCTGTGCCTGGTGCACAAGGACTGAAGGACTGGAGTCTGGGCTCCCAGTGCTCCCAGTGCTCCCAGTGCTCCCAGTGCTCCCAGTGCTCCCAGGGCCATGCATTAAACATCCCACCATCCCACCAGTGGAGAGGCTGGCCCTGCACTGCCCCATATGCACAGCAGATAGTGGGAGTTTTGGGATGTCTCCAGAGCAGTGACACAGGGAAGAGGCTCTGCAGACACAGCACTCATTTTATTTTAAGAGACTTAAGGGTCTGAAGGGTGCTGCTGCAGCCCATTTATCAGACACTGGCACAGGCTGCCTGGAGAAGCTGTGGCTGCCCCACCTCTGGAAGCATTCAAGGCGAGGTTGGACAGGGCTTGGAGCAGCCTGGTGTAGGGAAGGTGTCTAACTGTGATTATAAAATGTGCTTTTAAGTTACTTCTTAAAGTGTAAATGCCCCATCAGCCAGCCCCATTCTGGGCAAGGGGCACTGTCCTGCTTCCAGATCCCAACATCCCAAGAGGATCTGCATCCAGAAAACCCCATTATTTCCTGCCTTTCCTTAGGGGGTAGTTTTTACATTTGTGGAATTTTAAACTCTTGGCCAGGTGTCTTTACAAGCCAGAACTGAACCTTGTCAGGGATACCCAAATTGCTGCAGGGCTGGGGTGGAGGTCACTGTGTTGGCTGTATCCTGGCAGGCACAGGGCAGCTCCAGGGAGATCTGCTCAGCAGCAGCTCGAGAGGCTGGAGAAGCAATGTCAGGACTGCATGTAGGGTGGCAGCACCTCACTGATACAGGCTATGTAATTGGTTTTTTTCCCTCATCTCCTCTTCCTGGGGTCCGTATCAATTTAATTTACATGCTCAGTGGCTTGGACTGCTTCATCCCTTCTGCCAAGCACCTTCTCCAGCATTTACAGTTGCAGTGTGTGCCTGGGTGTTGCTCCTTGGCCTCCTCCTGCCTCAGGTGGTGGGAACTGTGGGGACAGTGGGAACAGTGACCAGGGGGCCAGAGCACTGGGGAATCACCACGTGGCCCCTCCACAGCATCGTGCTGGCTTGCAAGGATGAGCTCTCATCCACAACCCACCTCTGCAACAAAGCCACAGTGCAAGAGGAGATGTGATGGTTTCTCGTGAGCACATGGAGGGAGGCAGCACCATTGACCCTGTTGCTCTTCCTCCTCCTCCTCCTGCCTTTCCCAGCCCTGCCTATGAAACAAAGCACTCCTCAGCATCTGCTTAACATTTGCTGTTCTTTTCAAGTCCATTCCTTGGCCCCCTCTACTCAGTAGAGCCTGAAAATAACAACGTGGGTGCCTTTATATTGCATAATTTCAAAGGTTTATACCTCACTCAGCCTATAGCTGCTCTCCCTGCCCCTGCTTAACCCCAGGGTGGCCAAGCTCCCCTACCTCCCCTCACCCTCATCCCATTCCTGGAGATGCAAAACTATGCTTTGTGGATGAAAAAAATGGAAATGATAGCAATACAGCAATGGTGGAGCAGCTGTCAGGATGAGCGATGGACACGGTTTACAGCGAGGAGGGAACCTCGAAGGTGCTGAAGGTGCTGCCTGGTCTCAGCCAGCACGTGGAGCTGCCCAATAGCCACCCCCAGGCAGCCGAGCTCTCCCGGGAGGCAGCTCCCGGGCTGGGAAGTGAGGCCGCCTTGGATATGCCTCATTTTATACAAAGAAGGTGGGTTGTGCCTGTCCCTCCCACCCTGCTGAGCACCCTCCGCTCCACCGATAATCATACCTAGCAATTACACCGAGCTTTCCCTGCTCTCTGCAGACGTTAATTAAGCTCTTTTCCCCGCAATGGAGACAAAGAGGGGAAAACCGCGGGGAAACTCCCGGCTTGGGTTGGGTTTTTTTTTTGCACAACTGTGCCACAGGGCCTCCCAGTTCCCGGCAGCACCGCAGGAGCCACACACCGGTAATGGCAGGCAGGGTGGCCCTGACAGCAATGCTTGCTCTGGGTCCTGCTCTCACCTGGCAAAACTGATGTGATTTTCCCTAACTTCTGGCCTTCTGCTGGATCCTGGTGTGGCTATGCATTCCCGCAGCCGGTAACCAACGCTCGCTCTGCCCTGCAACACCTTCCCAAGTGCCACCAGCTCTGCAAGGGTGACCTCCCAAGCCTGGGAGCTGGGAAACTGCCCCATGGACATTGTAACAGGCTCACAGCCAGCATCATTCCCAGGGGTTGGGGTGACTTTACAAGGGGACCTGGAACACGCTGGGTTTAGCTGGAT
>JANPWX010000258.1:999901-1094736 GCA_024734555.1 Trochalopteron elliotii | reverse complement strand
TTGGGGTCATGATCTGCAGATGACTTTCCCTGGTAACCATAAGGACGTTGTTAAGAGAGTCGCAGCCATCTCTGGCTGTGTACATGCTCCTTTAGGCTTGATCCAAATTAATGGGCAGGCATTTCTACATGGAATTATTTCCCCTTTCCCATTCCATGCCCAATTTCCAGCTGCACAGGGCAGGCACAGTGCCTTTCGTTCCCAAATGTCACTTCCCCCTTCCCACAGATGTGAGTTTCCTCTTTACCCTTCTCCCAGCAGTGCCAGCTTGGCCTTCACTCACCACATTTTGGTGCCTGTGTTTACAGGAGCTTTTTTTTTTCTTGGAGCCAGAGTGGGATGCTTCAAAAATGTTGCCACAAAGTTCTAAAAAGTTACCTAGAAAGAGCTGGAGACCTCATAAGATACTACCAGGCCCAGCCTTCCCACACTACAACCCACCCCTGGCTCATGACCAGAACCATGGATACCTTCTCTTGGCATTACCAGTTGCAAAAGAGTTTTCAGCAAAACCTCAAGAACAGTGTGGAAGAGCACAGGCTGTTGCCTATTTTCAGCATGTGTTACTCAAAAACAAGTGAGAAGTTTGAGCGTTACCAAAAAACCCCACAACGGGCTGGTTTTTGCTCTGTGTCACCAGGACAATTCCTCTGTGATCCCTGGGGTTGTATCAGTGGCCGGAGAGCAGATTTTGGCTCTTGCTGTCTGGTTTATGAAGTTTTTATTTTTCATTTGGTTAAAAAATAAGGGGGGAAATGCAAAGGAGTATTTTGTGTGGAAAAACAGAATATTCAGAACCTCTGAAGCTGGGCAGAGAGGAATCTTTTGAGGAGACAGATGTGTTAAGGAGTATGAAAGGTGTCCAGCTGCTGGAGCAGGGCTGAGCTGGGCACGTTGGATATTTTGGGAAGGGAGAGTTGGGGTGATGGTCAGTGGTATGCAGTGTCATGAGGTGCTGGAAGTGAGCATCAGAGATGTCAACAGGGTCTGCCATGGCTGTCATTCTTCGTGTGTCACCTCGAGCTGGCCAGCGAGGCAGGCAAGGAGGTTCTGTGCTCCATCCCTTGTTGCATTTTGGCACTAGCCCTGGCTGGATAAAGGTATCAGTTGTGTGGATTTCCCCTTGGTTTTCACCCATTGTAAGCACAGAAGTCTTGTCTTCAGCTTTCACTGAGCTCTCGCTGTTTTTTTGTGAGTCCTTTTTTCCCCCTTTTTTCTTTGAGCAACATGAGTGAGGATCGCTCAGAGGTGTCAGGAGGCAGCATGGGAAGGAAGGGGACTGGCACATTTGTCCTTGGAGGACTGGGACAGTAGCAGTGCCCACACTGATGAGAGTGGAGCAGCAATTTAGGAAGGAACCACAGAGACCCCTCTCTGTGCCTGCTCCAGAAAGGAGCTGCTGTCAGGCAGGCTACAAACTCCTACCCAACTCTCCCACCAAAAGAGCCCAAATTAGTTGAATCAGCGATCCCCATGTTCAGCACGAAATGCCACAGAACCAGTTGCTGAGGCTGGAATTTCTCACTTGATCTGATTAACCTTTGTGTCCATGCAGACAACCACGTATGTGTCACCAGCCAAGCACATGCTGGAAGCTTTTGCCGGTTCTTGGAGCATGTGGGCTGCATCCCACATGGAAAGTCCCTGATCCTACATGGAAAGTTCATGGGGACACCTCAGAAAGAACTGCTGGACCCTCGTGTCCCGCATGTTGGTGGTGTGGCTGGCAGTGTGGCCACACAGGAGATGCTCCTCCATCCCTCTGGGCATGAGGACAGACAGGATGAGTGTGGATGCTTTGGGAATCAGCTCCTTTGAGTTAAATGATGCTAAACACGTGGGAGGAATTGCATGTGACGAGTCAAATCCATGTTTTAAAAAATGCATGAGTGAACATTAGCATCCCATCCTAGCCAAGGTCTCAAGGCCATGGTGGTCCAAGGAATCTCTTCCCGAGGGCCTGATGCTCTTATTGTGGAGGCATGGAGGACTTCTTTTCCCCAAATCCATGTATGGCATTTCCTAGAGCAGCCTCCATCCTCAGATGTGCCTTTGCTTGTGCTGTTGGGAGGAGAAGGAACTTGAAGCCAGAGGCAGAGCCAGTCCTGCCATTGGCTTCCTCTTGGCACTGCTGAATGGAGGGGTATCCTACTGCCCACTTCCATCAGGAGTGAGAGTGGGCCTTGTGCGATCGTTCCTGATGTTCATTATTTATAGAGAAGCCAAATTGAATTATTAATACGGAAAATTCAGATAACATTAACAATTCTCAGTTTATAACAGTTTCCCATTAATAACGAAAATTGGAAATTTATCATTACATCTGTTCATTAAAACTCACTATTTTTTTTTGCTTTTGGTATCTTAAATGAAAGTGGAGAAATAAACGAAGAGGAAAAGCCATTTATTCAGTACTTCTCTGGGCAAAGTCAGCCCATAATTTTTAATAAAATCTTCACCATTGTATGCGAAGGGGAAGCCAGGCTGTAATGAAAGCAGCTTTCCAGCCATGTCTGTGGCGTTCCTCAACTGTAGAACAAATACTCGGAAGCAAGTCCCGTTTCTTCTCTTTGTGGGAATCTCGAAGCTGCATGATGGTTTTCTCATTTCCCTCCCTCCCCAGCAGCTCCCCTTGCTTTCACCATGTGTTGTTCCCAGCTCCAAGGAGTAAATTTTAACGCCTCCCCTGCTTCTTTCAGAGATGGCGGATTCCTATACCTGTAAAGGTGGAAGGAAAACTGCAGGCTCTAACAAACCCACTGCCAGCAAAGAAAGCAGGACGGAGGCAAGGATAAACCCACCAGCAGAGCTGCCCAAGCTGGGTAAGGAACTGATTTGTCTTTTCAGTGGAGGTGGATGGGGTGGAGGGGATGAGCCCAGTGGCAGGAGTTGGGGGGTGGCTGCCAAAACATGTGGCCTGGGTCTCAGTGTGTCTCTGCTCCTCACTTTGATTCACCGGTGAGGGCTGTGCTGGCCAAAAAGCCCCAGCCCTGGGAGCTGCAGAGAGCTGGTGCCTGGGAGCAGGAGGGGAGGGATGGAGATGGTCTGTCCCTTTGGAGAGGCGTGTGCCTGGCTTAACGAGATGGGTGTCTTGCTGCCTATTTATCGTGTTGGTAACTAAGTGTTACATCAAAGGATGGAAAGGCTTAAATGAGTTCAGGCCATCTGCTGCCTCCCGTGTCGCGGCCCCCGGGATGGAGGCTTGCGAGCGTATGAGCCCTGGGGGACCCTCACACTAAGGGCTGTCACACTGATGGATGGCTGATTTCTCTATCCAGGAATCTCCAGGCCCAAGGAGATTTTTCCTCCTGTCTGTTTATGCTGGGCAGATCCCCTCTATGAGAGAGGCTCCCACTGGCTTTACCTTGCTAAGCTCTGGATGCTGAGGGGTGGCTGCACCCCAGGAGGAGTTTGGACCCCAGTGATGTAGCTCAAATGGGGCTTCCAAAATCAGTGGTTTTGTGGGGAAATGCGTGTGCCCTAAATGTTTCCCAGATGCCACTGTTACCTTGAGGGGATTGAAGCCATAATTGCTAACAGAGGAGGATAACTTATTGCTGAAGGGAATGAACTCCAGCTGTCCACAATATGAACACGCCTGTGTTCAGGAGACCATTTTTCCCTGTGCCACATCTTATCAGCACCTCATTTGCAGGGGAGCTGGCATTGCCTTCCAGAGGGGAATCTCCATCCTTGCTAGGACAGAGAATGGCCAGCCTAGAGCTGAGGGCATCAGGCAGGCAGCAGGAAGCTGGGGCTGGGCAGCAGAATTACTGGGACAGCCACTCCTCTGGCATGGCTGGTGATGTGTGCTGTGTCTGTTTGCAGGAAATGCAGCCAGTGACAAAACCGAAGGCAGGAAGAAAGGAAGACCCAAGGCTGAGAACCAGGCACTTAAAGACATCCCTGTAAGACCCCACACACTCCAGTCCCTGAACCCTCCCAGCTTCACTGTGTCTCACGTGCCCTGCACTGTGCACTCCAGCCAGCCCCATTCCAGGGTTAAACCTGCCTTCCCTGTGGCTTAATCTTCAGAGCAGCTTTGTCTTGGGCTGAGCAGGATCTTGGTCCCTCAACCCCTGCATGCAGGCATCCAGCATCTTCCAAATCCCTGGTTAAGGAACTGTACCCCTTTCCAGCCTAGCTTTCCCAGGGCCATGTCCAGATGACTGGATCCTGTCACAACCATGTCAGGCTTGGCTAATGAGCTGGCAGCAATGGCAAGGGGGTGATTTATTCCCTGCAGAGTTGTGCAGTTTAATTCCTGCCTGGTAGCATGGACAACACATGGAGCAGTTTGTCATGAGAGCAGGGACATGGGGTGATTTACGGACTAGATGAAATGTGGGGTGATTAAATCAGCCGTGTGACTTCGGGCCTGATTTATTCCCCAGCCTGGTGGGGAGTGTGCGTGTGCTCTGGAGACACAGCAAGGTAAAGCCTCAGCAGGAATCATTAGCCTATGGAGGCTGCAGCATCTGTCCCAGCAGCTTTCCCTGGAGTGTGCACTGCTACACTGGCACATACCTCTGGGGTCCACTTCGTGGCTGTGTGGTGGAAGGGATGGACAGGAATGATCAGAGGTCCCATGTTCCCTCCCAGCTCTCTTAGGATGCATCAGCACACACCCAGGCACAGGGTGCTCTTCACTCAGCTATCTCTTGTTTCTCCTGTTCCCAGCTCCCTCTGATGAACCAGTGGAAGGACGAATTCAAAGCCCACTCCAGGGTGAAATGTCCCAATTCAGGCTGCTGGCTGGAGTTCCCCAGCATTTATGGCTTGAAGTACCACTATCAGCGCTGCCAAGGGGTAAGGAGGCTGGAGAACTGTCTACTCTTTTCAGTTCCATCACCATTTGCAGGGTAATGTTGCTCTCAGGCCTTAAACACCAAGAAAAATGTGAGGTAAAAATGGGGAGGGCAGAGATGTGCCAGGAGTAGTTCATGAGGTGTGTGTGTGAGGACTGAGGTCTCTCCAGCTCAGTGTGAGGTCTGGCCCAAAGGGATCCTGGACTTACGGTAACTGTTTGGGAGGGCAGAAGGGTATTACACATGATTTATGTTCATGCCTGTGTCGGAAAAAGCCTCTCTTTTGTGATCTAACATCTGTGCTCACCTGCCTCTCCCTGCTCCATGCAGGGTGCGATCTCAGAGAAGCTGACATACTCATGCTCATACTGCGAAGCTGCCTTCACCTCCAAAACCCAGCTGGAAAAGCATCGGCTCTGGAATCACTTGGACCGGCCAGTGCCGACCAGCAAAGCAGAAAACAAAGTGCCCAAGGCCATTGGGAAGAGCAGTGGAAAGAAAAGGTACCAGGCTGTGGCTAGGTTGCATGGCCAGTGGCATAGGGGTGGCTGGGAGAAGGGGAACACGCTGGCCTCCATTCCTGCAACCTGGGCTGGTGAGGGGGGAGAGGTGTCAGGACACGTGTCTAACAACCCCTCTTTAAACAAGCCCTCTGTGCTTTGCCCTAGACCTGCTGAGAGTTCAGCTTGCCCCACCATCCATCCCAAACAGGCAAAGACGGAAAAAGCCGTGGCCCAGGAGCACGCAGAGAATGGCGAGTGCCTGGCGGAGAGCCGGGAGAGCAAGGAGTTCCAGATTGCAGCAGCAGAGGCCATGGCAGCTGCCACCCCCACGGCCAAGTCCTCCAGTGGCAAGGACAGCGGGCAGCAGCGGGGCAGCCAGGCCTCCCTGCAGGAGGAAGACCCCGAGAGGATGAAGCACAGTAAGATTAGAGCCCAGGGCTACGCTGGTTCGGGAGCCCAGAGAGGTGTGCCACAGGAAGCAGATCTGCTGCAGCCAACACTGCTGCGAGTGTCTCTGAATCCAGGGGATAGCTAAGCCTTGTTTCCAGACCTTAATAACTTGCCCTGCTCTCCAGTTTCTTGCAGCTTCACTGGGAGTTAAAACTCAGCTGTAGCTGTGGTAGAAATATTTCTAAAGGACCCGTGTGATGGTTGGATTTGATGATCTTAGAGATCTTTTCCAACCTTAACAGTCCTATGATAGGATTGGAAATGGGTTGAATTCCTGGCAGCACAGCAAGCTGCCGTGTCAGCCTGTCGGTCCTCTCTGAGTGTGTCAGGTTAAACCAGGATGGTTCTGGCAAACTCATTTTCCTGAAGGATTGGGACAGGGTAAGGAGCCTCTGTCTGTCCATAGCCACTGCAGAGCTGGTGCAGGGCTGTGGTTGTCCCCATCATGGTTTGGGGTTCTGCTGCTTGCAGGACCAAAGCAAACCACCACAGCCACATATGGGAACTGCTTAGCTTTTGCACTAGGTAGATCCACCACTTTCACTCATTGAATTAATCCTGAATAACAGATTTATCCTGGTTTTGTGGAGTGGGAAGCAGCAGTCTACTGGTGTTTAGTGGGTGGGTGCTTCATTTGACAGCCTTTGACCCACTCCTAACATGGAGTGTGTGCCTACCCTATGCCCCAGGACTAATGAATCCCCCTGACAGTACAGTTATTTGACCAAATCTCTCTCTCTGTTTCTCTCTTTTGAGTCAGGAAGGAAACAGAAAACCCCTAAGAAGTTTACGGGGGAGCAGCCATCCATCTCGGGGACATTTGGACTGAAAGGTAATACAGGACAACTCTGGTCATCTGTAGGGGTGTACCTTCTCCTCGGGGCATTGCAGGGAAGCCCTTTCCCCAAGGTCCCCCCCTGTGGTGGAGCCAGACGAAGCCTGAGGATCTCACACTGAAGGAGCTGGCATCTTTTACCGTGAGAGAGTCATAAAGGGGGTGAGAAGCAGCAGCAGAGAGACTGATAACAACCCTGTCTGCTCTGTTCCGGAGCCTGGCGCTGGGAAATGAGCAAGAGAGGAAAAGATCCGGGTATGTTCATCTGTAACACAAGAGTAACGAGCTGCTGACACCAGCAAGATACGAGAAACATCATCTCATCCCCATCCCACCATCCTGGGATGTTGCAGCGTTTCCAGTGGCGTCGGGAAGGAATTCTGCTGCGTGGAAAGGCTGGTGACGCACCCATCCCTCAGCCTCCATCTCCAGGGCTGGTCGCCCACATTCAGGAGAGTGAATCCAAGGGAGAGGAGACATGTTGCTGGGATGTTTGCTGAGAGGAGACCCAGGAATTGGCTGCTGCAGCCTGACAAAGCAAGAGCAAGTGGGACTTTGGTCATGCTCCATAAATACACCCAACTGGGCTGGGAAGGAGGGGGAAATCCTGGAGCATCCCTGGAATGACAGCAACTGGGATTCAGGCTGACTATGAGATATGTTCAGCCAGAGAAATAGAAAGTGGGTTTCCAGGCACTGCAGGAGGCAGCACCTTCCAGTGTGAGGCACTCGGGGGAGAGGCACTAATGGCTTTGAAGGAATTGAACACTGACGAGCAGGCTGGATGTGATCTCCGTGATTTCCTGTCCTCTGGCTCCTGGGAGGTCTGGGCTTGTTTCCCTTCTCTTCCCCCCAGAGGCACTGCCAGAGGCTGAAGCGTCTGCTGTGGGTTCCTGGAGAACAAGGTGTTCCCATGACCCAGTGCCTCAGATGGAAAGTGAAGATGGGGCAGGTTTGCCTACACTCCCCAAGTTCCATGTGGCAGTCACTTCCCAGAGATGAGGGTGCCCCAGCACATCATGGGGTGCTATCTCCATTCACACCCTGGGTTTGCAAGAGTCACAACCCCCAGGTTCACAGGGATGTGGGCCCTCGTGGGACAGGTGTGGATCTGACCCTGGTACTCACCTCATTGCCTCCAGCACCTTCTGTGGAAGCGCAGACACAGGGCTGAACTGCACATGGGTTTGGGGGATTGTACCCAACGGAGTTAAACAGCATTTCCAGTGAAGGAACATCAGCAGGAACATCCCTTTTACACACCGAATTTGCTGTTCCAATTCCCTCTTTCAGTTTCTTGCAAAAGACCCTATTTCCCTTCTCCCCAGCCTGTCTGCCTGGCTGGAGGCATCCTACTTCACTTTGCCATGGAGTTTCCATAGTTCATAAACTTGTGTTGGGGAGAAATGATGCTGTTTGTAAAACACCACAAGCTGTTAGAATATTGCTTGTCATAATTATGGACCTGAGCCTACATGTACAGCCTTGGCAGACATGCAGCCAGCTCAGTGTCCCTGGCTTAGAGGGAGAGTTTTTTTACCTGTTAAATGTGAGGTGCTCTGGAAGCATGAAAGCAAGTAGTGAATAAAAATCCTCTTTCTTTACAGGTCTTGTCAAAGCAGAGGACAAAGCAAAAGCCCATCGAGCCAAGAAGCTGGAGGGAAATGCCAACATGGAGGAGCTGAAAAAGAAACCTCCAGGAGTTGGTGTGAAGAAGGAAACGTCTGTGCATCCACCAGCAGGTGAGGCTGGTGGGGGCAAAGCACAGGCAGCAGCGCTGTGTGCAGTGTAGCTGCTTTTCTGTGCACTACCCCAAACCTGCATGGTCCCTACCTCCATGCCACCATCCCCACCTTCACCTGCAGCTCATGGTCCCAACACCCCTCTTGGCCCAGCACGCTGTTCACTGGGTGAGTTTTCTGTCAGGTTCATCAGGAGAAGCAGTACAAAGTCAGAGGTAGGAGCACACAACTCCTGCCCTTTTGAGATATAACACAGATGTGGGAACACCCACTGCTGCTAAAATGTTGGTGCCTCCACAATTGATATCCTGAGGGGCACCTTACCTGCAGTTCACTGTCAGGTCAACGTGATGAAAGTGCTGGGAGTTGAAAGCCAAGTTCCACCTGGCTTCACTGTGAGTTAGCATGTGACCCATGTGATGATGGCATTTTTCTAGCATCATTCCCATGAATGACACCAGTGCATAACTCTGGGCATAATTACGCCTTCCCTGAGCCTCGAGGTGCAGCGTACACCCAGCACAGGTTGCTTGCTTTCCCTGAGAGCTCTGACAGCAGGAGGAACGCAGGATGTGCAAGATAAACACAGCTGCAGTGCCTTGCACTGCTTTCAAATTCAAATAAACGACTCTCTGATCTCACAGCCATGCAAGAGCATCCAAATAAACAGACTTGTCGGATTTTATTCAGCCCAGGCTTCCCTTGCTGGAACGCCAGCGCTGCTCTGCTGAGAACACGGTGTGAACTCTGGGCCTGGGAGCTGCTTTTGGCCCCACATATCTCTTATTTTGGGTTTTTTAAAGGCTGGTCCCAGCCATTCAAATAAACAGATGCCTGGAAGCCAGCAGCCCCCCAGCTTCCTCTGTGTCTGCCAGGAAGAGGACTTCCAGAGAAGCTTTCCAGGCACACGTCCGGATGGAGCTGAGACGCTCACCTTTGTTTCACTCCCGCTAATTGTTTCATTTGGCAGGGGGAAGTTATTCCAAGCAGGGCAGGATCAGGTGGCTGGGGGGCATCATCATCTTTTTTAACTCCCAGTGTGCAGGATACTAGAGTGGTTGGAAAGACCTGTGTATTTTCCCCCAGTCACCAGGTCTGGTAACTCCACATGAAATGACCCAGTGACCCAGTTTGCTTGGGCAGCTGCAAGAGAGTGGGGCAGGGAGAGATGCATGGTTCATGTCCAGTTTTGGCTTTGCCTGGGAGAATGTATCTCTTTTTTTAACATCAGGAACTTTCCCACTTCACTGCTTTGCAACTAATCAAATCAAGCAGCCGAGGCAGGTTGGATGTAACATCTCTCTCCTCTCCCTCACCAGCAAACCCCGAGGACCAGTGGCAACGGGAGATCAGTGAGAAGGGGGAAGTTTCCTGTCCAACCTGCAGTGTTATAACCAGGAAAACTATAGTGGGACTCAAAAAGCACATGGATGTCTGTCAGAAAGTAAGGCCTTGCTTTATTCAGTCAAACACATGGATTTTGGAGGGGAATGGATGTGTGCATATGCCTCTCATAAATGTGCAGTGGTCCTCTAAAACCTTTTTGGACTGTGTTTGATAGAACACTTTTTGATCATCTTCAGCTTGCTGTCTGGCTTGCATTGACCCAGAGGGATTTGAACACTAATTCTGAGCAATTCTGAATCCCTTTGTGATCTGGGCCCCTTGCCCCAGTGTCTCAACAGAGGTGGATATTCCTAGTAGCTAAACAAATAGTTTTAAGGCTGGAGAGATTGTTGGGGTTGTCTCTAATCTGGTCTCCTCTGGAGCCCTGGCTATGGGGTTTCACTGTGTGCTGTGCCTTGTATCAGACCAGATGAACTGGTTGCATGAGAGTGTGTCCCAGGGAGACTCTGAGCCTGGATGTGCTCAGGCAGGCTGTCAGGATGCAGGAGTTCAGTAATGGTGCAGTGAGAAATTGTCTGTCTGCCACACCACCATCCATCAGAGCACAGGATTACGTCTTCATCCGTCACCTGGCGGGGCCGTCGCCACAGAAAGCCAACATGGGATCGATGCCTCCTGGTTTGAAAATATGTGGCTGGGCTTTGATTCCACATTCATTTTCTGTAAATGCTTCCCCAGCCATTGCCTTGCTGTTTATAAAGCAGTGAGAGGCTGCTCTCCCTCCCAAACCCCTTCCTACAGCGATGCTGGGCAGAATCCTGCCGCCTTCACAATCCTCCTGGCCTCAGAGGAATGGGGATCCTGGCCATCACTGGTCGTATTTCTTCCACTTTGGAGCCTCTCTCAAGCCAAGCTGGCTCTGTGCAGCCTGCACAGCCAGATGACCTGCTGAGCAGGGCTCTGCTGGAGCAGTCAGTGGTGTATTCCCTGCTGGAAACATGCCAGCCCCCTATTCAGCCAAAGATTTGGGGCTCCAGCCCTTGGAGTGGGTGTTCTGTCACACTTCCTGAGAGGGAGAGTCCTTGCCAGAGCTGGCTGTGCTGCTCCAGCAAGCTTCAGGTGTGTGACCAGAGGTCCAGCTCTCAGCGTTCCATCTCTGAGATGAACCTGTGGCCCAACCTTAGTGAGACTCTGCTGCTACAGCCACATGGGATCCCTATCAGAAGCCACCCTGGGATTGAGGCACCTCCTCTTGTTTAAATAACTGATATATTCCTTAGCTGGACAATGGGAAAAGGATGTGCAGGCTCCCAAAACTTTCATTTAAAAAAATGGAAATTAGTTTCTCTGTTCCATGCTTGTCACTAGGCAGTCTGCACCTGTTTCCTTTGGTTTTGGAAAGGAAGTAAGGGATAGAGAGATTTGCAATATGTTTGGGCCTGAAGGAGGCAAGGGTAGTTATATCCTCCTGGTATCCCAGGATAGGAGGGCTTGTTAGAATGTGGACATGGACATTTTTAAGTGTTGACCAGAGGAGCAAATCCCAAATTAGCTGCTAGTGGCATATAATGAGTCAAGGAGCTGTTAGCATCCACCTTGTAACTATCAAGTGCTTGGGTCGGGGACAAGATTAACTGATGGGAGCACCGGTACCATGAGTCACTCCCAGCTCACTGCAGTGAGTCTATTCTTCATTTTCCTGGAGTTCCATAATGAGGAGAGATTTGCAGATCCATCTTCATTGCCTCTCCAGCTTTTAGCTCAGTCTTGCTTCACCTTCACCACTCTCCCTTCAATCATCTGGCAGGAGAAGAAGGAATGACCATGCCTGGCCAGGCACTGGCTCCCTGTCGAAATACTCTGTCTCTTGGTGCCCAGAGCTTGAACCTCCTGAGTCAGTAAATTCTGGTCCCTGCCCCAGCAAAAGTCAAGACCTTGTACAAGGGGTACCAGTGCCCCTTGTACCTCGGGGTATGCAGTTAATGCATCTCCCCACACATTCAGGAAGTCAAGTTGGGTAAAACAGCAGGGCAATGAGAGGCAGAAAATATCCTCCTGTGATTGTGTCCTTAATTTCATACAGCCCAGGCACCCAGAAATTGCACTGTATGTCAGCATCTGTCTTACTTAACAGGACTGCAGAGCACAGTCCACTGGCCATTGGTAGATCAAAGCTTCTTCTCTCTCTAACGCTTTAACAGGAAGAGTAAGACACCAGATCCAGATGTTTTTAGCCAGTGAGGCTTTAAATCTAAATCCAAAAATGAATGTTTTCCAAAAATTGGGGCATGTGGGTTTGATAACAGTATCCAGGACAACCAAGAGGAAGCTCTGAGCTGCAGGCAGGGCTTGAGATGGGAAACAGGGATGCTGTGCTGCCTGCTGGGTCCCACCACTGGGTACTGCTGCAGCAACAACCATCCGTGGGGTTATTGACCAGCAGCAGCAGCAGCCCTTGGAAGGATGTGGCCTGTCTGGTGACTTGCCTTTAATTCCTTCAGCTGCAGGATGCCTTGAAGTGTCAGCATTGCAAAAAGCAGTTCAAGTCCAAAGCTGGGCTGAATTACCACACCATGGCTGAACACGTCAGCAAGGTAAGGGAGCTGGGCTGTGCTCGTCTTGTGCCTCCTTTCTCCATACAGGTGATGAAGCCATCCATCAAAAGTCTTCTTTCCATGATCTTTGTAAAGGAGGGATCCAGCTTTGGAGCATTTCACACACTTCTCAGCCTGGATGGTGGCCTTCCCCCTTCCTGCCAAGGAAAACATTTCCTTCTCAGGTCGTGAATTAGGCTCATGTTGATGTTGATAAGTAGAGCAGAGGACTGAAAAAATAAAAGAGGGTTTCAGATCCCAACAAGGGGGAAGATCCAGTGAGTATGGTGAGGTGGATTTTGAGTGGCAAAGCTCTGCCTCCAAAACTGTGCCTGCAGGTCTGGGACTGATGGGTTCTGCCTTGCACAAATCTCAAAATCTGGTCTTTAGCTCTCCACCGTGCATGGGAGAAGCAGCCACAAAATTTATCATGAATAAATTTTGCAGGCACTAGTTTAGATGCTGTTTCAAAAGTCTGGTTTTGTACATCTCTGAGATACCAGGCAAGGCATAACTACATTTCTACATGTCCCGTGCTTACCAGTTGTGACTTGTCTTTTACCTGTGCCTTAATCTCCTGCTCTTCAGTCTTGCTGGTGAATCCTCTGTGCAGTAACTGCTCCTGAGTTTCTCAGCTGGCCTTTTGGGTGTAATCACAAGAAAGGCATGAGCAGATCCAGCACATAACAACGAAGCATGGGAGATCCAGCTCTCCTAATGAGAGGTTCCCTCCAGCCCAGGGCAGCTCCCTGCAAGGCAGGGCTTTACCATCCACTCCTGGCACAGAGGACATGAGTAAATGGTTGACTCTGTCGCTTCTGTTACTTCCTTGTTTCCAGCCTGTTCCTGTGGAAACCGCTGGACTTGGTGAACAGGAAGAGCGGGAAAGGCTGAGGAAAGTGCTAAAGCAGATGGGAAAACTGAAATGCCCCAATGAGGTACGAGAACAATTCTTGTTTCTCGTTCTGTGAAAAGGTGGAAGGAGTGAGACCCATGCAGAAGGGGACATGTACTCTCCAGGCATCCCTTGGCATGTGCTCGACATTTCCACCTTAGCTCAGCCATCCCAATCCCTGTCCCACTGGCTCTGTGCATTCCAGCAACACGACAGCCCAGCAGGAGGGTGGGCACAGGGCAGACTGAGGAGTGCTGGAGGGCAGGTTCTGCCTCCTGAGCTCAGGAAGGGGCACAGCCTGTCCTGGGCACAGTGTAAAACCAAACCACACCAAAACCAGAGCTGAGCGGGTTGCAGACAAGTCACGAACAGGTAAGGGAGGCGTGTGGCAGAGGTTTGTCCCGCGGGTGCTTTGCTGGCACCTCCCCAGTGCCTTCCCCTCCTGCTGCCTGCTGTGTGTCTGTCTGTGAGCTCTGGCTGTATGTTGGGGCAGGGAGTGCCAGGGGCAGGGACAGCTCCTCCCATTCCTTCAGGGCACTGTTTGTCCTGCCTGTGCCTGACTCTTTGAGAAGTGTCAAATTCCCCAACACTTGGACGGGATGGGTTGGCAGAGCTGCTCCTCGGGAATGTTCTTCCCTGAAGAAACGGCACCCCAACCTTTTCAATGTGGCTACGTGAAGCCCCAGCCCTCCTTAACCCTCCCCTTCTCCCCATCTCCATAGGGCTGCGTGGCCAACTTCTCCAGCCTGATGGGCTACCAGTACCACCAGAAGAGGTGTGGCAAGCAGCTTGCCGAGGCCGACAAGCCCGTGTTCAGCTGCCCACACTGTGGCAAGAAGTACAAATCCAAGGCTGGCCACGACTATCATGTGCGGTCAGAACACCCGGCCTCGGTGAGCCCCCCGGAGGCCTCCGCAGCCCGAGGAGCGGGGCCATCCCCCCCCGGGGGGGACTGCAGAGCTGTGGAGCCCGTGGGCAGGACAGAGCCGGGCAGGGCCGGGCCGGGCAAGGCAGGTGCAGACGTCGGGCCGGTGTTGTTTTCTCCCTCAAATCACCATGCACGTGTGTTGTACCATGCAGTGTCGGGGGAAACAGGGTACACCCTCCTCCTCCCCTCCAAAAATGCTGTTTATGGGAGTGGTCAGCAGCATTCCCTTTCCCCAGTGCCCACAGGGCTGTGCTCCAGCCCACCCTGCATCCGTGCTCTGCAGGGAAAAAAAAAAAAAACCAGACCTCAGGCCACTCCCTCACAGGCACCGGCTGCTTGCCAGTGCTGGGGTGGCAGGATCTGTCCCTGGGGAGCATCCCTTTCTGTTCTGTTGATCCCTACTGACAGTGTATCCAACACTAATCACTCCCTCACTAATAACTGGAGACATTTATACACATGGGAGCACGGAGGGACACAGTCTATGGCTGCTGCTGGGCTGAGGGAGGCAGGTGCTCCCCTTGCTCCCATGCTCCAGTGGCAGAGGCACAAAACAAGTCTGGAAACACACAGCCCAAATCCCAGCATCCCCATTTCAGGGCTGGAGAGCTCGCTTGTTCTCTTGTCTTGCCCTTCCTGACTCTGTCTCTCTTGCAGCCTCCGGAGGAGCCAGAGGTGAAGCCAGAGCCTGGTCCTGTAGAAGATTTTGAGAGGACCCCGAGCGGCCGCATCCGTCGGACGTCGGCCCAAGTTGCCGTCTTCCACCTCCAGGAGATAGCAGAGGATGAGCTGGCCAGGGACTGGACCAAGCGGAGGATGAAGGATGACCTGGTGCCTGAAACAAAGCGGGTGAGCAGCCTTCAGTTCTCCTTTTGGTTTTGCACTAGCTGTACACAAAGATCCCAGGATTCTAGCCTGGCTCCAGCAGTACATGGAGATTCCAGGACTCCAGCCTGGCCCCAGCTGGTTGAGGGCTCACATGTCTCACTTGCTGTGCCTTAAATTAATTAGCTGTGATGGCAGATTTATTGCTGAAGAGCCCACCCAGCACAGGCTGAGCTGCTGTGGTCTGGAGGCTCCCAGCAGCAGGCAGCTGTGGCCTTTGGAGAAAGAGGTGGTGCATTGGGAAGAGATCGAGATCTGGCCCCAAGAGTGTTGGGGCAGGAGGTCATTTCTGGTCCATGCTGAGCAGGGAAGTAGAGGCTGGCAGCCAAGAGAAGCACGTGAAAAGAGCAGATCAGATCTGAAACCATCTCCCTTGGCGCTGTCAGAGAGCAAAGATGCCCCAGGCAGAATTCCCTGCCTTCCACATCTCCTCAACTTCTGGGAGATGCTTTCCTGGAGGTAAAAGGCCTGCAGCCTCCCAGAGCAGCGCTGCTGGGAGCAGAGGAAGGCAGAGAGTGGAGACAGGACTGAGCCCCCGGGCTCCAGCAGCAGTGCACTCGTGGCCCAATGCTGTGGGGTTTGCACAAGGCCCCAGCAGGCTTGAGCTTTTTGTGGGCACTGGAGTGAGTACACGTTAAACCAAACCTCCCTTTCGGCTGTGGGAGGAAGTGATTATTCCTGGGAGTGTACTAAAGCTGAAATTCCCTCCAGGTATGCTCCTTCTGGACTGTAAAAGGAATGAAGCAGCAGTAAAGCATAAACCTTTTCAGTGTAAAGGGGAAAAAAGAGAGGGAAAACAGGAGTTCTTTTCGTTTGTCAGGACTCAATGCAGAGCTCTCCTGCAAGTCTCTGCATGAGGTGCAGCCTGTTTCCTGAGCAGGTGACTCTGCAGTTAGGTGCCAGGCCTGTTCACTGCTCTGGAGAGTTTGGCATCTCTTGTCCAGTGCTCTGAAATTCACCCTGGCAAGATATTGGGCACGCTGCAAAGATGGAAGTGAGGATCAGAGGATCACATCAGGAGACTGTGAATAGTCCCAGCCCAGAGGATCTACCCCAAGCCATGAGAACAGCCCAAACCTCAGAGCCAGCTTGGAGAAGTGATGGGGATCACCCCAGGAAAAGAGGTGGCAAGAGAGCAGAGCTTGCACCAAAATGCCTTCCTGCTTCCCCAGACTGTCCCATGCTGTCCTGGCACCTGTGTGTGCTCAGCAGAAGTGCCACCATGGTCCTGCAGAGACCCAGAGAAGCTCAACCTGGCTCAGCTCTGGTCTGCATGTGGTGGGCAGCTGGCAAACCAGCACAGAAACAAACCAGCAGCTTCTTTACCCCCCTTGGCATCCCAGTGAGGCACTGGCACACAAGGGGATCCAACTGCAGCACTGCCCTCCACCTTGGGGCAGAGCTGGGCATTTCAGGGCCAGAACTGCTTGCAAACATTTTATTTCCCCAGTGCTTGGCATTGCCATTGTTGGTTTCTAGATGATTTCAGCTGCAATGCATTAATAACTTTAAAAAACCAAGCCCAAAGTAGCTGTTTCATTTCAGATACTGTGGGAGGCAAGGTGTGCTCTTCTGTCTCAGGTCTTACATTCTTTTCTTTCCTCTTGGAATTGTTGCCTTTGCTCATGGCTTTGGGTATTTTCTTTTTGCATTGAGGGAGCAGCCAGGACCCCGGGCCTGGACAAGGGGCACATGCTCAGGCTGACAAAGGCATCGTAAAGGTCTCAGCACTGGCGTAATTGCTGTGTGAAGTGCTGGTGGGTTTTTTTAATGAGACATTTCTTGTGTTCAGAGTCTGATTGTTTAAGTTTAACTGAGCCCTGTCTCAGTGCTAAAAAGCAAAGAATTGCTGTGAGACTGGCAGAAGCAGTTTTGCATTTTAAAGATGGGAAAGGGGGGAATTGGATCAGCTCCCAGATGGCAAAACAAGGCTCTTGAGTTGGAGGATCAAGAGACCTCAGGCCTGCATGAAATCCCACATGGATTTTGGAGGAAGTCAGTGTAGTGGGTGAATCCCTACATAGCCATGCATGTGCCTGTGGGTACGTCTTGCAGTGACTGTCACGTTCCCTTGACAACACTTTATAATCTGTTCAGTCTATGACATTTTTTCTTGACGAGCAATGCTGGGAGGAGGTGGGAGGCAGGTTCTGCCCAGGCAGGCTGGTGGGAGCTTGCTGACTTCAGCACCCTCTGAGCTGCTCTGCTCAGCCACGGTTTGCATTGCTCAGGACTGCTCTGCCTTTACAAGTTGGTTCAGTTCAGGGTGCCCAGTTTGACCTTATTACAGCCCCAAAACAAAACTGCCCTCAGAACTGCCTGTGGGACAGCCTTGTGCCACATGGGAGGCTCAGAGCAGCCAGCAGCGTCCCCATGTCCCTGTGCCACCACCCCACCAAGCACATGTGGTGGCCCTCCCTCAGGGGACTGACAGCCCAGAGCCACTGGAGCAGCAGGAAGATAAACACCAGTTCGCCTTGACCAGGACACTGGGACTGGTGGGAACTGATGGAATTCCCAGAAGAGCCACCACACCACCACCTCTTCTTCCCCCTGAGTCATGCCCAACCATTGGGAGTCTGCTGGGCCTACAGACCCTGTACTGGACATGGAGAGCAGTGGGATGTCAGGGATCAGCAGCAGATTGCAGCTGCTCCTTCACCTTTTCAGCAAGCCCTAGGGATTTCCAGGATTCCACAGGGGCAGATGCTTCCCAGGTGTGGTCTGTAGCTGGTGGTGGATGGATACACCCAAACTTGCTGTAGCACAGGACAAGCTCCATCCCTGAACTCTCCAATTCCTCACCATGGTCCCAGCAGCCAGCGTGGATTTCAAGGAAGCTGATGAAGAAAGCCACCCCTCTCTGTCCCTTTTCCAGGCAGCAAAACCTTTTCCCAGGGGAAGGCATAGCTCCTCATCAAGCCAGTGGGATACAGGGGTTCTCAGCCCCACTGCAGCCCCTGCTCTGTGGCCACGTGGCAGCTGGTCCCAGCCAGGGGAGAGGGATGCTGGGTTTGGATCCCGTTGGTGGCCTGTGGTGGGCTGTGTTCGCCTTTCCCCAGGAGGATGGATTCCTTCACACCAAAGCAATGGCATCAGAATAAACGATTGCTGCTTGATCCCAGGCCCTGCGCTGCCTTCGGTCTCCGCTAACCAAATCCAGCATTTCTAAATATACACTGGAGTCTTATTTTCTCGCTCCGATCTTTATTTGCCTCCAGATAAGCTGAAACAGATGGGGTGTTTCACAACAGCCGCTTGCTGGGGATGTCAGATGGAGAAGGGCACACCCCTGCTGCTTTTCTGGGAAAGATCCCCTCTCCAGAAGGTCTCTGAAGATGATGCCGACCCTCCTCTGGCCTTTGCCGGGGCTGTTGCCTACCCATGAGCAGCCTGGAGGCTGCAGGTTCCCAGCTCATGGCAGTGGGCTCTGGGATGAGAAACAACCTCCTTGAGCAGAGGGAAGAGGCATCTAAGAGGCAGAAGGGGAGAAAATGCTGTGGAAATTCCACTATTTCAGAGTCTGATGCTTTCTTGGTAGAGCTTGAGGTGGCATTCCTTGCTTCAGGGTGCTGGAGATTGTGATGGGCCCCTGCAACCCAAGCAGGAGTTGTGCCACACAGGGAGGGATGCAGAGCTCCACTGTGGAATACATGGACACTCCATTTGCCTCCCCATGGCTCAGGGTCTCAGTGTCAGTAGGGGCAGCCGTGGAGTCTGCACATCCATGTGGATTGTGGTGCTCTGGGCTGCCAGGGATCTGGAGCAAGGGGCAGCTGGAGGCCAGTCATAAAGCTAAAGGAGAGAAAAGTCATCTCCAGGCTTGAGGTTTTATACTGGAACCAGGATAAATTCCTGAGCAGAAGAGGCTGGCTTGGGTTTATCCCCCAAAACAATGGCCCTGCGATCCAGGCAGGAGCCAGGCTGAGCCCTGCAGACTCATGGCGCTGTGGGCCAAACCGGATCCCAGCTCCAGCTGTGGGGGCAAGTTCATCCTTCCTCTCCTTTCTCGGAAGAGCTGGCATGGTATGACCCTCCCGTGGGACCTGGCCAGCACTCCTGGGTGCATTTTGCTTTCACAGCATCATCCACAACTTCCACAGGATGAAGGGAGAACTGTGCCTTGTGCTGGGGACCTGGGTGAAGCTTCAGGGGCGCTCATCGGCTGAGACACCCCGCATGGTTCTCATTTACTGTGATATATTTTGGGGAAGGGGAGAGCTGTCTAGGGAGCAGAGAGGATTGAAATATGAAAGTTAATTAAATAAAACCATCAGTCAAAGGAAACAAACCTTCCCAGCCCAGCATCCTTCAACTGTTCAGAAGGGATGGGCTGTAGCCAAAACCAGTTGTAGTCGTTTAATGATTTGGCCATGAAAATTTTCACTTACAGGCTGTTTGAGGAAAATAAATGGAAAAGAAAAAGAAATATAAAATATTCCATGCCTGGGGCTCCCTCTTAATAGAGACATAAAGATGACTTTGACATTCCCAGAACCACAGTGCTCTGGGAAAACATGGGATTTGCATGTTATTGTGCAGGGCCATTGGGGGAGAGCAGGGAGGGATTTTTCTCTGGAGTGGGAAAGCAGAGCAGCAGAGTCCACATCCCTGAACATCCCCCCTCGCCTCCTCCCCGGGGACATGCAGAGGGAGAGGTTGTTGCTGGGGCTGTGTGTGGTTACTGTTAATGTTTGCTCATTCATGGGATTGATTGGGTTTTAATTATGGAGGCTGCTTGGCATCCTGGCTCTCAATATCAATGGCAAAAAGGGACTCCTGTGTTCTCCCCTGGAGGTGGCATTGCCTTCCCCGGGTTTGGGACCAAGCTCTTGGTAGATGCACCATCCCAGAGCTTCAAAGAGCTCTGCTGGCATCTCCCCCAGCCGCAAAGCACGACAGAATGGCAGCACACTGGGGCTCAGGGGAGTTTTCCACATCCACATCCGCAGCAGTGCTCACGGCGCCGTTTCGCAAGGCCCTGTGCCCCTGCCCCTCACATGGAGCCCAGTGCTCCCTGACCCAGCCATGCCCCGCCACGTGCCAAGGGGAAGGCTGCAGGGGCACATGGATCATGTAAATTTGAGTGGAAAGAAGGGGCTGGCATTTGAGCCTTCAGCATACCAAGCTTCCCTTTGCAAGGAGGTTTGGGAACAGCTGGGGGGAGCTGGCCAAAGGCAGCTTCGCAGCTTTATCAGCATGTTCAGGAAAAATCACAGCTGAAAAAGAAATCCAGCCAGCTTCCTGCTGCCTCCAAACCACTAGCTCCAGGACCTCGGGGAATGTTTGGCGTGGGTTTGCACCTCTGCAAGCACCTTTTGGCCGTGCATCCTCTCCATCCAGCAGGGATGCAACTGCATCCCGTGCTCAGATGTGCCCGTGGAGAGTGGCACATGCTCAGGTACCCCCACACCTGCACCGTGCCATCTCTGGGCTCACCCAGCACTGCTCCCACTCAGGACAAGTTTGGGGCTCAGGACCCAAACAACATCCACTGTCTCTAGCAGAGCTACCCAGGCTGGGCTGGGAGTTGTGCTGGTGTGGTTGTGCAGCCCACTGTCCCATGCAGACCTTGGCACAGTGGTTCAGTGTGCTCAGGCAAGGACCAGCCCTGCAGGTAGGGCCAGGCACAGTGGCTGGAAGGCCCGAAGATGCCTGGAGCTGCCACAGCTGCCTTGGCTTGTGCTGAACACACAGAACTGAAGTTGGGAAGGCCAGCCCCCTATGCTAACCCTCAAAGTCGCTAATAAAGCGCTAATTAAAAGCACTTGGAAGGAGCAGCCCTGCCAGAAGGAGGGGCAGAGACACAAGAGCCTTTCATTGTTTAACGGGTTGTGCCCATTCATCCATGGAAGGCAGCCTTGGAGGCTCCTGGCCCCTCTGCCCAGTGTGCAGGGTTGTTTATTCCCCTGGTTATAAAACAGGCAGAAGGGCTGTGCCTACACCATGCACCAAAAAGGCCCTGTGGGCATGGACCTGGGAGCAGGAGCCTCTCCACTCCTCTCCTCTGTGCCAGGGACTCCTTGCTGGTGGCAGGGCAGTGGCAGAGCCACCTCCCTGCTCTGCAGTGCCTGGGAGGAAAATGGCATCTCTGGGGGAAGCCTCCCAAGTAGTTTTCAGCTCCCATTCACTTCGAAGCAGGGCAAGACCCATGTGAAGAGGCAGGACTGAGGACTGGGCTGGGGTGTGCAGCTCTGCTCATCAACTGCTATTGTTCACAGCTCAATTACACCCGACCAGGGCTTCCAAAGCTCAATCCCAGGCTGCTGGAAAACTGGAAGAATGAAGTGAAGGAGAAGGGCCGCATCAACTGTCCTAACAACGTAAGGATTGTCTGTTCTTCTGTGGGCTGGCTGGTCTCCATCTGCAGGAGGAAGGGGGAATTTTTGGGCAGAAACCCACCAAAAATGGCTCTTATTGGGCATCTGATCACAGTGGTGCTCAGACACTTGTTTCACCTCCTTTCCCCTCCTTTCCCTGAGCTTACTGCTGTGCCTGGTTAAAGTAGGTCCCACCTTTTTGATCCTCCTTGTGTGCTCGAGGCACCAGGCTTGGGGACAGGGCCACCCTTGGGCTGACAGTGCAGCACTGCCCAATTTGACCTCTGCAGCTGCCTTTGGGAAGCTCCCAAGATCCTAACGGGGTGAAGGCTGCACATCCTGCACAGCCTTTTGATGCAAAGGACCTGCTTTCCCCAGAGTAAAGTGAAGATAGATTTAAGCCAAGCTTTTTAAAGCCCTGTGACAAACACAGACCTCAGGGCATGGTGCGTGTGCCTCATCTTGCTGTGAAACGCAGCCTTGGCCTGAGCTGACAGAGAGGTGAACCCCACCCTGGTGCTGAGCCTAGATTTATCGTCCCAAACAAAGCCTTGCTAATGGCAGTTCTGAAGGAGGCAGTTCCCACAAGGCCAGGGGAGCCGGGCTGGCTAATTAATGTCATACACAGGCACTTGGAAAAGACGTTGCTCAGAAACTGGTCATGCTGCTGCCTGGGTGATTTCTCCTCTCCGTTAAGCCTCTGCTGTGGCTCCAAGAACTCCTGTAGCCCAGCAGGACCTCCCGACAGCTCACAAATGTAGGTTTTCCACGGAGACATTTAGGGGAGACGTTTTTCAGCCCGTTGCAGAGGGATGTGGCCACATGACTCCCATTAGCACTAATGGGAAACGTGTGACCAGAGCCCTCGGCGCCTGGCAGAGCATTAACCTCACACTGCTCAGCCTGGACTGGTGGCTGTGCTGGCTTTGCAGGCTCCTGGCCATGGCTCAGGGGAAGGCAGGGGATGAGGGGGATCGTGTCTAACCCTGCTTTGTTTTTTCCTGCAGTGCTGTGAAGCCATTTACTCCAGTGTCTCGGGGCTGAAAGCTCACCTGGCCAACTGCAACAAGGTAGGTCCTGCCTTTTACACCCTTTTCTCAGAGGTGGCTTTGGTGTTGGGTTTTTTCTTCCCCCCCCCCCCGCTGGTTTGGAAGGAACAAGCCAAGGGACAATGGCACAGGTTAAAGGATGGTGGCTGCTGGAGGTCTGGCTGGCAGTGCTGCTCCAAGTGAGTTGTCACCAGGCAGATGAAGGCAGAGAGGCTCAAGCTGAGCAGTTGGGATGGAGGGAATGTAGCTGCCATCCCAGTTATAAAGAAAAGGTCCCAAAACAGACTTCTCAGCCAAGCCCAGACCCCTGACACACAAAGTGTCCTGGGGACACAGCGGTGGGTCTAAGTCCTCCTGCCTCATTGTCCTCCTGTCCCACAGCAGCCCCTGCCCAGCTGGTCCCAGCAGCCCCCAGATCATTCACAAGCCCCTGGCTAACCAGCATGGCCAGCATGTCACACAACCACACATCAGCCACAGCAGCTCAGAGCCAAGGAGCTGGGTGCTGGAAACTGAATGTTTCCTGAGGCAGGTGGGAATCAGGAGTCTTCTTTCATCAATTTGGGCAGCCCTACAGCCCCTCTGGAAGCCCAGCTGGAGGGATGCTGGTGGGGTGCCTCCTGGGATAAACTGAGTCTGTAAGAGGCACTGGTCTGTGCAGAGCCCAGTGCCCTCCCAGTGGATAGATGGAGCAGCCCTGAGTGCCCTGCAGCTGTCCCAGGGGAGTGATCAGGAGCTCCATGTAGGTCCCTCAAATTGGAACCAAGTAAGAGCTGCTAAATCTTTATACCCTGAAACATTTCCAGCTGCAGCTTCCATTGAATGGAGCTTCCAGGAGGCAGCTCCAATACATACCCCGTGGTTATTAAAAACACCAACTCCCGCACTCCTCCAGCGCTCGCTGGAACAGCAGCCCTTAATGAGATCATTTAGAAAATGGGCTGCAGAGATCCGGCAGGAGAAGCTGGATTTATGCAGGATGAAAGAGCAAACACAGAAGACTAGGACAGCTCCTTCTCTGAGAGAAAAATGGAGCTGATTTCTGGTTGGTTCCATGCATGGGGAGCAGCCAGGATCTGCATGAACATTTCCATGAACCACAGAGCTGCACCCTCTGGATCTGGCACAGCTGGGGCCAGGTATTGGGAGTCAGCAATGGGAAGTTGCTCTGCGACCCCCACACTGCCATCAGCAGGATTCTTTCCCTTAGAGGAGAAGATTTACTTTAAATATATGTGCCAACAAATTTGGCATAAATGAATCACAGCCCCTCCAGAATTGGTCTGTGATTTCCACTGTAAAATCCTGCAGAACTGGTCGCAATACATAAAACCTTAGCAAGAGCAGAGGCTGCTCCTAGGCAGCATCCCATCCTCAGTGGGGATTGATACACCGGGGCAATTTTGCACAAGGATTCCTGAAGCCAGGCCTGTCCTCTCCTGAAATGAGAGACCTGTCTAGCTCAAGATTTACAGCTATGGAGAAATTCCCAGGGAGGAAATATATGGCCCAGAGGGGCCCATCCATAACCCCCTCGTCAATAGAGAGCACATTATCTCCCACGTGCTGTGACCTGCAGCATAGCCAGGAGATCTATCATCCCACCAGGGCGCTGGTGACAGGAATCCAGCAGTCACCCTGGCTCTTTGACAATGTAACAGGAAAATTAGGTGAGTGTTGGACATAAATCTGATGGTGGTTCAGTCCCAGGGGATCACAGATCTGCTGACTGCAAGAACACAGGGCAATGGCCCCACCACCTGACGTTGGGGACACACAGGCAGCAGCACGAGTGGCATGGAATGAAACTCAGAAAGAGGATGTGGCTCTGAGCTCCTGGCTCAGCACTGAGGCTGGCAGAGATCTGGTGGTTCAGACATTAGTGTTTGTTTTGTGTCACTTTAAGGCCAGGGGAGGCTCAGGGCCAGGGGAGGGCCACCCCTTGGGGCACTCCGGGCTCTGCAGGGGCTGCTGTGTCTTGCAGGGGGACCACTCAGTGGGCAAGTACCGCTGCCTCCTGTGCCAGAAGGAGTTCAGCTCCGAGAGTGGCGTCAAGTACCACATCATCAAGGCTCACTCGGAGGTAAGGAATCAGCTGGAGCTGGGCTGGGCTGGTCCCTGCTCCAACACATGCGTCCTTAGGCTTTCCCTTTCCATCCATCCGTCCGTCCATCCATGTATCCATGTCTGTTAAGAGCAGAGCTGAGTAACAGTTCCCAATCAGCCTGAGGGTTCTTCCCTATCCCCCTTGGTGTCCCTGACACCCCCAGGCTCGTTCCAGCAGCTCAGCACTGAGCAGTTTGACCTCAGGGAGGTGATGCCAGCGGGGTTAGGGGTGGGGCAGGCTCGGGTTGTGTGTGCTGGTGCCAGTATCGGTGCCAGTGCCTGTCCCCAGGACTGTCACTAACCCCCGTGTCACCCCACGGACACAGAACTGGTTCCGAACCTCCTCAGAAGCCAGCCGGAAAAAGAAAAACAGGGAACAGCTTTCTTCCAGCAAAGAGGAGAAAAAGAAAAGCACAAACGGGAAGAAGAGAGGGAGAAAACCCAAGGAGAGGCCTCCGGAAATGTCCCCTAAGGGCAGAGAGAGCGTGGCAGCAAAGACTAATCACAAGAAAACCCTCGAGCACTGGGAAGGCTCCCGGGGCAGCCCCGAGGGGGACGAGCTTGTCCTCAAGCCCCCGAGCCAGCGGAAGGGAGGAGCCAGCAAGATGCCCGAGAAATGAGCAGCTCAGAGACTCGTCTCCGAGGATTCGTTTACAGCCCAGGGTAACAGGGTGGGGGTCTCTCCCAGTTTTATGTCCCCTCCTCCCCATCCCACCTCCCTTTGCCCCACCCTCCTCTCACCCTCTTTTTACAAAAAGAAAGGAAAAAAAAGAAAAAAAAAAAGACAAAATACCAATTAACCACTTTAAACAAATCACGGACCTTGTTTCACACTGGAAAACAAACAGGATCAAGGAAGCTGGAACGTTCTCCACCCCCTGCCCATGTACATACCCCTCGGTGGGGCCCCGCTGCCTCCCCCGGCCCGTGATTCCCCTCCCCTGCGCCAACCTGGTGACGCTTGAGCGAAAGAGAAGTGCAATAGCAGCGGGGTCCCGTGGGCGGGGACCCTCCCCCGGCGGCTCCGTGCCGGGCCGGGGAGCTGCCCACCTGTCCGGCGGCCTCCCAGCTCCAGGGTGATGTTTCCAAAGATGTTTGACCTGGTCGGGCAGAGGATGCTCTGGTGAGGGGGAGTTGGCAGCGCTTTCTTTCCCTGCGGGTCGAGGGGGAAGGTGTTCGGCGGGGAGCGGCTCTGTGGGGCGTCAGCTTGGCAGGGTTTGTGTGCGTGGTGCGAGGCACAGGCAGAGAAGGGAGCAGGGAGCGTGACATACGCTGGCGGTGTGGGAGGTGTGAGCAGGAGAGGGAGTGCTCTGGGACTGCTCAGGCTAGAGGGTTTAGTGGAAAGTTGTGGGAATGCTGTGGGCACCGTGGAGAGTGGCAGTGCAGCCATGGAGGTGGTGCAGTGAGGGAGCTGTGCCTCGGTGCTTGGGTTGTGTTTGCCGGGCCTGGAGTGCTTTGATGGCAGAGACATGATGCCAGTGTCAGGGGGAGATGGCAGCCAACGAGCTGTCCCCTGGCCTGGGGACATCCTAGGGTGATTCAGGGTCCCACCGTGCTGTCCCGAAGGTGCTGATCACCCAGGAGGGAGGAATGGAGTCTCAGTTCCCCAGCTGTGGCCACAGGAGGTGTGTAACAGGGACAGGGGCAGCATTGAGAGACAATCACATCATGCTGTAGGATGAGCCCAGTTGCTGCCCAGGCACTTCACATTCCCCTTGTCCTTTCGGGCTGGGACCCACCATAGGAGGAGTCTCTGCTTCCAAAGATCCATCTGAGCCCCTGACCACCCCCCACGGGGTGACAGGTCCCTGTGGTGCCATCCCTGCTAGTGCTCTTCCCCAGAGCTCCTCTTTGCTCCTGTGCTGACACTGTCATCGCACCTCACTCCAGCCCGGGGGGAGCCATCCCTGGACCAGGATGTGCCCATCTCCAGACAAAACCAGGCTACCTCGGTCCTTGGGAAACGGGCACGTTTCCTCTCAGTAACACAACAGAAAACCTTAATTCGATCTTTCCCCTATGCAGAGCCAGGAAAGAGGCATCAGAGGGGGAGCTTCTGCTTTTGCTTTAATCAATTCAAACCTCAGTCCTCACTTTCCTTCACTGCTCCTTGTCACCCACCAGAGGCTCGGTATCATTCCCTGCTCTGAGCAAAGGCTCAGTGATAATTAACATCCTCCACTGGCAGGTTATTCCAGCCAGGGAGGGGGGACAGTGGTGTCTGAAGCCAGGGTGGCTTCTCAGGGAGCCAGGGCTCCTGCTCTGTGCATGGCTCCAGCACCTGGATCCACCATCAGCATTTCCCAGCGAGCTGGGCACGTGCATGCAGCTGAGGGAGCTGCCTGAGCATTGCTGCCTGTGCTGGGCCTCGAGGCAATTAGTGAGAAAGCTTAATTAGTCACTGCAGCTCAGCCTGGTCACTGCTTGCACTTCATCGGATCTGTGTTTGGATGGTGTCAGTGGGGTAGATCCTGCCTCCCTGGGGAAGAGAGAGAGCTTTGGGAGCTGTAGGATAGCTTGGAACAGCTCACAGGCAGCAGCAGGAAGGGGAGTGCTGGCAGAGCTGTGGGCCTGGCACTGAAATCTCTGTGAGGGTGCCGAGGGAGCCTCTGAATCCCAAAATCATATCCTGCCATGGAGAGAATTCCCCAGGAAAGCTCCATGCCCTGGCCTGGGGAAGGGAAATCTGGGTAGCCTGGGCTGCTGGCTTGGATGGTCACCACACAATCCTCACTGTCTCCCCTTGGGCATGGCCTGGGATTCTGTTCTCATTAACATGCAATTAATTGGCTTCTCATTGATTAAATTAACAGGCAGCACTGTGCTCCACAGGGGGAAAGCTGTGGGAGCTGCTCAGGGTGGGATAGACATGGGAAAGGGCTGGCTCAGGGGGTCATCGTAGGGTCTGATCAAAACCCACTTCTGCTTCCATAATGAGTGTCTGGCAGGGGCAGAGACAGCTGCAGTGGCCTCACAGAGTCACACCAGCCTGGAGTGGACCCCAGGGACTGTCTAGGGTCTCAGGGCAGGCAGTGAGAGCAGCAGTCCTGATGCTGGGGCTGTCCCTGTCACCCTCAAAGCACTCACAGCCCCAGTGAGGGCAGCAACATGGTCAGGTGGGAATTTCGATGAGAAAGTGAAATCTTCAGGGTTTTTTTCCCCCAAAAAGGGGTTTTCCCCACTAGTCATCATTTGGAGAGGAACATGTCCCACCCCCACGTTCTCCATGAGATATCCTTTACTCTCCTCCTGCTTGTCCAGGGAAGGTTCCAGAGCAGTGCTGGGATCACCAGCACCTGCCAGTGCCATGACACAGGGGAGTGACACCACAGTGGCATTGCTGGGGGCCAGTAGGTTGTGCCCCTTCAGGTGCTCCCAGTGAGGCAGTGCCAGTGGGAAAACCACCTTGATCCAGAGGGACAGGCAAAGGCTGCAGGACCTGATGGGGGACGAGGTGTCCTGGCCCCTTCCATCCCATCACCTGTGGGATCTGGGGATTTTGTCACCCCACAGCAGTGACGCTGTGGTCCCTCACCTCCACTCTTGAGGAAACCCACCATCCCATCACCCATGTCTCCAAGGAAAGGGCTAAACCTCCATGGGAGCAGGCATGGACTGCAAGCCTGTGGGAAGACCTCATGGAAAGTTTGGATTGCGGGGAACTGGGGAACCCTTGGCACCAACACCATGCCCTGGTGAGGTTGGCTGTGTCACACCAGCTCCAGGGATGGTGGATGGAGCTGCCCGGGCCTGGAGCATCTCTCACCCCCAGGAACCCTGGGAGCATTTTGTTCTTTTCTTTCTCTCCTCGTGACACCCATCCCACGGCATATCCGAATGTTTCTCGTCGATGCCAGTTATTAGTGCATAAGTGTATTTTGGGGAAAAAATTAAAACAGAAAAAAAGAAAAAGGAAAAAAAAATTTTCAATTTATCACTTGTAACCATATATATAAATATATAAATATATATATTAAAAAGTGTTTATTTGCAAAAAATAAAATTGTTTTAACGGTAAACTATCTTATAATAAACTCCCGATTTGTGATGATCTGTTCTTTTGTTAATCATTGACAAATCCTCAAGTGGAGAGTACTGTCCGAGCAGCTCCGAGCAGCGCCGAGGCGCTCCCTGTACTGTATGTATGAAACAGCTGTATCAAATAAATGGTTATTGATTTTTTATTAGCACTGTCGTCACCGTTATTGGGCAGTTGGGTGGGAGGGTGGGACATGGGATCCAGGGGGTTTGGATTTGTCCTTCCTGGCAGTGGTTGAGAGGATTCTCCCCAGCTGCTGGGGATGGAGCATGTGGTCACCAACCCAGGGGTGGCCCCATAACTGCGATGGGGAAGGTGAGGACTGGTGATGCTTGCTGCACCAGCACTCAGCACAACCAGCACTCCTGGTGCCAGGAGGATCCCCAAGCCCACAGTCCAAATCCCAGCCAGCCCCCCACTCCCATAGTAGAAATCCCCCTAAAGCTGCTTCCAACCCACCCATCCCGTCAGCAGCATCCAGCGTGTCCTGGCTCCAGGGGCCACATCCAGCCCAGGACCTCTCCTCTCTGGGGATCTCTGCGGGACCCGGGGTCACCCCCCGGCTCTCCCAGCGTGGGAATAAATCCTCTTCTGCTCCCTAATGGCTTTTTTGGCACCGAACCCAAGTCAGAGACAGATTTAGACTGATCTCGCTGCTGGCTGAGAATGCAGCTTTTCCCCATGGGCTCTCTCGCCTCCCCGAAGACGGGTGGGGACCCCGGGAGCGGTGCTCGCCTTGCCCCCCCGCCCCAAACATGTGGTACCACAAACCTCAGCCCCGGGGCTACCCGGCCGTGATGGGAGCCGAGTGCCGAGTAAAACCAGATCCCACCCAGCACCCCGGGACTCCCACGGGGCCGGGGTCCTCCCAGCTCTCCGCAGTGCCCAGAGACATTGTCAGAGCCCGGGTCTGATCTCGCTTTCCCACAGCTGCAGGGTGGTGGGGGGTGCTGTGTGTTGCACCCCTCAGCGTCATGGGCAGGGATGCTAATATCACCCCATAGCGCCCACCGGTACCCACAGCATCACTGTGAGCCCCACAGCACCCACCCATGCCCAAAACACCCACCTACATCTCCAAACACCCATCCGCACCCCACAACCCACCCCTTGTGCCCTACAGCACCCAGCCGTGCCCACATAGACTAATGTCCCCGCACAGCTCTTACCCATGACAGCACCCCTGTGTGCCCTATCACCCATCTGCCGCCCAGAGCACCCATCCAATCACCCCCGAACCCCGAGCCTCCCGTTCCCGCGCCCTCCCCGTCCCGCACTACAAGTCCCGGGGATCCCCGCGGCAGCGCCGCCCCTCCGCTCCCCGCCCGCTCCCGCCTCTCCCCGCAGCACCATGGCCGCGGCCCCGGTGCCTGAGGGGGCTCCGGTAGAACAGCACGACAGGTAAGACCCCACTTTCTTTTCCCCGGGAAAATCCCTCCGGGACGGGACCGACACTGCGGCGCCCCGGACCGGCCGCTTCCCGTTTCCCGCCGGCTCCGGGGGGGTTGCGGTGGCGGTCCCGTCCCCCACGAAGCCACTTCCGCGAGTGGGGCCTCCCCGAGTCCATCGCACCATGAAATCCCTTCGCTTTTCCCACCAGCCATTTCTTCCCACCCCCTCTTGATCCCTTGTTTATTTTAGTCCCTTTTCTTTCCTTTTCATGTTGTTACCTTTTCCCTTGTTTACCTTATTTTATGGGTTTTGCCCTTGATATCCCAGCAGATAAAACACAGCCTCTCATTTTCCAAGCTTGCTCGAACATGCTCCATCAAGATGAAGAGTGGGACCACCTAAACTTTTCCACCGAAAAACCCCATACATGGTGATTGTCCCCAGCCCACCCCCCCCACACACACACTCATGTTTCCCCTCTATCTTCCACCCCCTTTTCCTGTGCAATCCTCAGAGGACTGACTGTTCCCAAACATCAGATATCTAGGAATTGCATTTGGAGCGTCACTGGTGCTCTGGGGATGTGGCAAAACTTACAGGGATGGAGCATCCCTGAATCCCTGGTCGTAGGGTACCAACACCCCACAGTGCAGACCAACCAACCTTGGAGTCAGTGCCAAAGCATCCTGCCTGTTCCCATCCCTCATGTTCCCATCCTGCATGTTCCAGCACCTAAATCCATTGCTGGCAGCTGCCTGTGCCCTTCCTGTCGGCAGTGGACAGCGGGGAGGATGAGGATGAGGATGAGGATGAGGATGAGGATGAGGATGAGGATGAGGATGAGGATGAGGATGAGGATGAGGATGAGGATGAGAGGAAGGAGTCTCCTCGAGTTGTGCCGGTTGAGTGAGGGATGAGTAACTGGGTTGTGTAACAGAGCCCCTTCCACTGTGGCTCCCACTCAGTATAAATAGCAAGAGATAATTGGCTTTGCAGAGGGAAATGTTTGTCCTTTTGTGGTGAGGGAGCAGAGTCCATAATAGAGCTGGAAGGGGTGCCTGTGCATGGAGCTGCTGAGATGAACCATCCATCTCCAGGTGGCTCTGGCCAGGACAGAGCTTGGTACAAGGCTGGGTAAACCAGGAGTGACGTTCTGTGGGTTCCAGGATGGGCATGGGCATGACATGTGACAGTGGGATGGCAGCCAGGTCTCTCCATCCCTTGTGTGGGTTCCTCTGTCCCTTGGGCAGGCTCATTTATCCTGTTTCTGGGTTCCTCCATCCCTCAGGCAGGTTCCTCCTTCATTCCTCAAGCAGGTTCATCCCTCCCAGGGTTCCTTGATCCCTTGGACATGTTCCTCCATTCCTTGGCTGTGTTCCCTTGGAATGGTTTCTTGGATAGGGAAGGCCCTGCCAAAAGCCAGCACACGTGGATCCAGCCCAAGAAAGTCCAGTGATGGAGTAAGTAGGTTTGACCTCCTGTGGGTGCTGCTCACAGGATGGGATCTGGGAGCAGGACCCTCTCCTGGGAAAAGGCATCATTCCACTGGGGGCTTGGTGTGTCTGCAGTTCTTACACCAATCCAGTGACAGTAGTTGTGACCAAACAAGGAAAATCTACATGCAGTCTAGCTTCCATCCTTAAATCCGTGGGGAAACCCACCCAGCAGATTCCAGCACCAGAAGGAGCAGAAGGCCTTTGTGCCTGCTTTCTTCTTTCTCCATATCTTAAGTCTGCCATTAGAGGAGGGATTTGCTTAAAAATCACCTGGAAGAAAAAAGTCCAGAGCTCAGGAATTTCAACTTGTGCAAGAGCTTAGAAACTGGGAAGGGGTTTGGGAAGCAGAGGAGATTTGTGCCAGCAGGAAGGCTCAGTCATAGCTGGCCTTTGGAGCCAGTGTGTCCCACCTGGGAGTCCAGTGGGAATGTGGGGTGGGATGCTGGGAGACTTGCTCCTGTTGCCTGGACATTTAACAAAGGCAGGAAAAGTGGCAGCAGGAGCACACGATAAGGAACAATATCCCTGGGCGAGGGCTCCTCGTGCTGTGTCCCGCATCCCTTTGCTTTTTTGCCTCTTTAATGAGAAGGAACAGAAGTTGCTCCGGAACAGAATTTTATTTTTAAACTTCTGAGAGAGCTTTTACAGTGAGAGGGGAGTCTGGGTGGAAATCAGGGATGGAAAAGTTCCTTTGATCATCGCTCACTTCCCTGATGTCAGGGCAGGAGCTGTGGCTCATGCTGGGGTCAAGTTACCCCAAAACCCTCCTGTCCCTGTCCCCTGCCTCAGGACCAGCCCCTCATCTCTGGTTCCCATCAAGTTTCTGTCTTTCGAGATGATGCTCTTCAGGTCCTGTTGCTGAGCAGGAGCAGGGGGTGTTTCTTGCCAGCTCTGGGAGGCAGTGTGTTTCCTCTGCCTCTGGAATAACCTTGATGGCTCAAAGGAGGAAAGGGTCTTTATCCATTTCTGGCCCCATCTCCAGATGTTGGTGCTAAGCAGGAGGGAGCACCCTCCCTGGAACCCCTCGGCTGTGGGTGTGCAGAGGCCAAGCTCCTGTCTCACCTTGCTGGGGTGGGCTGGGGTCTCACTTGGTGGCCATGGGACTTTGTCAGGATGCTCCGTGTCTCTGGCAGAACCTGGCTGCCCTCTGGTGTGTCCTGTGCCACCTCCTCCCTTCCTTGGCAGCCAGAGGCTGTGGACTGAGGGCTGCTCTGCTCCAGGGCTGGCCTGGACCCCCCTCCTGTGGTCCCCAACATCTCCCACCCTTGCCACATGTCCTGCCCTTCAGCAGCTGCCTGGCTCCCTGGGCTTCCCGCAGGATGCCCAGGCTCCCTGCCCTCCCTGGAGAGGTTGATGCTGGAAGAGGAGCTGGCTGGCCCAGGGGGGCAAGGGCAGCTGGCAGGGGGTGCTGAGGGAGCGGATGGCCGGGCACAGCAGCCAGCAGGATGTTATTCTTAGCCACCCACAGCCTCAGGGTGTTGAGTTTCACCCACTTGTTTACTCCGGGGGCTGAGGGGACAGTGAGGGGGCAGCTCTTGGGGAAGCTGAGTGACCAGGGGGGATCCTCAAGCAGACCCCCCAGCAATGAGAGCCAAGGGAGAGGTGTGTGAGTCCTGGACCAAAAAGCAGCCCCTGGCCCTCAGCCCCAGCTGCTCCACCAGCTGCATGAGGGGTGCTGGCTGGGTACCCCCTGCCCTGGGGTCATCCCCTCCTGCCCCCTGCAGCCCCCTCCCCAGCAGTGTCCAGAAGTCCCTGGGAACTCACCAGAGCTGGTGGATGTGGATGTGGATGTCACTTTCCAGGTGCCCTCCCTGCTGAGCCCACAGGTCCACGACAGCCGAGCACCCCCAGTCCTGGGAGCAGAGGCGCCGGGACCGGTGTTTATTGCCTGTGCTGGGGGCGGTGAGAGGAGGTGTCACCTCACCCCCAACCCCCCTCTTTTTCTTTAATCAAGCCAGTGCTATTAATATCAGGTAATGAACGTAATCTGGAGGTTAAGCTATCCTCTTATGCTGCTGACCGCCTCACAGCTCCCCGGCACAGACACTGCCCCTGCTCTCCTCCCTTCTCCTGCCTCCATCTTCCAGCCCCGGGATCTGCTGGGGCTCTGCCTCACCCCGGCCCCTTGGGACTCTTCAGTGCCCATTCCAGGGGGACACTCCAGCATGGCCCTGTGCCCCAAGAATCACCCTGGGAGCCCTGCTGGCACAGCCCCTCCCTCACGCTGGTAGTGCCGGAGGTTGTGGGACAGGAGCTGACGTGTGGGCAGGGACAGGGGGTGACACCCTCAGCCCAGGATCACCCCTGGATCGGCGGCAGGGGGAGATGAGCAGCCCCCCAGCCTTCTCCAGCGTCCGCATCTCTGGCTGCTGGGCCCTTGGGCCAGATGGAGGGTGAGTTTTGCTTCGTTTTTGGGTGGGATTTGCTGGTTTTCATCTGTTTGTTTGCTGGAGTGAACTCTCAGTCGCTCCCGTCCCAGTCCCTCAGCCCCAATTCCTGTCTGAAAAGATCACCTTCCCATGGGACATGGCTGCAGCCAGCCGGCCACCGGGACAGGCTGTGGGGGCTGCTGGGGGGTCCACAGGGCTGGGAGCTCAGTCAGTGGGTTGTTTATGGGGCACAGAGCCCAAGACATGCTCTCCTGTCTGCTGCCAAGTTCAGGTTTGGGGCTGTGCCATCTTTCCTTGCTGCTGTGGGTGCTTTTGGGAGCTGCTGCCTTTGCCCTCCCAGCCCAGCATGGATCCAGGGTGGTCGGGGGTCTCTGAAGGCAGCAGGATGCAGAAGGCTGGAGCACAGGGCACAGGGATGGCAATGGGAGCACAGTGGGGAAGGAGAGGGATGTCCCTTGCACATCAGTAAATCCGTGCTTGGACTAAGCAGGAGCAAAATGCTTCCTTCATTTGTGCTGGCACAACAGCAGAGCTGGAGAGCCCTTCTCTGGAGCAGGACCCCCTCAGGCTTCCTCTGAGACGCTCCGGCAAGAATGCAGTAGCCACAGGGAAGGCAAAGCATCCCCAAAAGCTGGGGATGGCCTGGAGAGAGCTGGTGGCAGCCAAGCCCTCTAGGAAGGCTCGGCAGGAGAGGGGTTGCCAAGCCCGGGTGATGTTTCCTTTCCTATTTGCGTGGCTTTGACACTCCAGGGGTTTGCTCTGCTGGGGAGGGTCCATGTGGGACAAGGACCCTCCTCTGGGCAGAGCAATGGCATTGACTCCAGCTCTAAACAGAGTCCCATTCTCTGGGGGCTTCAGCACTGCTGCAGGGAATTTCTGAAAAGAGTAGGGAGGAATGGCCAGTGGAGATGGCTGAGATCAGCCAACCCTTTGGAGCAAGAAGAGCCCCTTCCTGGCAAACGCAGCCGTGGAAAGCATCTACAAATCTTGAAGTGTAACATTAGGAGAAAAGGCATGACCTTTGGAGAGCTCCTGGACAGCCCTGCAGCCCCACAGCCATGCTTCTCCCAAATAAATCATGGGAATTGTGGATTTGATAGGTGTAGAATATCATCTGCCTGTAGAGGATACAGGCATAGAGGTACAGGTTTAGATGATATTGATAGAAATGTGTAGAATTTTGGTGAAAGTCCAGAATTATTTGGGTGAGATAAGGCAGAACACCAACTCTTGGGATGGAATTCAGGTGCTGCCTCCCAGAGCAGCCCCAGGTGTGCAGGGGGAGGATGGCTCCACTCCTCTCCTAGGGTCCCTGCATCCCACAGCAATGTCCCCTCTGTCCCCACAGCCTGGGTGTGCTGCAGGCACCCTGGAGAGCAGAGTGGAGAGATGGCACTTGGGAAAGCAGTGTGGGGCTGTGGCAGTAATTCTGGGCACTGATGGAGCTGTTGGAGTCCAAGCCTCTTCCTCCCTGCCAGGATCTGAGTGATGTTGATGCTGGTTGGACGCAGTGGGAGCAGAGCTCAGCCTTGCTCCAACCCTGCTCCAAAGAAACAGAGCTTTATCCAACTCAGAGTCACGTTGGGAATGGTGGCCTGGGTCAGGATCCGCAGGCTGGCACAGCAGAGCTTGGTGCTGTGTGACCCCAAGGAGCAGAGCATCCCCACAGGCTGGGCTGTCTGGTGGAGACTGATGTGCAGTCCCGGGGGAAAAGCAGCCGAGCAGCCGCGGCTCCGGAGTGCCCGCGCTCCCAGGAGAGGGGCTGGGATGTGGATGAAAGGATCTGCTTTCTTCTGTGGTAAACAACTCTGTTTGTGTCACCTCTGCTTTTATCGAGCCCAAGTGACGTTGTTTGTGCCCCAGCACCCCCGGCTGCTGTCAGCCCTGCTCTGGGAGTAGCACCGGTGGGTGGCGGCTGCTGCAGCATCACCAGAGGGAGAGGAGACCCAAACATCCCTCCTGGGTTTGCTTCTCCTCATGGAAGGAGCCATTTTTTCACAGATAGACACCCCAGAAGGTTTCCCAATGGGTGTAATCTCCTGAGGTTGCTTTTTAAGACTCATAGTTGGGGTGTTTTGGGCTCCTGGTTGAGCCCGAGCCTGGCAGTGCTTGGAACTGGGTGTATGTGCTGGTGGGCTCTGGCAAGGGATGGGGTGTTGGTGTCCTGAGCTCTTGTGGGGAACTCCATGAGTGCACAGCTTAGGGTGGGCATTGGTGGGAGAGGTCCTGTCACAGGGGCAGGAGCTGCAGCCTGCCTTATGTTAACAGGAGTTCAGCAAAGCCAGGCAAATCCCGGGTTCCCTGCCTGCTCCACAGGGATGTGCCAGTGCCAGGGGCAGGGATGGTGAGCTGTGGGCATCCTGCCATGCCCAGGGGGTTTGCCAGGGGGATCCCACCCTGCCCAGGGGGTTTGTTTACTGTGCAGGGGTGGGGGTTGCCGAGTCACTTCACACACAGATGGCCCTTCTGAAATTTTGATCTTTATCTAAAATTATTCTAAAAAGGTCTGGGGGAGGGAAGGGAATTAATCTTCATACCGAAACAGCTTAAAATCAACCCAAAATCTGTAAAGCCCTGCAGTTTAAGCCCTTTCAAGAGCAAGCCATAACAGAGCAGCAGCAAAGCCCCTGCTGGCTTGGCCAGGCTGTACCAAACAGTGACATCTTGGAGCCAGTGGTGCCCAGATCTCTTGGTTTCCCTTCCAGCCCAGTCATGGCTGGGGAGAAAAGCAGCATGAGCAGGGAGAGCCCTTTGCACTTTCTCCCAGGGAGCAGACATCCCTCTGAGGCAGCAGAACAGGAGCAGGGAGGAGCAGGCACTGGTATAAATAATCCTCCCTGTTCCTTAGCTGGCCAGGCAGTGGCTGCAACTTATCTCCTGGTCAGAGGCCACTTGTCACCTCCTGGCCACAGCTGTCCTCCTGCCAAGCTGGAAAGGAGGGTGCCTTGTTCCTCTCCCTCTCCATCAGGGAAGAGAAGGGAGAGTGTTCAGCAGCTCCAGGGCTTTGGGTGAGCTTAGAGCTCTCTCAGCTCCCAGGGCAAAGCTGATGGCTCTGCCCAGCACTGCCTGGCTCTGCCCAGCTTGCAGGCTTGTCCCTGGGGGCTTCAGGACAAGAGGTTGGGAGAAGTAGGTGTTGGGTGTGAGTGGAGCACTCAAAGTGGGGAGAGGAAAGGGATTGGGGATGAGGGATAAGGATGGTTGTACTGTAGCCCATGTGTTTGACTGCTGTCCCCAAGAGAGGCACACCAGGGTGGGTTGTTGTCCCCTGTAACACACCCCTCAAAGCTTTGAGAGCTCACTGGGGGATTTATTTGAGACAGACATTCCTCAGACAGCAGGACTTTAGGGACAGATGTTTGCATGGTGCCTCTGCCAGGTTCAAACTGCTTCTGTGTGAGAATTCCTCAGTGTTGTCTGTGGCCATGGGTCACAGAGATGTGGGTGCTGCACTGCTGCAGCAGGGCTGTGCTTGGCTGCCCCACCCTTCCATTGCATCCCTCGCCTGTACAACACGGGATCCCCCAAGACCCTGCTCCGTGCACACACCAGGCACTTGTGTCCCTCCCCACCAGCAGTAACTGTGCTCCTTCCTCTCCCCACCCAGTAACAGCAGTGCTGAGTCCCTGGACAGGCTGTACCCCACCGTGGGCTCCACCAAGCCCCCCCGCAAGAGGACCACCAGCCAGTGCAAGTCTGAGCCCCCGCTGCTGCGCACCAGCAAAAGGACCATCTACACTGCAGGCCGCCCTCCCTGGTACAACGAGCATGGCACACAGTCCAAGGAGGCCTTTGTCATAGGTGGGTCACCTCTGAGCTGCCCAGGCAGCTTTGGTGCCCTGTGGCTCTCCAGGAGATGTTGGTGGGGAGTCCTGTCCCACCACCTCCTTGGAAATTTGAGGTTGGCTCCCAGCCTGGACAGGAGCAGGGGGAGTCCCTGTGGTTAGTTCTGCATTGACTGGGTGGGCTGAACCTGAGAGTGTGCAGTGGGGGTGATGGGTTGTAGGAGACCACATTCTGCTTCTTGTTCCCTCAGCTCCTGTTGCCTGGGCTGTCACGAGTTCCTAGGGATTCAGTCTGGACTGGTTCCCATGCCAGCACTCCCCGTGTTACATAACCATCTAACAATGGGTTTCCCAGCTTTTGCTGGGCATGCTGCTGGCAGTTCCAGTACATGCCATTTGACATTTTCCAGGATAATCTCTTGGAGTGCCTGTGACTTCCCTCTTTGGAAGCTCCTCTGGCTTAGTGCAACAGTGCAGGACCTGGGCTCCAGCCTGTGGTGGGAAGGGCTGTGCCTGGGGTTGGTGGCTTCATCACCTTTTCCCTGGCAGGCCTGGGAGGAGGCAGTGCCTCTGGGAAGACCACGGTGGCCACCATGATCATTGAAGCTCTTGATGTGCCATGGGTGGTTCTGCTGTCCATGGACTCCTTCTACAAGGTGAGGCTGCACCCCTGTTGGCCTGGCCAGGCTCCTCAATTTGCCATTGCCCAGAGAAGCTGTGATTGCCCCATTCCTGGAAGTGTTCAAGGCCAGGTTGGACAGGGCTTAGAGCAACATGTTCTAGTGAAAGGTGTTCCTGTCTATGGCAGAGGGTTGAAATAAGATGAGTTTTAAGGTCCCTTCCAACCCATACCAATCTGGGATTGTGTGGTAACCCCTGGTAAGGAAACGTGTTGTAGATTTAGGGACAGTCGTGTGGTTTTTCCCTTCCAGTGGCTCTTTTGGGGCAGGGAAGAGGTGACTGGGCACAGCAGTGGGGGAGGGAAATGCCCAGCCATGTGCCCTAAGCTCTCCTCTGTGGCAGGTGCTGACCAAGCAGCAGCAGGAGCAGGCAGCCAGCAATGACTTCAACTTTGACCACCCCGACGCCTTTGACTTTGACCTCATCATCGCCACCCTGAAGAAGCTGAAGCAAGGCAAGAGTGTCAAGATCCCCATCTATGACTTCACCACCCACAGCCGGAAGAAGGAATGGGTATGGGGACACCATGGGACACTGAGGGGGGTGGGACAAGGTGGGGCATGGCCAAGGCAGGACAGAGGGGGAGCCAACTGGGCCCCTCCAGCCCCTGGCCTTGGCAGCCCGATTGGTGCTGTCACCCTCTGCTCTGTACCTGGCTCAGGGTGCATGTTTTGGGTGATCTGTCACAGTCACAACCCAGAGAGGTTCCCTGGGACAGGGCAGCCCTGAACAGATGCTCTGTGCCTAACCACATCCATGTTGACTCCACAGAAAACCCTGTATGGTGCCAATGTGATTATCTTTGAAGGCATCATGGCATTCGCAGACAAGGAGCTCCTGAAGGTGAGGAAGGGTTTTGAAGCAGTTCCAGGGTGAGATGGTGGGAGGATGCTCTCTCCTGAGGTCCTGCAGCAGGGAGGTGACCTTCTCTTCCAGGTTACACCAGATGCTGCAGCACTTCTCTGAGTAGGAGAAATAGGCTTTGACTCTCAGCAGCCAGGGAAGAGCCCCTGGCAGAGGTCAAGTGTTTCAACAAATACCTTGATCTCAGCCATTTGTGCCCAGGAAACAGGAGCTGACTGGTGACCTGGTTCCTGGCAGTGCTGGTGCATAAACACAGCTAGAAATAGCCCACCTCCACACTGCATGCTGCAGCTTGCACAGCCAGAGGCAAAGTCTACTGAAGTTCTACTGCACAGAGCCTGGTGTTCCCAGCATGGAATGATCCAGCACATCAGGCTCTCTTGGGGATTATTTGGATATATCATAGAATCACAGAATGGTTTAGGTTGGAAGGGACCTTAAAGCTCATCTTATTCCATGCCCTGCCATGGGCAGGGACACCTTCCACAAAACCAGGTTGCTCCAAGCCCCATCCAACCTGGCCTGGAACACTTCCAGGGCTGGGGCAACCACTGCTTCTCTGTGTACCCTGTGCCAGGGCCTCACCACCCTTACAGGGACAAATTTCTTCTCAATGTCCCATCTAACCCTTCTCTCTGGCGTTGTGAAGCCACACTCCCTTTTTCTGTCACTCCTTGTCCAAAGTCCCTCTCCAGTACTCTTGGAGCTTCTTTGGATACTGAAAGAGGCCCTAAGGTCCCCCCAGAACCTTCTCTTCTCCAGGCTGAACAACCCCAGCCTCTCTCAGCCTGTCTCCATCCTTGGAAGCATTTTTGCAGCCCTGACAAATGCTGCAGCAGGCAATGAGCCATACACAGACTCAGCCAAGCTCTGTCTAAAAAGTTTCCTCCCCTGCCAAGCGAGCACTTGGGTTGCACTTCTCTGGAGCAAGGATGACCTCCAGTGGACAGCTGGGTGAATCCCTCAGGAGACTCCACTCAGCATCCCCACTCCTGCCTCTTGCAATTAAGGACAGAGCCATGAGCTGCCCTGCTGTGATGGGCTCCTTTCCAGCATTAATTCCCTGCCTGTGGGAGAGGCTTGGAATACGATGATCTTTAAAGTCCCTTCCAATTCAGACCATCCAAGGATTCTTTTATTAGGAAGCCAGTGCTTGGTGTGTGTCACGGACAGTGACTCCTCTTGTCTCCTCCTCGCTCTTAAATAATATCCAGCCAAAGTGTTGGAGCTGGTTAGCAGCAGGGACAGAGTTTGGAGCAGGACGGGTCTCAGGGGACACGGTGGCAGCAAGGGGCTCACAGCAGCACCAGCCAGGTTCCAGGGGAAAGCTCTGCACAGGCTGGAGCGGAGCAGAGCCAGACCCTGTTAAACGGGTGCTGGGCTGGGCTCAGCCCTGCTTGGGGCAGCAGGGGTAGGTGGGTTGAGTCCCACACCTGAGCAGGTGGGATTTGTCCCCTCCCCTGTCCTTTCAGCTGTTGGATCTGAAGATATTCGTGGACACGGACTCGGACATCCGCCTGGTGCGCCGCCTGCGCCGGGACATCAGCGAGCGCGGCCGGGACATCGAGGGCGTCATCAAACAGTACAACAAGTTCGTCAAACCCGCCTTCGACCAGTACATCCAGCCCACCATGAGGCTGGCAGACATCGTTGTCCCCCGAGGTACCTGCCCAGGGCTGTCCTCTGACACCCCTGAGACCCCCTCAGAGACCCCCAACCCTCTGCCCTCAGCTCTGGGTTTTGTGGATTTCTGAACCCTCACCCTAAGTGTAACCCTAACCCTAGGCAGGGCAGAAAAAATCACATGGGTCTGAGGCTGTTGCCAAGCAGAAAGGTGTAGAGGGAGCCATGTTATGGCAGTCCTGTGTTCCCCTTGGCATGCCTTTTGTAGCTGCTCTGTGCTAGGAACTCTGGGCTTTGTGGTTTTCTGAACCCTAACCCTAGGCATTAACCTAAGCTTAGGCAGAGCAGTAGAAGAAGCCTCATAGGGGTAAGGCTGGTGCCAAGCAGAAAGGTGTGGAGGGAGCCGTGTTGTGGCAGTCCTGTGTTCCCCTTGGCATGCCTTTTGTAGCCTCAGAGTCCCTGGAGCTCTCTCTGGCTGGCAAGGACACAAAGTGGCTGTCCCATGCCAAAGCAAAGGTCCTTCCAGCTGAAGGTCTCCAAACACTGCCCAAAAGCATGGGAAAAGTCTGTGCTTTTTTCCTTAGCCAGTCTCCTGACCTACCAGCTCCTGCAGCACAGTGATTTAAGAGCTGAAAGTGACTTGGAGATATCCAGTAACAGATTACTGAATAAAGATTTAATAAAAGCAGGAATGTCTCGTGCTTTGCAGGGAAAGGGCGTTTGGGTTTTGAACATAGTGGGGAATTTAGGGGAGAAACCTGTGATCCTGACCAGGGTGACTCTTCTTCCCCTGGTATAAAGTGGCGGGACAAGAGGAAATGGCCTCAAGTTGCACCAGGAGAGGTTCAGATTAAATGTCAGGGAAAATTTCTTCACCAAAAGGGCTGTCAAGCCCTGGCATAGGCTTCCCAGGGCAGTGGTGGAGTCACCATCCCTGGAGAGATTTAAAAAGTGTGTGGATATGGCACCTGGGGACATGGTTTAGTGGTGGGCTTGGCAGTGCTGATTTAATGGTTGGACTCAATGGTCTTTTCCAGCCTTTTCAATTCTGATTCTGTGATTCTTTTGCTTTTGGGTCACTCCAGGGAGTGGAAACACTGTGGCCATTGACCTGATTGTTCAGCACGTCCACAGCCAGCTGGAAGAGGTAAGAGCTGCCCTGTCCTTGGGTGGTGAGGAGGCTTCACAGCCTGGCAGGGAGCTGTGCTCTGGGTGCCCAGGTGGGAATAGCCTGGCTTCTCCTGTGCTCCAGGTGTGGGAGTTCCTGTGAACTCCTCCCAGCCCTCTCCCTCAGTCCAGTGAAGGAAGCTGCCTTCTCTCTGTGCTCTGGTTGGTCCTGGCACCTCTGCCAGCTGTGGTCCAGCAGCAGCTTCTGTCCCTCCCTGGTACAGCAAGTCATGAGGGGACAAACCAGGCACCCTCCTGTGATCCAAGGGATGTGTCCCCCGCCCTCCCAGGGCCAGCATTGCCCCAAACCCTCCACTGCTCTTGTGCTTCTCCTCTTCCCTCCCATGCAGACACTGCTGCACAGTCTTTCCAGTCAGGAGCCCACGTTTCCACTTCTGTGCTGTGTGTGCAGCTCCTGGGTTTCAAAACTCAAAGTCTTGTCATGTGCTCCAATCCAGGCACATGCTCCATCACTTCCCCACCACTGGCTTTAAGTCTTCTCCTGTTTGTCCTGGGCCAGTCCTGACCAGTGGTTTGGGGCCCTGCAATGAACTGATGGCATTTTGTGTTGCTGTCCCCAAGCAGCACAGTCTCATCCCATCCCACCATTGTAGCTTTGGTGATGTTTCAGTCGTGGAAATGCTCAGAGTGATGTCCTGGGAAGCGCAGGGAGTGTGACCTGGAGATAAATGCACTGGAAAGTAAAGGGCTTGTTTCTTTCAAGTCTCTTTTGGAGCTCCCAAGTAGCAGGAGCTGCTCAGCCCTGGGATGGGAGCTGGCATGCCTTGACATCCAGCTTCCCATGCCTGCTCAGGAGGGACTGCTCTTGGCAAGGGTGTCCTGGCAGATTCCTCCTCCTGGAGTACCTGACTGCCTGAATTCCCAGCACTAAACTCTGGTTGGGAAAGTGGTTTCTAAACCCTCGGTCACGGGAGGAAGGATCAAAGCCCCAGCATCTCTGCTAGTGCCAGGCTGAGAAGGACACCCAGCCCTGAGGCAGAGTCCAGGAAAGGGGAATGGCTGTTTCCCCCAGCTCCTGAGATCCAGCCAGGGAATATCACAGCAAACCCAGCACCACCAGGGTGCCACTGTGAGCCAGGCAAGGGGTTGGCTTGGGAGGGCTTTCCTTGACCTGGGGAGGGGAAGAAGGGCAAAAGGCTGCATGTGAATTCAGGAAAATACTCCTGTTTTTCCTTTCTTTTTATCTTGAAACGACCCTGGTGTTGACAATGCTTAATACCGGTTGCGTTGTGTCTTTGTGTTGCTGCCGCAGCGTGAACTCAGTGTCAGGTAAGAGCCCTCACTCTGTCCTGTCTGTGCAGCTGAGGCATTTCCAATGCCAGGCACTGCTTGGCCTCACCCTGACCCACAGCAGGACTGGCAGCTGGCGTAGCACAGCCCTGTCACCTCTACAGTGACAAAAGGCCACCTTGCCCTTGGCTTCAGGATGGCAGGGACAGGGTTATCCCCAGGGAGGTACTGCCAGCTTGAGCACAGACCCCTGAAGCTGGAACAGGGCCAGGTTGGTACCTGGGAATCCCCAGTCTCTGCAGAAGGCGAGGCTTTGCATCCTGAGATTCTCTTTTATTTCTCTTCATCCTCTAAAATGAATGATTTTCAGAGCTGCTCTCCCTCCCTGATGATTAAAGATCATTAAACATCAACTGTTAGATTAGTCAAAGCATCTTGAAAAAAGGGTGGAGAGTGATCTTTTAAGTGGGCAGATAGTGATAGGATGAGGGGGAACAGTTTTAAACTAAAGGAGAAATTTAGAAAGGGTAATGGGAAGAAATCCTTCCCTGTCATGGTGGTGAGGCCCTGGCACAGGTTGCCCACAGAAGCTGTGGCTGTCCCATCCCTGGAGGTTTTCAAGGCCAGGTTGGACGGGGCTTGGAGCAGCCTGGGATAATGGAAGGTGTCCCTGCCCATGGCAGAGGGTTGGAATAAGATGGTCTTTAAAGGTCCCTCCCAGTCCAAACCAGTCTGTGATCTTGAAGGTGGTGGGAGCCCTGGACCCCTCGCTGCAAGCAGGGATCTGCCTGGTGGCACCCAGAGGAGGGTAGCAGCTTCACATGGCCAGAGGTACCAACTTTCCCACAGCTTCTGGAGGATGCAGAGCCATTTCTGAAGGACTGAGAAAATCCTACTGCATAAGTCCAGCAGGATTTCTAATTTCTCTGTATCTGCAGGTGGATGCTATCACATATATGTTGATTTACTTAATCTCTTCAGCGTGGGGCCCCAGATGGGACTTCAGCTCTCTTGCTTCCATTAAGAAGCCACCTACGCTTTCAGGTGTTCTTGTAGGGAGCAGAGGGAGTGCATTATTGAAGATGGGTTTCCATTTAGGTCTCCATCATTGCATGGAGATACTCAACTCAAGTAACCTTAAGATTTACATTTGGTATACAATGAGCTTTTAAAATAACTGAGATGAACAGGGAAAAGGCTCTGCTTTACTTATTTCTGCCTCAGCCAGTGACTTCCTAGACTAGACAAGTGGATGTTTTATTTTATTTCCCTTTGCTTTTTTAACACCCTGGGGCCTGACATTTCCATACAGACACGTAAGCTTCCCTCTGTGTCTGGAGGGCCAGGTGGGAAAGTGCTCTTTAGTATGAAGAGAAATCTGTTGCTTTAAAAATGGCAGGAATAACATTAGAGAGAAGACTAATATATGTGCAAATATATATGCGTATATAGAGATAGATAGATACTTATACACACATAAAATTTCCTTTCTCCTCCTTAATCAAGGGGTTGCTCAGTAGAGGTGATCTTCTTCTGCACTTAAAAATGAGGTATTTAATATATCCATAAAGTATTAGAAGTTTTATGATAGCAAGTCTGGAAAGTTAACTCTGACCTCTGGAAACACCTCCATGATCACCACAGCCACAGGTGGTTTTATGTTCTGTTTGAGGCTTCCATTTATGCCTTTGACAGAAAATCTGGAAATAAATTCCTGCAACAGCCCAAATGTGTTGCCAGTGCTGGAGCCCCAGTGCTTTACTGCTGCTGTGGTTTCCCCCAGCCCTGCTGTCTCTCTGCAAGAGGAGTGGGGTGGGTGGAGAGTCACATCGAGTGAGATGTGCCTGGCAAATACGGGCTTTTCATGGCAAACAATTCCCCATCCTCTTGTCTGGAATGGCTCCATCTAAATGTCACGCTTCTTCTGAAGCCACTGCTGTTTGGTGGTGGTGGGGACACTGGGAGGGGTTTGTGCTGATAGGATAAAACCTGAGTCCTCAGATCTGGCCCAGTCTGAGGTGTCTCTGTGGTCCTTGTGCTCCAGGGCTGCCTCTCCTGGCCAAGTGGCTGGCTGGGACAGGTAGGGAGTGCTTTTCCCCGCTCAGATGGGTGAATTCTGGGGGGTTTAAAGCAAGTGGTGCCTTCCTTGGACATGCAAGGCTTATTTTAATTCTGAAACCACTGGCTCTGAGGAGCATGCTTGCCTTCCCAGTTATTCCCTCAGACCACAGGTTGGATCTTAGCATTCTTAGGATACTTCTTGTCCAGCTTCCCCCACGTTTGACTGTGCTCATGCTGGAGATGTGATTCCATACCAGCACTCCCAGGTGGGTATTCCTCCTGGAGCCTGGCAGCAGGAGCTGGAGCAGCCAGCCCACTGTGCTGAGGCACAGTGCTCCCAGCCCAGCCTGTTCTCCATCCCTCCTGCCACGCTCTCAGCATCCAGCCCTACTTCTGGAGCCAGCGCTCTTTCCAGCTGATTCCCCTCTCCAATCAATATTCCCCACCCCCAAGGTCCTGATCAGCTTGGCGTGCCCTTTGCCAATTGTGTCTTTAAATATCAACCCATGGCGCAGTTTAATAGCCCTTGTTTGAAATGTCAGCCCTGAAAGGCAGCCGTGTACGTGTTTGAAATGCCTTGACTGCATCATCTCCTTTGTAGCTGGATGTCTCTTGTCTGCTTCCTGCTCGATAGCATGTTCCACAAAGAGCCAAGGATGCTCCCTGAAGCCTTCCTGGGAGATGGTCACCCCTTTCTCTCTCTCTCTCTTTCTTCTTCTTTCCATTTTTTTCCCCTTTAAAGCCTTTGTTCTCAGGGGGAAAAAATAAGTTTCCAAAATAAGACGTTTTCTTGACGTGCTCATGGCTGCCTGTCTGGATGTTCCGTCACAGTCCTGTCTTGGCAGGGAGGGACAGGAGGCATCACACTCCCTGCTTCATCCCCCAGGATGGGCAGGGGTGACATGGTGGATGGCTGCTGGAGGGGCTGAGCTCTTCCCTCTCCACTCATAGTGAGCCCAGGGCAGGTCCAGGTGAGCCCAGGGGAAGGAAAGTCTTCCCTGCAGGTGATGTTCTGTTCAGAGCCAGGTTTCTCTCTATGTTTCCAGTACTCTTGGTTTTCCATGTTCTCCAAGGTTTGAGCAGATCATCGTCATGCAGGAGGGGGGACACCCCTGTGAGCCCACAGGCATTTTGCCTGGGAGCAGAGCAGTTGGATGAAGGATTTTTAGGTTGGACAAAGGTTTTTGGCCTTGAGTGCCTACACTTGCCCTGAGATTACAGTGGGGCCCTGGGTGAGGGCTCAACATGAGCCCTGGAAGTGCTGAGTACCAGGTTGGATGGGGCTTGGAGCAACCTGGTCTAGTGGAAGGTGGGAGGGTGGAATGAGCTGATCTTTAAGGTTCTTTTTCATCCAAACCATTCTAGCATTCTATGGTTCTACATCCCTCCAAGCTCCCAAGAGCCACCGTTGCAGTGTGGCACTACCTAGGACAGAGGTGGGACAGTGTCCCTGCTGTGGCTCCAGGACAGTGAGAGCAGACAGTTCTTTTCCCTCATGGAGCCAGGAGTGGAGCCAGTGCCATGGAGACCAGTGGTGACATGACTTGGTCACCAAGGGAGGAGTTTTGGGTCTGCACAGTGATGGCCCAGGCATCAGGCACGTCCAAGAGCCGTTGATCAATTAGGGGATCTTTCCCCCCTCTGACTAATGACAGTGCTTTCTCCTCTGTTTCATGTCATGTTTGTCCCTCTCCTCTTAAACTGTCGTGTCTGCTGTCTTGTCTCCCCTGAACATCCCTCCCACCGGGTGACCAGAGGAAGCTGCGCTGGGATATGTGAGGAGACAAATGCTTATGGCAGTGTTTTGGTTGTGCCACTAACGGCGGGGAGTGGGCCAGGGCTGTGCAGGGTGAGCTGCCTCACTAACCCAGCCAGGGCATCTTGGGGCAGACAGCTCATGGGGTCCTGCTTTGCTGGGGCTGTTTGAGCCACACACAGGTGGAGGCACTTGAAAGAGAAGCTTTAACCCAAAAATGGGACCGGTTTTTCCCCAGAAAGCACCATGGGAAGACCCTCACAACACAGAGTGGCTTCCAAGCAGGGTGGTATGCAGCCCTCCCAGTCCCCACACTGCAGGGGTGTCAAAGGAAGGTGTGGAAAACTTGGTTACAGAATGCTGACAGCATTTCTTGGGGGTCTGTTGACAGCTCGGGATGCTGGGGAAGTGTTCCCAGTGCTCATGGAGGTTGGAAAACCCTTGGCATCTGTGGCAGGGAGCAGGAGTCAGGTCACGTCATGACAGGAGAGGGGCTGCCCATTCCACTGGCGTGGTGGGATGCTGTTACATGGACCTGGCAGTGATGGAGGGGAGAAGTGCCAGTGGCAAGCTCAGTCCTGTGCCCCTTGGTGAGCTGTGGTGATGGGAGATGACCCAAACAGCTCCTCTGGTTTAGGCAACAGCAGTTTGTCACCTGGGCAACCCCAGCCAAGGCCATGTGTGTGTGTGTGGCTCTGTGTTGGAGGCAGAGATAAAGCAGGTGAGCTGGCAGCTCCCATGCCAGCACCAGCCTCTGCCCAAGGCAGGGCTCATGCCCTCACCACCACATGTGTTGGCATCCTAGGGGTTGAGAGGGGTTTAGGCAGGGCTGTGCCCCCAGGATCTGTCCCCAGGCCAGCTCTGGCAGGAGGAGGGAAGGGAGGGCTGTGGGGACAGACCTGTGGGTGCTGCCAGCAGCACAGCCCTGGCATGGGAGCATCTCTCAGGGCTTCTAACCCACGGGACAGTGACTAACAGAGTGAGCTCGCTTCACTGACAGCAGGGCCGGGGCCTTGAGGGCTGCTTGTCCCAAACCAGCAATGGGGTCTGCACACAGTGGGCAAGCCCACAAGGGAGCCACAGCCCATCCACGCTCTCTGCATGGCTGCCAGCTGTCCTGGCTCTCTGGAGCCTTCCCTGCATGGGAGCTCTTGGCTGCACACAGGACTGGAGCTGGTAAAGCAAGGAGCCCTTAAGTACCCACAGGCCTTGGGAATGTCTCGTTTGGTGTTGATTGGCCAAGACCAGGAGATGGCTATGTGGATGGAGGCCTCAAGCTCTGCCCTCCATGCCTATCCATCTTCTCTGTCTTCCTCTCTGCTTGTGTGCCTCTGTGTGCCATTAATCCAGATTTCTGCTTGATTTGAAATCTTAATCATGCAGTGCTTTCATTTGCTCTCTCCTCTGCCTCCCCGACATCTCTGTGTTTTTTGCTGGATGCAGCCACTGGCACGTGTGTGATCTGACGTGTGGCTTCCCAACCCCAGCCCTCCTCCCAGACAAAGTTGCTTGTCCATCCTGCCCAGCCTTGTGGAAGCCAGATGTGACCTTCTTCTCATTACTGCCACTCTCACAGGGAGAAGTGACTAATGGGGCTCCATTGTGCACTTCCCCATGAATGGTGTTCCCTTGATCCCAGAATAGCTCCCAGCCCTATTCGTTATGTGGAATGAGTCACACAGAGCCAGTCCTGTCCAGCCATAAAGTCTTGAAGCTGTTCCCAATTTGGAATGGGCCAGGTAGTCTCTAAAATAGTCACATTCCAGATACGTGCCAGCGCTGCCAACCTGGCTGCCTGTCCAGTTCCTGGTGACATCTGGCACTTGTAGGTCACAGACAACCACAACAGCCCCTCCTCACCCCACGAGTCCAAGATCCATCAACAGATAAGACTCTGCAATAGGAGAAGCTTTTGATTTTATTTTCTACTTTCTTCCCAAACAGTGGAAAACAAGATGGGTCAGCCACCTTCAGAGAAGCTGTGGCTGCCCCATCCCTGGAAATGTTCAAGGCCAGGTTGGATGAGGCTTGGATTAACCTGGTCTAGTGGAAGGGGTCCCTGCCCATGGCACAGAGCTGGAACAAGATGGTCTTTAAAGTCCTTTCAAACCCAAACCATTCTATGAACCTGGGTCAGTTGCCCAGGAGGAAGGGCAGGTCCTTGGGCTGCAAGGTCTCCCGAACTCCAGTGACCCTGGTTTGTGGATGCAGGTCCCTTTGCCATGGCAGGGACCAGGCAGGGCTGGCTGCTCTCTCAGCTCATCTGGATGGCCTCTGTGTATGTTTGCAGTGTGAGATGACATCTGGGAGGATGGCTCTGGCCGTGTGCTGTGCTCCAGCCTTCAGGCAGCCTTCCCCAGACCTTCTGACCATGTCTTTGGTTTTCAGGGCTGCCCTGGCCTCTGCCCACCAGTGCCACCCCCTTCCTCAGACCCTCAGTGTGCTGAAGAGCACCCCTCAGGTGAGGGGCATGCACACCATCATCAGGTAAAGCCCCTGCTGTGGCTCCTGGGGTGGGATGGGGCTCAGATGCTGCTGGGATGGGCTGACCTGTCTTTGGGCTTCCCAGTCCCACTTTTGCCTGTCTGCATGGCTTGGAGGCAAAAGACAGGGCAGATGGTGGTGGCCCCTGTATAGAGGAGCTGTGCAGTTACGGCTCAGTGATCTTGCCAAGAATTTTTCTGCTTTTTACCATGAAACAGACACCACAGTTTCAGGCTCAGATGGTGCAAACAAGAACCAGGAAGGAGCAGGGACTGCCAGACCTCTGCCAGCGTCTCCTGGGACACATTTTGGTCCAGAGCTGACATTGCCTTTCCCTCCCCTCTAGAAACAAGGAGACCAGCAGAGACGAGTTCATTTTCTACTCCAAAAGGTTGATGCGGTTGCTGATTGAGCACGCACTCTCCCTGCTCCCCTTCCAGGTGGGTTCAAGGCTGTAGATGCTGGGTTTCCTCTCTGATTCCTCACCTTCAGCTGCTGGGGAGCCAGGACAGTCCTGGTGCTGCTCCTTCAACCTTCCCCACAGACCAGTCCTTTCAACCCTTGGATTAAAAGGCAATAGGACTCCCCAAGGCTATGGAGCAATACTGTAGCCCAGGGTGACAACTCTTTGTCCAGCCTTAGTGTCCAAGGGTCTAGCCCCCACAGCTGGCTGACTCCAGGGCTCCTGTGAGAGCCACATCAGAGCCCCTGGTAACTCTTCTCACATGTTTTTTGTAGAGTTGCACAGTCCAGACCCCTCAGGGACACGACTACGAAGGGAGGACATACAGCGGGAAGCAAGTAAGTGGAAGCCAAAGCACTACTGTGACCTGCCCCATGGGGGTGCACTGGAAGCCCTGGCTGCCATCAGGCTGGGTTTGGTGCCTGCTTTCATGAGTATGACACCCTGTACCACCAGGAAAGGCAGGTCGGTGACCAAGTTTGCCATCAGCAGTGTCACTGTGCCCTCTCACTGGGAATGGACTGGGAGTGGCGCAGCCCTCTTGGAAGGGATGTGCTTTTGGGTTGCCCGTTAGAGTCCCCCACTGCTGAGACCCAGTGTGGGGTGGTGGCAGCTCCTAAACCACGCACCCACCGTGGCTGTGTGCTGCAGATCACCGGGGTGTCCATCCTGCGGGCGGGAGAGACCATGGAGCCGGCGCTGCGCGCGGTCTGCAAGGACGTCCGCATCGGCACCATCCTCATCCAGACCAACTGCAACACCGGCGAGCCCGAGGTAAAGCCCGGGGCGCTGAGGACACCTCCTGGTGTTAACCTGCACAAAGGGAGGGGGCGTGGCTCAGGTGTTTCCTGACAGCCCTTCAGCGACCCACGAGTTTGTCTTGGCAGGGGTTAAGTGCTTTGGAAGCTGCTCAAATGGGTTTTGCCAGCGGGCTTGTGCACACACACGGGCTGGTTTGCTGCCGAGTGTTTGTGCTGACTCTGAGCTGACAGCCAGGCTCCCAGGGACAGAGAGGCAGGAGGGATCCTTCACTCCTCAAAGAAAAGGGTTCAGGTTGCTCCATTTGCCTGCAGCCTCTGAGCTGCTCTCTCTTTCCTCCACCCAGCTCCACTACCTGCGGCTGCCGAAGGACATCAGTGAAGACCACGTCATCCTGATGGACTGCACGGTCTCCACGGGTGCTGCAGCCATGATGGCAGTGAGGGTGCTGCTGGTACGGATGGGCTGGGCAGGGGATTGGCTCTGGAGCAACCTGCAAAGCACCAGCCACAGCCATGCTGAGGAACTGGAACTGGCCCCTCTGCAGGAAGGAGGGTGTCAGGGCCCTGAGGTAACTCACCCTGAGCTTTCCCTGTGCGTTTCCTGTAGGATCATGATGTCCCAGAGGACAAAATCTTCCTGCTCTCCCTGCTCATGGCAGAGATGGGTGTCCACTCGGTTGCCTATGCGTTCCCCCGGGTGAAGATCATCACCACAGCTGTGGACAAGAAGGTGAATGACCTCTTTCGGATAATCCCTGGCATTGGTGAGTGTCTTGGTAGAAATGACTTGTGGTGAGGGGATTTTTAGTGCTTCTGGTGAGGAGAGGACATGAAGCCCTGGTTGTCAGTAGCAGTTTAGGTCTGGCCTTACATTACCCAGAGCCCCAGTGCTTCTCCTAGGTCCTGCTGCCAGGTGGGTGTCAGGATCACCATGCTGACTCTCAGGGCTGTGGGGCAGTCATTGCCTTGTCAGCAGTAGGAGCCATTCCACGTGCCATGAGCCTTCTCCAGCCCCAGGCAGTGAAGTCAGGCTGGGACAGCTGGAGCAGCCCTGTGCCCACCTTGTTCCCTGAAATGCCACCTTCCATAAGTTCACCCAAAATAAGCTCACTGTGTTCTGTCCTCAGCTCTACTGTGCCAGGAAACACCTTCCACCGGGTGTTAAACCAGCCTACGGGCTGCTCCAGTTTTGCTGCCACTCAAGTGTTCCTGCTGTTCAAGCTGTCAGATAAACCTGCTCTGGTCCCCTTGCCTGCTGTGATGAGGACAGGCAGGAGGATGGGTCCCAAGGCTCCCACAGTGCTGCACTCTGACTCTTTCTCTCCCCACAGGGAATTTTGGTGATCGGTACTTTGGGACGGATGCTCCTCCTGACTGGAGCGATGATGAGGATGCTCTTAGCACTTAGCTGGATGTGGAGGTGCCTCTGGCACCAGGCAGCTTCAGCACCGCACCTTAACCCCTCTGTCCAGTGCAGATTTCTCCTTCCTCTCACCAAGCATAGATATTTTTTTCAAATCTTACATTGGAGATCTAAGGCATATTTTTTCAGAGAAACATAAATCCTAGTTTGACTTTATGGACAGTCGCGTGTCCCAGCATAGAGCGGAGTTAATTTATTTTAATTTAAATATTTGCCTATATAACTTATTGGAGATATTTTATAAAGGACAATAATAAATTTTTTCTCTGGTTTTCTTGAACGGAGCATGTCCTTTTTCTGTCACTTTCCATGGGCGCCTAGAAGGTTCATGACCCTTCAAGACTACAGTCCTGGGAGGGGAGAAGCCATGAGTTGGGAGGTCAAGAATACCACACCCTCAATCCAAACAAAAACTTGGTCCCAGAGTAGAGGCAGTACCTCCTGCCTGAAGGGAAACCAAAGCTATTGTAGAGCATCCAAAGGATGGCTACACAAGGATAGTTACACAAGGGAAAGCCATACAAGGAGCAGCCGAGGTCACTTGGTTTGCTCAACCTGGAGGAGACTGAGGGGAGAAACTCTGAGGGTCTGTAGCCTGCTCCTGAGGGAGGTGGAGGGGCAGGCACTCATCTCTGTGTATGACCAGGGACAGGACCTGAGGGAACATCTGGAGCTGTGACATGGGGTGTGTTAGGTTGGATATTAGGAAAAGGTTCTCCCAGAGGGTGGTTGGGCACTGAAACAAGCTCCCCAGGGCAGTGCTCAGAGTCCCAAGGCTGCCAGAGCTCAAGGAGCATTTGGACAGCATTCTCAGGCACATGATGGGAGTGTTGGCGTGACCTGTGCAGGGCCAGGAGTTGGACTCAATGATCCTTGTGGATAACAAAGATAACATCTTCTAACTGAGGCAATTCTGTGAAGTTCAGCTCGGATCATATCACACCTCAGCTGAAGAAACACCAAGTGCCTGTTCTGAGCTCAGCAACCAAAGTGAAAGAGCTCACCCCAACCCCAGCTCTTGCTGAATCAGAGCTGCTCGAAACGTGGTGAGAGCAGGTCCCGTATCTGACCCAGGGCAGAGTGAACAGGGCAGGGTGACCTCACTAGAAGGGGACCTCACCCCACATGAGAGGGGTTCAGCCAGAGGAGGCTGTGACCTCCAAGGCTGAACATGGAGCATTTTTCTTTCCTACAGGATTCAAAGTACCAACCCAACATCTTTGTGCAGGAGATAAACATCCCAAGAGGAGCAAACCTACCTCTTGTCTGGGTATCGCTGGCCTGGAGCTGGCTCCTGAGGGGTCATGCAAGGCAAGCAGGTGCTGCTAACAGCACAGGATTGGGAGGGGGACGTTCTGCCAAGCCCTCACCAAAATGGAGAGTCACCTGGTGATCACTCAGTGTGGGCTTGGGTGTGACGAGCCCAAAATAACCGCCACTGCTCTGCGGCACATTGTGCAAATTCTCCACTAGATTTAAAAGAAAACACACACCCGAGTTCCTGCCAGCACTTGGTGGAAGAAGGAGCCCTCCATTGAAAGCCACTCTCAGAGCCAACACTGACGCTTGATTAGTGTCTGCTAAAAATAGTTCCCTGTGTGGGTGGAAGGAGAGCTCATGAGCACGAACATGGGAGGACAGGCAGACATGGGGGGGTTTAGACTGGAGCAGCAGGTCAGCAGCAGTGGGTCACCAGGTCCATGGAGGAGCGTGACATGGGCAGGGACACCTTCACTAGACCAGGTTGCTCCGAGCCCCATCCAACCTAGCCTTGAATGCTTCCAGGGATAAGATATCCACATGTCACTTACTTGGGGGAGCAAAGCACCTCCTCTCCCCCAGCACTGTTGGTGTCTGTCTTCAGGTAATGTGTGACAGGACAAGAGGAAACAATTGTGCCAGGGGAGGTTTAGAATGGATATTAGGGAAAATTTCCTCACTGAAAGAATGCTCAGACATTGGAACAGGCAGCCCACGGCATCTCAATGATGGAGTCACCATTTTTCCTAAGCAGATCCCTCTTTTGCCTCAGGTCCACACTTTCCACAACAGAGCCACACTTTTACTCAGAATCTGCACTACCCAGTGTGTCTGAATTCAAGAAGGGTTTGGATAAGGCTCTTGTCCACATGGTGTGTCACATTTGTGTCCTGTGCATGGCCAAGAGCTGGACTCAGTGATCCTGATGGGTCCCTTCAGCATATTCTATGGGTCAATTCAGCATATTCTATGCTTCTGTGATTATTTTGCTTCAGCAAACCAGCCCTGTGCCCATGCCAGCAGCTCCCACTGGGCAGCTGCTCCTGCCACAGTCAAACATGGAGCCATCACCTCTCTTCCCACCTTGTGGTCTGCTCCTGTCACTGGAATATATGGAGCCATCTTCTCTCCTCCCACACTGCCCCTGTTAAGGCAGCCACGGCTGATTCATCCTCAAACACTGTTTCTGGTGACTTCCACCCCCACTGCCGCCATTGCCCTCACGCCACAGCGCCATCTTGGATCCCTCACCCGCCCTGTCAGCCCGCCACGTTCCTCTCCCTCACGCCGCCATTACCAGCCCTATCAGACCAAATTTAGTTTCAGGGCTGCAAGACAGAATTTCTTTTGTTTGTGACAAACTGCTGGTAGCAAACACCACGTCGGAAACACTGTGTGGGCGGCAGGCGGCTCCTTCCCTCCCCTCTGCCTGTGCCTCACTGCCCCCTCAGCAGGAGGCTCTGAGGCCATGCTGGCCATGGGCTGAGGTGGTGGAACAAAGCAAAAACCACTCTTTTCTTGCCAAGATAGCGATCTAAGGCTTTCTGAGCAGTCCCGGCCACCAGGCTGTGTCACTGCAGGGTGGGGGATGCAGCAGGTCCCTTCACCAGCTCAAACCGCCCCGCCAGGGTCACACCACGTTTTCAAGCTGAAAAAAGGGAGAAAGTGGTGGGGTTCGAGCACGGCTGAGCCCAGCACTGTGCAGACCCTGACTAGGACAGGCACTGCTCCCGCTCCTACCTGCCATTGACCAGCCCAGCCAGGAGCATGTGGCACATGACAGCACTCCCTAATGCCTCCTCCAGAACATGGAGACACTGGAGGAAAGGACTGAAAAAGAAAAAAACCTTTTTTTCTCATTGCGAACCACACATTCAGGTATCTCATTTAATCAGACCCCCCCCAAAAAAAAAAAAACAAAAAAAACCAAACCAAAAGTATTTGCTTTATTGCAATACAAGGTGCCCGCAGGCTCAGCTGCAGCCCCCTGCTATCACTGGTGTTCCACCTCCCATGGCAGAGCTCCCGTTTCTGGCAGTGTCTTCATCCTCCTGCCATCACCACAATTCCAAACCCTGTATGTGGGACCCCTACTCTCAGCAGTGCCTGCAGCCTCCCACCATCTCTGGGGTCCCACTGGCCATGGCAGGACCACCAGGACTGGCTGTGCTTCACTTCCTGCCTGGCATCCAGAGTGACCCAAACCCCCACTGATCTGACCCACGGCAGAGCCTCTTGAGCACCATCCCCTCGTCACTAAAAATAGAACCGAGCAGTTAAAAAAAAAAAAAGCCAACAGAAAAAAAAGCCAACAGAAAAAAGAAGGCGAACAATGTCTGCTTGACCATCAAAGAGCAACCACAGTCATTTTGAGGCAGGGAACACCTGAGACGAGGACTTTCAGGTTGTGTTTTCTCTTTCCGCAGCAGATGGGCTCGATTTTCTCTGAAAGAGATGGAATGTCTCGTTGCCTGAAGTATGCAGAGCTCCAGCGCTGGGGGCTGCCCCTCTTGTGGGCTTCTTGGGGCTGGAAAGGAGCCAAGGGAACAATAGCTCAGAAGCAAAATTCAATTTCCTTTTGAACTTGTTACCCATTTGATTCTTATTTGTACAGAAAGACACAGATCTTGTGGGCTGAAACCTGTGTGCTGGCCCCAGTACTCATCTGAGAACTTGGCAATTCATTGCAGGAGTGGGCTGTGCTGTCAGGGTCACCACCCGGACCTGCTCTGGGTGAGAAGTGTGTCATAGTCCTCCAGACCTTCAAGACCTGGCATGTCCAGTCCATGGCTCTGCAAGGCATAATTTTGGCCAATTGTTTAAAAAATGCTGATTTTCTATATATTATAAACATGTTTATAATTTTTTTATGGAGATTTGTTGGGGCTGGCATCAAGCACTCCGTTAGCAGATGCGGGTTTTCAGAAGTCAATATCGAAACAGTGGTGAAAAATGGGGTATTTTGAAGCTGTTGAATGAGCAGTGCTGTGCACAGCGATCGGCCAATAAATCCGACAGGCCACGCATGAAGGTGTTTACCCGGTGCCACTGGAAACTTTTTCAGCAGCACCTTAAATCAAACTCATCTAAGCCATTTTCTGCTTAGAGTGATCCTTGGCCAAGCTCATTCACCGCAGAGACATTTAGAAATATCAAAGATTTTAAAAGTATTTTATTTGACCTCAGTGCCTTTGAACAATGGCATGAGATGACAGGACAAGTGAGAATGGCTCCAAAATGACAGAGGGCAGGGTTAGTTAGATTGGACATTGGGAAGAAATTCCTCCTTGTTAGAGTGGAAAAGCCCTGGCACAGGCTGCCTAGAGAAGACATGGCTGCCCCATACCTGGAAGTGTTCGTGGCCAGGTTGGGCAGAGCTCGGAGCAACCTGGGATAGTGGAAGGTGTCCCACTCATTGCAGTGAATCTTCAGTTTGCATTTGTTGAATCATAGAATCCCACAAGGAGCTGGAAGGGACTTGAAAACTCATCTCGTTCCAGCCATGGGGTCTTTCCCCTCCTGGCCAAGAGACACTGCTCCAGATGGGCCTGGGTCCTTTGACAGGTTCCATATTTCCATGGCAGGTGGTTTTCCTCCTTTCCCTTTGCCCTCCTCTATTTTACAGCCAAAACAGCTCTTCTGCACACACTTCTGCACACACAGGATAAATGAAAGATTGAAATAAATTGCTCTCCTCCAGATCTTTCCTCTCGAGGTTGTTCATCGCTGGAGGATCTGCTGACTGAGGCAGTGAAGGGGGATGCAGACAACGCCACAGCCTCTGGTCAGCGCAGGACAGATCTTTGTCTTGTGGCTCCATTCAGTGAGGCAGCATTTGGGAAACCTTTTTTGGGGATGGGGGGGTGGAAAGAAAGATCTTCTTGTTGAACTGAGGAGCAGGACCTCTCTATCCCCTTGGGGACAGAGAGGGGGAACCCAGAGCAACTGGACTGAGACTGGAGGTTGGTCTGCAGTTCCCACAGCCAGGGCACCCCTTCTCACCTCTGTCTCCATCTTACAGCACTTTCTCATTTTCAAAAGAGTTGAGAGAACCACTAAAACACAGAATTGTGTTGGGGTTTCATTTTTTGCCTCACTTGTCTCCACCACCCTGCCTGTCCAGCGTGTAATGGAAATTTTACCGCAGCCGCTCGATGAGCAAACAGGAAGCCAGCAGAGAACGTGGCAGCTCGCTGTGGCCCAGCTTAGCTCAGCAGGGTGACAAGAAAGGCCATAAAAGACAGCATGGGGGTGGCAGGGGGAGGAGAGCAGGCCAGAGGGGCTGGGGCTGGCAGCAGTGCAGGGGAGCTGCTCCTGCGTTCACAGGTAAGGCAGGCACTGCCCTGCATCTTCTTTTTTCTGCAAATTATTCCTGATTATTTTTAGAAGTATTTTCCACTGTTATTCTTGGGACCAATTGAGAGGATTCTGCCATACTTTATTCTCTGTACCAAACTTACTAAAACTTCACCTTGCTTGGAAAAACTAATTCTAATTGTTTTTTCCCTTTTTCTTTTTCGTCATTGCAAGCCCACAGTATAAACCTTTAAATCCCCCAAAGCTGCTCTTATTTCCAATGGATGTATTGGATAAGGTAAAGCTGGGCAGTGGTTCCACAATTCCCTTGCTCCAGTCAGGAAGATTTTTCTTCATTTTCTCTGAAGGAAATCCAGAGTTCCTCCACTGAATAGTCTTGGCTGGGTGTGGAGTACTCAGAGATGCATCTGGCTCAGTCCCCACCACAGAAGCGGGAGGGTGTTTGGACCCAAACAAAGTAAGAAATCCAGAAAGGGGCTGAAAAAGATCACAGATTTCATTCACTGTGATTTTTGTGACAGCTTTCTAGGCTCGCTCACTTCTTGCATGGAGCTTGTCAGTGGGAAAACCCTTCCCTTCTATTTTGTACTAAGTTCATTCATTTTGATTGATAAGCTTTTAACGTTCATTTTTCCTTCAGCTCCCTGAAAGGAGGGTGTAGTGAGGTGGGGTGGTCTCTTCTCCCAGGTAACAAGTGACAGGATGAGAGGAAACAGCCTGAAATAGCACGTGGGAAGCGTTTACGTTGGATATCAGGGAAAACTTCTTCATCAAAAGAGTTGTCCAGCACTGGAACAGGCTGCATAGGGGAGTGGTGGGGTCACCATTCCTGAAGGGATTTAAAAGAAGTGTGGACGTGGCACTTGTGGACATGGTTTAGTGATGGGTTTGGCCATGCTGAGGGAATGATTGAGCTTGGTGATCTTAGAGGGCTTTTCCAACCCAAGTCGTTCTGTGATTCCTTGATCCCCTGGGAGGGCAATGTGAGGAGGTTTGGGTGGGTCCCACAGACAACCCCACCATAAAAACAAAGCCAAGGGGCTGCTTCTTTGTTGTCTCCTCCAAATACTTCAGAGCTTGGGAGATCTGGGCAAGTAGACGGTGTGAGGCACAAGGCACATGGCAGGGGGTTCGGCAGCTGCCCCAGCGAGGGGCACCTCGAGGACTGTCTAACCTGAGAATGGTGAAACATCAGGGTCAATCTCAGGTTCGTCAGCCCATGAGATGCCTTCTCCAGAGCAGGACAGGCAGCACCGACCCCCAACAACCCCATGGCTGCCTCCACCCAGCACATGGAGAAGCACAGCAGGGAGCACAGGGGCACCAGAGCTTCGTCTGCACCCTGGCATGGCTGTGAGGATGGGGAAGGACCAAAGTGGATGTCAGCCCCCAAGGAGCAAAGGGAGGAAAGTGGCTGGCAAATCCCACCCATTCCTCAGGAGAAGCTGCTGGAAGCTCGGCCACACCTTAGTGCTGAAGTTGCCACGGCCAGCGATGCAGCAGCTGCCGCGTGTGAGCTGCTGCTCATGTGACAGGAGGCTCCGAGTATCAAAAGCACCTAATTAGGAGCTGACTCCCACCCGGATCTGTGCCTCTGTGTGCAGTGAGTGCAGCCCAGGGGTGAGTTTGGCATCCCTGAAAGCATCATTAACACGTCGCTCCTCACATTCCTGACTAGAGGAGGAGAGAGTGACAGCCCTGAAAGTGACAATAATGATTCCCCAGGCAGTGCACAGGGCCCATCAGTGCTGGATTTGTCAGTAATTTATGAAGGGAGTGGGAAAAAAAAGGATTTTTTTAATCTTTCAAGTTGAGCTTCCTAAATAAAACACAAGTCCAAGATACGCTTGTCCGAATCACTGTCTTTCCTACAATTAAATGACTAATCCTAGAGATAAACAGTGTAAAACATTACCAGCCACAGTGCAGGCCACGGGGGCAAGGGGTGAACTGAACTGCCTCTCTCTGCCTGCTCCCGGCCGTGCCAGTGGCAGTGCAGGAGCAGAAATCTCTGCCCAGAGCCACGGGTTCTCTCTCTCCCAAAGCCCCCCTGAGTGATACTCTGGGCACCAGCCCCTCCTGCTGCATCTCTCCCTGCCACAGGTCCTGACCCCTCCAAGTGCTGCTTCTGCAGAGCAGCCCCAGGAGATGGGGTAGAAAGAGTTTTTCGGAGAGAGCCCAGCCCCACGTGCAGGGGAACCACCAAAACTGCTGAGCTGGGCCCCCTGGACCCGCCAAATCCTGGCACAACTTCAAGAAGATTTAAAACCATGCTGGGAGCCCCCATGAGCAGCCAGGCAGAACAGGGGAGGCAGCTCCATTCCCCATGCTGGACTCCAGTCACTGGTGGAGCTGGTTTCATCTCCTCATGGGATTTTGGGGTCTCAGCCCCCAGCAGGTGTAGGGATGCCTTGGGAGCTGCAGGCAGCACTCCTGGCAGTGCAGCAGGGCCAGGCTCAGCACTGGTATTGGTGTAGGGGACAGCATGGGGTCAGGCATGGGGGATAAGGAGAAAAGCAGGCTCAGGTGAAACACTGGAAATGAGAAAGGATCTCGATGATTCAGTGAAGAAAAGGACTTTAAAACCTCACAAAGCCAGCAGGAGGCAGCTGCTCCCCCTTCCTGCCCACCCAGTGCTTGGTCTGCTGCTTCTGGGAGTTATTCTGAAGCTGGGGAGGTTAGGGCCCCCCCCGGTTTGTCACCCCCTTAAGCCCCTTCCAGTGACCCTCAGAACTCTGCAAACCCCTTGTTTTTCATGTGATTGTTGCCATGGAGGAGGATGGGAGGGGTCCTTGCCATTCATCCAAGTTCTACCTAATGTGGGCTGGTTTGTTTCTTCCCCTTAAGTTTACTCCTTCAGGAGGGAATTTTAGTTCTAGAGACAGCAGTGCTTCTGCAAGGTGAAGGAAGTAATTGTTGAGCTGTGAGTGCCAGGCAATGGAGGCTCCAGCAGGTAGGCAGGCAGGGAAAGGCGCATTTTGCTTCTGCAGTGAAGTTTTCATCTGTGTGATAGCAGGAGAGAGATCGCTGGGAGGAGCCGGGAAGCAGTCGGGGCTGCGTTCACCAAACTGCCAAAGGAGCCATCGGGAAAACTTTCCCAGCGCCATGAAACGCTGCAGAGCCGAGCCTGCACACGAGTGTGTGCCCCGGTGTGCCCCTCTGCTATGGGCACACCTGGCCCCCAGAGAATCGGGGGGCTCGATAGGAGTGTCCAGGGCCCAGGTGCCAGGAAACACCACCCGGAGCAATGCAGGAGTGTGGGGCTTGGGTGGAGGCTCCTGCTGTACCCCCAGGCACCCTGTCACACACAGAGGGTCTGTCGGGCACACTCATGAACTCACACTCACCTCCCACCCCCCCAGCTCCCCCTCACCTCTCGAACCCCCAAACCCGCAATACACAGAGAAGCACCCCTCAAAACATTTGTGCTCGCTTTCACACACACCCCTGTACCCCCCACAAACCCCCAAGGTCCCCAAAAACACTCCTCCCAACCCATCCCACGTACCCGCCGGACTCACACGCCCACGAACGCGTATCCCTCTCCCAGACTCTCCCGCCCTCCACACATCTCCGTGTTCCCCCGGACTGTCACCCCCGCCGTGCTCCCCAGGCTGTCCCCCCGTCCCCCAGACTCTCCCCCCGACTCTCCCCCCGTTCAGCACCGCGGACAGATCCCGGCCCCGCTCCCATCACGTGGCTCCCACCGCCCCTATATAGCGCGGGGCGCGGAGCGGCTCGTCCTGCGGGAGGAGCGGAGCCAGCGGAGCGCCGGAGAGCGGTGAGACGCGCACGGGGACCGGGACGGCCACCGCCACCCCCCGGGAGCCCCGGCACAAGGAGGGGGATCCCGAGTCCGGCGGCGTCTGGTCCCGGGGAGAGGAGGGTTCTATCCCGGGGTGGGGGGTGTGTCCCCTCGCAGGGGGTCCCACGTCCTGGAGGGTCCCGTCCCGCCTGCCGAGGGTGTCCCATGCCCGGGGGCAGTCCCATCCCGGGAGAAGGGGTGTCGCGTCCCCGGGTGGGGGATCCCAGCCCTCGGGAATTCCCGTCCTCAGAAGGGTGCTATCCCAGGGACGGGGGTTGGGATTCCCATCAGCGGGGGTGGGGATCCCGTCCCTGGGGGCTCCATCCCCAGGGAATTTCATCCCTGGGGTGGGGGTCCCCAAAGGGGTGAAGCCCCTCGAGTGACCCCTGACCGCAGCGGGGGGGATATGGGGGTCCGGGGTGGGGGGGGGCTGCTCTTGCAGGCTTCTGGCCCCGGAGTGGCTGCGATGCGGGTCAGGATGATTTCAGCTGCCTCCGTCCTCGTCCTGCTCTTCCTGCCCTCGGAGACCTGCTCCCCGCTGCAGTGGCCCCGGGGTCCGTCCCGCAGGCTGACCCTGGCGCCCCAACTTACCTGGGAGCCCTGGATGGGAGCCCCGAGACCTCCGGTCCCCGTCGCCGACCCCCTGCCCCAAAGACTGTGCCAGTTCCATGGGGCAGAGCCCACCCCGGCCCGGGCCCGGCGGGCGCTGCAAACCGGCAAGAGGCGAGACGGAAAACCCAACTCGTTGGATCTCACCTTCCACCTCCTGCGCGAGTTCCTGGAAATGTCCCGGGAGGAGAGACTGGCCCAGAAGGCGCTCAGCAATAAGCTCTTGCTGCAGAGTATAGGGAAATGAGGGAGGGTCGTTGGAGGTGGGGGAATGAAGGAGACCGACCCCGTAACAAGACACCACGGCAGAGCGGAGAGCGGGGGGGATGCTGTGGGCTGCAGCCGTGCCCAGGGAGTCCCCACCTTGCCTGGCAGTGTTCCTGTCACTGCGTCCCGCGTGTCACTGTTGTGCATTAAAGTCACAGTCATACCTGCCCTGCTGCTGTGCTCTCATGCTTCCTCGCTGTCATAAACCTGTGGACCCGAACCAGGTCGTCCCAAAAACACCGGAGCAATCCCAGATGCTTCCTTGGGTGAAAAACATCAGCATAAAGAGCTCTGAATGATGCAGGTAGTGCCACCCCGGCTGGAAGCTGCACCCTGAGACCCAGGCAGGGCTTCTCCAGTATCCCTGTGAATGGCTCCAAAAGCTGCTGCTTCCCAGCTTCGCAGCAAGTCTGCATCTTTTTGTATCACAGCTGGGGATTTGGGACAAGGTTTAGTGACACCTGAGCTTGCTGGTTCTTGGAGGAAGATGAGCATCTGTGTAACATTGGCAGCAAGAGCATTGCAGCCCCCCCAGAGGCCCCCCTCCCTCCCCAAGCTGTGTCCTGTCTGGGGTATGCCCCCCCCCTCACCTCAATCCCCCTCCTGCCATCACAGTCCTGAGCTTGGAGCAGCCATTCCCACCCCAAGCTGTGCACAGTCCACTGCCAGGCTTGACGGGGCTGAGCTGGGTTTGGGAAGGCCCACAGGCACTGACAGTCATAGTGGAAGAAGGAAAATTGTCCCAGGGGCCCACACTCTGCAGACCAGGAAGGGATCAACGTCCTTCCCCCAGGCCAGCTCGGCCATCCCAGGCTTGGGTGATTGACTGGGGTGGGCACAGGGCTGGACAGGACCTCTGGCACCCTGGGGACATCAGAGGGGACAGTGAGGGAGCAGAGACTTGTGGGGTTGGGACAGAAATCACGGTAAGTATCAGACCGTGCCAAGACAGGAGTGCAGGGAAGTGGTGAGGACCATGTGCCCTAGTTGAGCTTGGTCTCAGCTTTGAACCCCATCTGGCCTGACCCTGCACCCCACTGCTGCCTCTCCAAAGGGGCTGCTCAGCCCCAACAGCTTTGGTATTGCCAGGGCAACACGGGCCATGGGCAGGGACACCTCCCTCTAGATCAGGTTGCTCAAAGCCCTGTCCAACCCAACAACCCCAAGTTAAAATACAATCTTGTGCTCATCCCCATCAAATGCAGAACTCACCTTTCCAAAATGAACAATCTTAGGGTCGGAACAGTCGCTGGCAGCTGTAGCAGGGACAGCCCCACAGTCACCATGGGTCTGGGGGCAGGACAGATTTGTGCTGCCTTGGCCCCCACCTTGGCTTGGATCAGTCTCGTAGCACCTTCAGCACATTTTCCACTCATCTTTCTTCTCTGCACCAGCAACACCAGGAGCAAACCCAGTGCCAATAACCAGAGTTTCTTCAGAAAACGATATTTTTACTGCAGAGAGAGCCTCTTAGGCTCCCTCAGCCCTGCACACAATACCTACCCCACCAACAACTCTAACCTGCCTTTGGACCCAAATACTTGCCAGGGTCCAGCACTACACAAGGATCTTTGGACTTTAAGGTTCAAAAGCAGCCCACACCCCACAGTGGGTGCAGGAGGGCTACAGGGGAGTGGCTGAAGTTCCTGCCCCAGGGACCCTGTACCCAGTGCCCATCCCAGGGATGGGTGACCTCTCCCACCTCCCACTTCCCAGCCAGCCCCACCCTGTCCCACAGCCCCTCCCTCCTGTGCTGAGTTCCAGCATGCAAATAAAGAAAGAAAAAAAATCTGATGGGCATTTCTGCATTGAAAACATTTATTTTACAACAGTGGTTTCCGATAACTTAGCAATCTTTATTTTAGTTTATATTTGGACATACAAGACACAAATTACCATGCTAAAACAGAAAATAATTCTTTCTGCCGTCGCCGCGGGTATGTACAGGAGCTCAGTAGTATCGAGTGTTACAATCCACAAAGTTCAGACAGCCACGTCTACTTACAGACAACTCAAAGTATGGTCCTTTAGTAACATAACAAAATAGATATATGTCTATATTATAATTGCTTCTCAGATGCATTTATACTTCGATTGTGGTGGGTTTGGTTTTTTTACTATTTTTTTTCTTTTTTAAAGATGGGCTCCCCCTCTCCCCCACCCGAGTTGAAGTGCAGTACAAATGCAGGCGCGTCTCTCCCGGCATCCTCAGCTCCCTCTGGCTCCATAAAGGGGCCAGGGAACCAAACCCCACGAGGAATTACACAGTTCAGGGCCTTGCTCACATGCAAAATGAACATAAACCGCCTGGGATGTCAGCAGTGACACCAACCGACCCATCCACACCCCGCCCCAGCCAGGCAGGCAACGGTGGGATGAGAGGGAGGAAGGAATGACAGCGACCAGCTCAGCATCCAGCGAGGAAACAGCGCGTTGGGAATTGGCAAACTTGGAGTTCATCAACCGTCATGGTCACAAACAGAACTTCAGCGGTGTCAGCAGTAAAAATCTCCCCAATATTCCCCCATTTCTGCCATGAAGCAGGAACCCCTGGTGTGCTGCGTGTCAGGAACAGCCCCCGGCAGGAACAGCCTGAGGAGGAGGAGGGTGGTGGTGACTCTATCCAGCATGGCTACAGGGGACATGGTGGGACTCACACGTGCCATCAGCCACAGTCATTGTGCCTTCATGTGGATCACTGCCAGCTTCACGTGTAGGAATTTCAGTAACTCCAAGTCCTTATGGAACCAACCTGAAAGGGGAGGGACAGCGCCCGGCTGTGCAAACACCATGCTGCTCATGTGGGAACTCCCCGAGCAGGAGCTGCTTCTCCCACTCCTAGGACCCATTTATTTATACAACAGGCTCCCTCACCATGTCCTCACCAGTCCCTCAACCCCACAGGTTGGGTTTGGGTTTTCCTGCAGCTGAGAGCAAAGAAGCACAATTGTGGCCACACAAAACTCACACCTTCCCCCTGTCTGGCTGAGTTCAGAGCACTACTTGGAGCCAAATCTCACTTTTTACCACCAAAGAAAAACCCAAGGTGCACACCTGTTGTATAAATATATACATATGTGCATATATACATACATACACACACGTGATGCTGCAGCCCACGCCCTCAGCACAGGGTGGACCTTGCTCTGTGAGCTCACCCAGCCCCACTCCAGGGAGTCCAGTGTGGTGAAAACTAGGGAAAAACCCCAAATCCATGTGTTCTATCACAGCTTCAGTGATGAGCACATTAACCACATCTAAACACCCCATATGCCAGCTGCACAAGTTCCAGTCACTCCAGAGCAGCCCCTGTTCCCTTTCCAGGTCTCCCTTGTCTCCTAAGGAAAGCTGGGGCAGGCAGAGCCCTGTTCCAGCCAGAGGAGCTGGGACAAGGGGCAGCTCATGGAATTCAAGTAGATTGTTAAATTTTTGGAATGGTTTGACAACAACCGCTCACAGACTGCAAGAGAACACCCACAGGGCTGGGAGAGGGAGCAGAGAAGACAATGGCACTCAGGAATGAACAGCCAGTTTATATAAGAGCTTCCTCTATACATATACATACATATATATATATATAACCACCAGAAATTCCCAGCATCTATCCTTTTAACACCAAAATGAACTGTGCATGTAACATTGGCATAATGAAAGTTCGTCTTCCAGATTTGTGGCATTTGACTTGTGCAAACACCAGACAGCCAGCTTCCCTCCCACAGCTTCTCCTCGTAAAGGAAGTGTCTTCTTGGAAGAACATGGGAATTGCAGTCTCGCTGAGTCCCAGACAGTCCCAGTAAGCCTCCAAAGGCAGCTCGTGGAGGGGACCATGGATCTTGTGGGAGCTGAACACTGACAAATTTCCTGCCACCTGTTGAGCTACTGGCTACGATTCTTTTGAGAGATTTTAAGCAGCTGTTGGTGCAATGAGACACTACAAACTAGATGATCTCCACTAGAATACAGAAAAGCAGCACCAGATGCTGAAGCATGTGTTTATATTGACCTGACACTATAAACTATAACTGGGGGGTTACGGTTCCGTGCTCCAAGATTAATGCATTTAAACAACATTTGGAATTACTGACACAAGGTGGGGGCTGCAAAATGCCCTGACCACCCTGCCAGAGTGACCTGTTAAACATGATGCCAAGACACAGGTGCACTGGGTACAAAAAACCTGCAGCATAAACTTCCTAAATTATCCAGAACTGGCAAAAAGACCGAAGGGCACCAGAGGAAGGGCACAAAGTAGTTGAGAGAAGCAGGTGCCTCTCTCAAGGAGTGGGCGCGGTACAAATGCTCTGGAACAGCCCCTCAGAGTTCACTGGTGTCCCCCGACACCACTGAACCTCCTCACAGATGGGACAGGAATAGTTTTTCTGTCAGGCTCCTGCCCTGGTTACACCTGTGTGAGGTGTTTACAGGCTGACAGGAAGGGTTTGGAGAGCTGCACTCCCTCCACCACAGCTCCGCTGCAGGACTGGGTGTTTCTGTGCCATGCCCAAGCCCTCCTCCTCAGTTCTGCCCCTCCAAACCTCCAAGAAGATCCCACTTTAAGAACACTAGGAGTGCTAATATCTAAAGCAGTTTAAAAAGATTACAAATCTAAAAAGAAGACTAAAAAGGGAACATGGCTCTAAAATATCACTGCATTGGACCAGCAAAAACCGACACCCTATGGGACGCCACTGAGGTCTTACATAAATTTATATACAGATAAATATTTAAGAATTTCCTACAAAAACCACTAACAAAATGAGACTGGCATTTTAGGGGTGCAATGCCCCTTCAGTACAGTGTGTTTAGGATGTTCTCATCCCTAGGGAGGATGGACAGATCCAGCACTTCCTTTTCCAGCAGCTCCATGCGCCAGGAGGGACAGCTGGCACCTGAGCGCTCTTGGCAGCAGCTTTCCCTTCTCACCTAAGCTAGGAATGTCTCTCCATGCAACATAGGGATGAATAAGTATCCTGAACACCAACTCTCCAGATGGGATTCACCCCAATGGAGCTATAAGTGCTAAGGAAATAGGTGCTGGAGAGGTTGGAGGAGCTGGGTGGAGGCGGCCGAACAACTGGAATGGAGGACTCAGGCAACTTGTACAAATGATACAACTTTAAAGAAACAAATAAATAAATAAATTCGAAGTTCAAGTTTTAATTCTGGCAACACGCTGGACAGAGATGGACAGTGCTCAGGTTGGATTTTGGAGGGAAACATTCAGCATTAAGCCAGATCAGGCTGCAGCACTGGGATGCTGCAGCTCCCCTCACCCAAGCTCAGAATTCCTGTCTGAGCTTCTCCACCAGATTTTAAGCCATTATTCCCAATAGAACTTTGCATTTACTACGATTCTACTTGGCCATTATGAAGTGCAACTTGTGTTAGAGCCTGGGGTACTCTTGTACCTTCCCTCCAAGAGGAGGAAAGTGGGCATTAATGTACTTACGTGCCATGACACAGTTTTGGCTTTAAAGAAGGAATGTTTAAATCACTTCCTTATACAATTCAAGAAGAACTTCAGTAATACACAACAATCCTAAACTCAGAGATCAAGCAGTAACATGGGCAAACTTGAAACAGCTTCAAAAAACATGAATATTCCTCTAGAATTATGTTTTCCCATTGTTTCCTGTAACTGAGATCTCGCAACGGTTTCCCTTGGAGCATCTAACATCACTCTGGCACGTAACAGACTAATTTCCTGTTCACACACCACCCACAGACAGAACTGACAGGAAAGCAGTCTCTCTCCAAACTCATCCCTTGCTAAGCAAAGAACTAAAACTGCAAACTTATCCTGAATGTCATCTTTCCTCACAGATAACTGTTCTGCCTCTGGTCCTCATGTGCTGCCCACACTTGAGTTCCTTTGTCAGGAGCCTGCAGAGTGACTCCAGGTGTGCCACACACCTCCCTGGAGCCACAGCTTCCCACCAGCTTCTCTACTACTGTGGAAACAGCCCAGAGAGGTTAAGAAATAAGGGTGTTATTCCAAATTAACAGTGACAACCAGCCCCAGGACTGGAGGCAAAGCTGCTCTGCAGCAAAGCAACACTCAACAACCATCTCCATGTTATCCACTGAGATGAACACAGGGACAGGGAATGGAACAACTCCCAGGGAACAGCTCCCTCCTCATTCACTGACTTGCTCCAATTAGCCACACTCCTTTACAAAGCCAAAAAAACTCAATAACTTTTTTTTTTTTTTTAAAACCAAGAACACAATTTGCAGGTACAGGCAATTTTAACCAGTGAATGTGGAGAGGACAAAGCCTGCACATGCCCCACCATATTCCAGAGTGCAATTCTACACCAAGAACAGACTTCAAGCAAAATCTACAGGGACAGACAAAATGATATTGGGTTTAAGCCTAAAAATGGCTTTTTGTTCCAAGGGGTCAAAGAAAGACATTAACTAAATAAGGACCTCAAGCCAAATTATACATACACAAATGTCCTCAAGGTCATCCAACTCAGGAAAAGTCAAAAGTATCTTGCAGTAAACCACCACATTTCAGGTCTGTAAGGACTATGGGCAAAGAAGAAATGACTTAAGAAGTGTGCTGCTGAAATTGAGCCATTAATTAAAAGTAACATTTTGGGGGAATTTTGGGGGCCAGATGTGGTACTAAAATCATGCTGATCTGCAGCAAGCTCCCATGCAGGCAAATATGTGCTTGTACCAACAGCCACAGCAAAGTCTGGGTGTGCAAACACTCCTCACTGAGCACTGAGACTGTGGGGAGAACATGTTCTCCTACCCAGCACGTTTAACACGGTTTCATGGCAGATTTCACGTGCTCCATCCTTGTTGCTCATGCAAACACAGCAGGAAAATATATTCAGAAGAGTTCTCTGGGTCCCTGCCCTTTCCTGGTGGTCTTTGTGCAGACCAATGGATCTTTAACCTGCTCCAAAGCACCACCTGGAGCTGGTGAGAGAGCAGCAGCCTCGGGGGGAAGGTGCCAAGAGCCCCTCCACAGAAAAGGGGAAAAACAGATAAGGGAGATGGGGGAACAAGGGACAGTGATATAAAACCGTAATGAACAAAATTAACGAGGCTGTAATTACCCACTGAAAGTGCCAAGTGTGGGTTCTCTGGAGCTGTTCTAGGTCTGACTCTGGATTACCTAAAGCAGGACTATTGACAACAAAATACACCAGCAATTCAGCAGCTGCCTAAAATGCCTTTTTAACAGTTAAACCTCAGTAAACCACAGTTTCTAGAACAGAATTCAGACTTGATTTGGTTTCAGAATAGTACAGGAAACTTTTCAGTGGTTTCCACATAGTTGTTCCAAGAAAAAGAGAAACACTGGTGTAAAAAAATCTAAATGCAAGACAATGTGCAAATTATACAATATAAACACAAAGAAAGGTGGTTTGTTCTTAAAAATACATTTAAGTACTCCACAAAGATGTTCATGAGAAAATTAAAGGGTTAGTGTATTATAAAAGCTTTAAAAAAAAGACATGTAATACCCCGTTTGCCTATTAAAAGTCTCAAATTATTAGAACAAATTTTTAAACACCAATTGTTTTTAAATATTTCTGCTGTTGCCTACTGTCTGCATTTGACTCACTTGCTCAGTGAGAGCCAGTTAACCAGTTTCACTTTAAGATTCTCATGCATTCAGAAACAAAGCTGCACTATTTGGTCTTTAGCATTACAGGAAAACAACTGAACTCAAATCAAAACAGAATTGTGCTTGGAGTTTAAATCCCACTGCCACCACCACAGGAGCCCATGCCCAGTTGGTTTTGGTTCCATTGTCACTGGAGATCATCTCATATACAATGAGCTGTTCAATTTACTGTTCAAAGATTGGCAACTCTCCCTTTTTATTTTTCAAGGTAGATTTATTTAAGCTGAAAACCAGCATTAGAGAGGACTCCAGCTCTGCAGGACTGGCATTTTTTGGTTCTTGGCTTTGTAAACTTGCTTAGATAATAATGCAGGAATAGAAGGAGGAATGAAAGAATTGGTTTGTTGCACTCAAACAAAAATCCTCAACTTCTAAAGGTCTTCAACAGCTCAGCTGTACAGAAGAACTGTGGCTTCTGTGACATTTTTTAAATCTCATTTTGGGCCAGTACTGCTGCTTAAAATGCAGAATGTCTCCATCGCACTGATATTGTGACAACTCAATACATTACACCACAGACATTTAACATAACTCCATACATGCTAAAAAAAAAAACAAAAAACCAACCAAAACAAAACAGGAGAAAAAAAAAAACAAAGAAAGGAAACAAATAAGACCGTAGCTAAACTGCTTTAAATACTGCATGCTACAGCACTTCACGTATCGTCCAGATACGACACTGAAAGGTGACAAAAGGCTGAAGGGATTACAAAATATTTTCGGCAGGTTGGAAAGCTGCCTTCTTACTGTGGCAGAATTATTCCCCCTCCCCGTTCTCTACTTCTAATGTTCATGATTCTAGTGTTGAGTTGGCCATGTATTTTTTTTTTTTTAAATCCATTCTAATGACAGTGTTTCCTTAACTTAATTAAATCCATCAGTGTGGTAGCTGGGGTGAGAGTCAGCTGTGAGCTGGGTTGTCTCTGTGGCTGATGCTGGCTGTATCACAATAGGTGCGTCTGAGGCCTCTGAAAAGTGAAGACAAAAGGCTTAGCACACCAAGGAAAAAACACAGCACTGTATGTTTTGGTAAGCACAAGTCACATCTCCCTACAACCCTCTGATAAAACCATTTTACATTCCTTTAGGAGCACAATATTAATTAATTCCCTGATTTTCAGTGTGCACACAACAGTATTCACCTCAACTCTACACGTGGAATCTTTACTACATTTCCTTCTTCCTGTAAAAGCAGCTGATCCTCACCCACCATTCAGCAGTGCCCATTAAAAATGTCATCAGAGCATACATAAGGCTCTACAATAGTTTAAATGACTGGTTTAATCCTACAGAAATAGCTTCACAAACAGTATTAGAATTACAAGGGTAGCAATGCCAGTTCCTCTACACCTGATGCAATTAAGGCCACCTTGACACCCCCAACCTTTGGGTACAAGAGCCCCTTTCTGCAATCCCACATGGCTGGTCCATATGTTACCCCAGCATGTGGAAGGAACATAATGATGGTCACTGACTGCTCTGAAGCTGATCCCACCAGGTTCAGTGAAGACCCTCCAGGTGTTTTTAGCAACTTTATCTCAGGTGTCAGCATCAACCATATAACTCATGGCACAAATATTCCCTGCTCATCATCCACGCCCCAGGACTTGATTTCTCCTCAACCAGCTCACTGAGCACTCCAGCAGGGACTGATGTTCATCCTAGAGAGCTCACAGTGTTTTCACCTACCCCTTTCATCTGACTGCAACTGTGCCTCCAAGTCCTCTGGAGAGACGTAGAATTCCTGCTCTTCGCCTTCGGGAGGTTTTGGTTTACACTTCCCACAGCAGCAATTACAGCAGCAGCACAGACAGCAGCAGCAGTAGCAGGCTGTCATGAGCCCACAGAACACAAACAAGGCCTGCAGAGGATAGAAAACACAGAAATAGTCATAACCTGTGTCTACTGTGCCATGACCACAGAGTTTGTGAGACTTGGATACAGAATCAGAGAGAAAACCACAGCAGTGCAGAGGTAGAATTTAGTAGCTACAGCTTTGTACTTTACCACTGAGAAATACTTCCAATTATGTGCAAAAGTGGCTATGGTTCTCCACATTTTACACTGAGGTGAATGCTGCCAGCCTGGTTTGCTTGAGTAATTTCTACAATTTAAGTGGACTATTTTGCTGCATCTGGAAGAAGGTACAGGTCTAATAAGCACATCTGTACTAAAATCCAGGGGTACAACAGTAGAGGACAGGCTGTAACTTGCATAAATAACCCTGGAAAAGACTAAGCTGTACCAGCTGATGCACAGGCCATGATGTACCTACAGCAGTGACTGGGAGCAGCCCAAGGCTGAGGATTGATGCTCCCAGTATGTGAGCACAGCAGCTCCATGGTCCAAGCCAGGTCTGCCAGGTGCTTATCACAGTGACAATGGGATAAATTAAAGTCTTCCTACAGGTCACTGTGCAATTGTTTGAAAAAAATAATTTTACAGATAGCAAACCAGCACAGTGACATAATTATTGCCTTCCTTAGGGGAATCAAGAGATGGAGGCAACGCTGGCAAAGGGTAGAAAAATAAACCCATGCAATGAAATGTAAGGAGATTTTCTGTGAGCCCAAGTTCACAGTCAGGACTCATCCTGCAAAATTATTGACCAGATATTACCAGAGAACACCCCCCAAATTCTCATCTCTTCTACAGCCACTAGAAGGGTCCAAACTTCAGTTAGTAACTCAGGTCTTGCTTATTAGACCTGTATCACTGGAAGTTCCTAGAAAAATACTTCTGAACTCAAGATCACAACACAGTAAGAGAAGGTTAATTAACCCGGTGTCAGAAATTCAGCAATTTCCAAAGGTAAAATCAAGAACAGTTATCAAATGGAGCACTCTAAGAGTTTCCAATACCAATCCAGAATAACTCCTGTGCCCTTTTATTTACCTTTGCCCACCAGCTGGACAGCACGAAGTATGTGTTCACATTTTCTTCACCAAACTGCTCTGCTACATAGAGCCCCAGAGACCCATACTTATCGTAAATGTTCCGCTTTGTGGCATCGGTCAATATTGCGTGGGCATTATTGATCTCTTTAAATTTTTCTGCTGCCTCTGGATTATCAGGGTTTTTATCAGGATGATATTTCAATGCCAGTTTCCTGCAGAAAGAAAAAAGAGAATAAAACCTGGGGTTTGGCTTCCTGTTTTTTGATTTTTTTTTTTTCTAATTCCGTAGCCCGCCACTCAAGGGAGACTTTCAAGTTCCAACTGTTTTCCTTCATCTGTGATTCAATTTCTCTGATGATTCTTCCTTAGATGATAATAAAAGGCTACAGCAGTGTCTAGCTTAGTTCACAGGATTGACTTCAGACTGTTGGATTTGACCCTCAGAAATCCACTGGAAAAAAATAAGAGACATTGAATAACAATAGGTTTGGGGTTTTTTTATCCTCAGCTCCAGCAATTTCCACGAGTAAATTTTGCTCCTGCTACAGCAAAGACACACCACAAATCTAAGGTATAGCACCAAAGAATAAATAAAAGCAAGTTGCCACAGCTGCTTGAAGAGTGTCTGAACTGCTGCTTCTGCAGTGTCTGAACACAAAAATAGAACAGACGATCACTTGTGGTTAATTCACCAATTCCTGTGGAGGAACAAAGTACTTTTCAGTTCAAGTTTTGCTAGAATAGAAAACACTTCTGAGTTTCGAGATATCAGGAAATCACAACGTACCTCCCCTAATCAGGCCAGATCTCTTATAACTAACAAAAAAAAAAATCAGATAAAGCATTGATAAATGTGCTAGTTCTCACATGGCCCAGGCTATTTACAGACATCAGTAGAAATAACTGGCTAAACACCTCCTTATGAAGAGAAAATATGTGCTCCCAAGTAGAAAAATGACACAGAGCCACATGCTGGCAGTTCTCCCTCACCACAAAAGGTACTTGTCCTCCTACAGAAAATGACCACAAAGTCACGTATATAAGAAAGACAGGAGGAGTCTGCAGACAATTACATGTCAGCTTTGCAGTGGGGAAATGTTTAGACAAACATAAAACAAAGACATGTGCAAGCACTTGGATGTGCCTGCAAGTATCTCAGAGCATTTAAAATCCAGCCTGAGTGTGCCCTTGGGACACTTCATTGTGCATGATGCTGTTCCAGTAAATCATGTCCATGGCTGCCTCTTGTGCCCCAGCCTCAGTGAGGGCTGAATAATCACAGGGAAGTTTTATTAACCTGGAAAGGGCTTGGTCAGGCTGCAATAATCAAATATTTTTATTTCCCATTTCCTACATGTACACAAACCCCACACAGCCCCCAGGCCAGCAAAGGATGTTCAGACTGAACATGATAAAGGAGCAGCAGAGAAAACAAGATGAGCTCAAGGTTCAGATAAGTGTGAAGCAGCTACATTTCACCCCAGGATCTCATGGGGTTGTTCCTCCAAAGGAAAAACTCACAGAATTTCCCCCAGAAAAGTAAAATTATTTTCCAGTTGCTTGAAGATGAATATTCAAACTCCCACTTAAAGCTTCTAGGAAGATAAAGCTAAATTTTGAGTATCTGTGGATCTGGTTTATTCCTAGACTTCACCATGTAGTTGCCATCAGTAACTTTGGAAGGGAAAAAGCTTTGGTAAAAGTTAAAAATGAAAGGAAAACAATTTTGACAATGAGTATCTTCATGGAAAGGTGATGCTGACCCCTAGTGTAATCCAAACACATTGCCACTGGTCACAGCAGCAACTGCCTTTAAGCAGATTTATGGGGAATGTGGAAAGGAATATGTCACAAGATTCTTTTTTTGTAGATTTTATTTGGTTAGTATGAAGCCATTTCTTGTATCCAACTCTTAAGGAAAGAGATACAGAAAAAAAAAATCTTCTTTTGAACTAATAACTCCACAAAGAATAAGAAATCTGGAAGAGAATTTCAGGAAAAAGTAATCACCAATGCTGTTTTCAGCCTTATTTGTATCTTTAATCTCTCTCCCTGTGCCAGAAGTGGAAATGATGGACAGCAGGGCAGTTCTGCAGTTCTGTGGTATCCCTAAGACAGACACAAGGCTGTATAACAGGAGGAGCTTAACTCTGACCACAGTCTTAAAATTCTGCTCAAATTTAGGAAAGGACTTTTCAAAGACTGTGCATTTGAGAATTTAACTTACTAGATATAAGATGGAAACATTTAAAGCCTAGGCATGTTTTCACACCCTGTTTTGCAGGAAGCAACCATGGTTTTCACCTGTTTTTCCTTGCCAAAAGTCTAAATAAACCAACTGAGGCTCCTACATCAATAGACCATTTGCTGAACACTGAATTGAAGGCATTTGTGCTACTGGGACAGGCGTAGAACTCGAAGCTTTACCTGTAAGACTTTTTGATATCATCTGAAGTGGCATTTTTGTCCAGCCCCAGCACGTGGTACAACGACTCCCCAGAGGTGGAGAGTGAACGTTGCCTCTGGTCTGCCATCTTCAGCTAACCTGAGCAGAGACCTGGCCCCTGCAAAAAAAGGAAGATTAAGAAATGCTTAAGCAAAGGAAATAACAGACCTCTGGAAGCAAATCATCCTCAAAAATGGAGTCTACACATCAAGATTCAGCTTTTATAAAATGTGCTTTGAAAAGGTTCTTTACACAGGAAGGTAAAAAGTTACAAAATTCAGTGAAAATAACTATTATGTTGTTGGCACATCACCCACCCTGAATCCCCACGGTATATACTCAACTCTTCCTTCCTAAAACCCCAAATCAAGAGCTGAGGTGCAGCTCTAGCTATGTACTGCACAACACATCTCTCAAGCCACTTCATCTCTTTTCTTAGTCTTAATATTAAGATAATTTATTTGTGATAATACCCACAAAAACAACATGGCAACAGAGAAGTTGCTGTTAAGTTGAGGCTGCCTTTTTGCACCACACTGGCATAGGAGTAACTGACTTTATTTGTATTTTCTATTTCAGAAATTACATTAAAAAACAAACAAACAAAAAAGCAATCTTCCCCACAACTCCCAAATCCCAGTCCCTCATCTTATCAGCAACACCAGGTCAAACAGAATCCTTAGACAAGTCCAGTGTGACCAAACCTGTGCATTCCACAAGGAAAGAGGGAATGTCTGCCCAGAGAGGAGATCCTCTCTCTCATAATTTAAAGTTGTGGATCCAACATTTAACATGCATTCTAGTTAAAATCATGCTACTTGAACATGGATTAACCTCCTGCTCCACATCCAAATGTGACAGACCCCAGAGGTGTCCCCTGTGCCATGCCAGGACCAGATCTGCTTCTGCCCTCTCCCATCCTGAGGAGATCAGCTTTGCTGTTCTTTAGCTGCAGAACTGCAGCCAGGATGAGCATCCAAGAAAAGACTATTGGCTATTTTTGGATTATGTCATTACAATTAGCCCACAGCAGATTATGCAGCCTTTGAAAAAGATATTTAAAGCACCAGACTTTTCTAATTTAACCCTATGTCTTGTATAACAAATTAATAACCTCAGCTTTCACAAGGCTGGCTGAAAGCAACACCCTCAGCCCTCACCCTCTGCACTGCCTGGGTGGAGCTGTGACCACACCTCTGCTTCTCCCAACACATGGGAATTGTCACACCCACACCAGGGGGCCAAGTGACACGGATGTGGACAGACACATCACCCCTGTCTTGTTCAGCTCAGACCCTGCTGATGATTCTCTCCCTCACTTGGCCTCTCTGACTTTACATCCATTTAACACCAGGCCCCAGGTCCAGTTGTTTTAACTGGAATACACCAGTTAACTCAGCCTAACTCTCATCTAACCTCCTACAAGAAGCCTTTGGCAATTCTACCCAGTTTAATTTAAAGCCTCCTATAGGAGGCTATAAATTACTACTATTAATAATAAATTGTCTAAACTTTAATTCTTTGGCTAAAAATTCAAATTACACCCCAAATCTGGAAGGTGAATGAGTGGGTAGGGAGAGAAAATATTTTCTTTTCAAGGACACTGTTCAGTACCAAAAGCTTTCTGTATGGGAGGAAAATTGCTGAGTGTTGCAAGACACAACACAAACTCACTTATTTGGGCATAATCTGATTCAGGGAAAGGAAAACCATATTTCAGGCAAGAAACCCTCCACCCAGGCACACAGCAGACACAACCCTCTGGGCCAGCCTTCCCCAAAGGCAGCCTCCCAGCCCCCTCTGCCCAGGAGCTGAGGTCAAACACTGATGATCCTGACGTGTCTCTGATAATCTACCTAATCACACCAGCCTGCTCCTGCTGCTTCCCAGGCTCCCTGCTCAGCTCCTCCTGCTCTGTGCCCATCAACACTTCCTCCCACCCTCCCAGGAACCTCCCTGCAGCTCCTGCACACCAGTCCCTGCCAGCAGCTCCCTGCCAAGGAGTGTCTGTCACTACTGCTCTTGGACAGGGGCCTGAGAAGTCAGGATGGGGGAAAAAAAGGCATCCTGATTGGAATTTTATGTGTTGATTTAGTCTTTGTGAAGAAGATACTGCTTCAAACAGGAGCTTTCAGGGCATTATGGACATTTTTGCTCAAACTGCAGCTCTATTTAAGCATAACAAGCTTCCTGTAACATCCATCCAACATGGCCTTGGTGACAGATGCTGCAGATCACAGCCATACACCATGTTCTGCTTAACAAAATCTGCACTGTTAAATTAGGGCCAATTTGTTTAATAAAAATGAATTCAGTTTGACCCAGGCAGTATCTCTCAGTCTGCAGGCACGGGGATACAATTCCACACTGCTGCATCCTTAATTGCTTCCATCTGAACAGTGCTGGGGATCCACAGCTTGGTGTAATGGGATGTTAGCATTTATTTCTCCAAACTGGTATGAAATGGACACATTGGCCTTGGCAGAAGAGCAGAGGACAAGGCAGTGATGGGAATTCATCTGGGAAGCTTTTTACTTAAGGGAACAGAGGAGTATTATTACTAGGAATGCAACCTTTGGCTTTTTAAATATGAAACAGACAGTAAAGGTGCAAGTTATTCAAGCTCCAAGTTTTCCTAAACTCGGGTATCATTTCTCCTGCTGTTTTCACACGTGGCTCTAATTCACAATCCTGAAAGCTGCCCTGTATTTTTAAAAACTGTTGTGTTCAGCAGCAACAAGCCATCTGCTCCCTTTTTTAACCAAGCAGGATGCCCTGAAGAGGTTTCTCTGGGAAGGCTCTGGAGAAAGGTAATCTCCTGGATTAACCAGCAGAGTGTTTAACCATCTGAGTACCACAACATCCTGCCTCAGTCAGCTCTACCACAACAGGCAACTGCTTTCAGCACCACCTCACTGAAAAGACTCAGATTAAACCTGGCAGGTTATTTATGGAAGTCAGCCTTCATGTTCTAAATACATCCATGGAAAATTCAACCTTACAAACACTAATTTGCTCTTCAGCTTCCCAAAAGAATCCCATCAAGTTTCATCAAACTGGTGACACCTTAGTTTCTGCCAGGTCTGCTGACCCTTTTGGAAGTTGTATTTAACTCATTAAAATGGCAATGTGTTATTACAGCCAAGGGAAAAAAAAATCAATAGTTCTCAGCCAGTTTAGGGAATTAAATACTCACAGAACATCCCAAAGAATGTCTGCACTGAAAAGGGTGACAGCAGACGTGGTGGCCAGAAGCAGGGAAGGAGGAATTAAACTCCATCTGATCCACTGCAAGATACTGCTAAGAATTTCAGTGGAAGTTGGCAGTGAGGGGGATAAATTTTCCAAGAAAACATGCTGAACTGTGTGGCAGAATGGAGGGTGGAGGTACTGACACTGCTCACACTGACAGCAGGTGTTTGGGACAACACTGAACCACCACTGTTGGATCTAGGAAGGGCTACTTTGAAAAAAAGGATGAAAGGATAATTCCACAGACAATACCCTTAAAATGTCAGTGTCATTAGCCTCTGGAAGCAGACTAACAGCAGTACTTCTCATCTCCCTCCAGGGCTAAAGTATTGAGTATTTATTCAAGAACAAACCTCTGGCAGCTGTAATCCTCAACTATCACTTTTCCCATCTCCCCCTGTGTAGGTCACACAGGCATTGCTGTCCCTCGAATTTCCTTGTTGGAGGAAAGGCTGCTCCAGGAAGGAGTTGTGGCTGTTCAGCTCCACTGACCAAAATCAAAAGGGGCACAGGACACCAAACCAGGTTAGCTTTAAAGATATTATTACAGCAGGACGCTGGGGCACAATCTCCAGAATTCTAATTTTCTCAATGCCTGTATACTCATCAGTTTAAATTCCTAAAAATTAAATAAAATAATAAAATCACTCCCTGAATGCACTTGCCAACACACAGACCTGTACAGAGGTGCTGTCCACAGCATTACAGTGAACTGTCTACACACAGTGTGGGGAATGTGGCTGGAAACAGCTGTTCCAGAAAGTGAAATCCCACTGTAAAGGAGCAAATCCACCTCCTCCTGACACAGTGAATGATACCCACTAGACACAGGATAATGGGAGCTAATTAACCTTAGTGGATATTGTTTACAAAGGAGTTTGGTTAAAACCAGCACACGACATCCACCCAGCCTTCCAAAATATCACCAGTAACACAGAGAATAGAGGAATCCCCAAAAGGGAAAACAAGACTCAGGGAAGTGCTGTGAGTGCTGGGCAGGAGGAGGCTGCTGCTGTCCCAGCCCAGCCCAACCCTGCACATGTCTGTAATACAAACTATCAGGAATGCTGTCAAGCCCTCTACAATTACAGTTTTAAGAGCATATTAAAAGATGGTTGGAGTCCAGTTTGGAAATATTTTGCCAGCTCTTACAAAAAAAAATGTCTAGTTGATATTTTATTATATGACTTTAGGAAGCACTAGAGTATTTTAGGAAAGATTTGGATTCCACAAAGCACTGCTGCTAAGTGGTAAAATATAATGTTGGTTAAAGCTAAGATTCCAGCTTTGCAAAGACTTCCAGTGCAGAAAATTAACTACAGGTTTTAATCTAGAACTGAATTATTCTATCCCAACCAATATTTATCAGTAAAAGTCTAAATAAAAACACCAAGCCTGAAAGAACTTCAGTAAATATTGATTTGTCGCAGAAAGGAGAAAGCACCACTGGCCTCCACAGCCTGTCCATCTGTCTCAGTCACTTAGAGTTGTCCTCACAATCTGGTATTTTTCAAAGGAGGGAAAAAAATTAAAGGGGAGATGAGAGAAGCACACACAAGATTGTGTTAGCACAAAAAAGATGAGGTGTTTTAGCCTTGGCTTCCCGAGGTAGTAAGAGATTTTTATAGGAAACTTTGTTTCCTCAGCAATATTTGCATTTAAATGAGAAGCTACAAGAAATAAAAAAGTCCAGAACTCACCTGGTGTCTACTTTGAATATTCTAAGGTAAGTGATAACAACCTTCACACACTTCTAAATCTGATTCTCCTAAAGACAAAACAAAAGCAAATTAGTTGTTGACCAGTTCTGAAGTTGAGGATTCATTGATAAATTATCATCACATTATTGGACAGTAAAAACACAGAAGTGTTTTATAAACATTTGTACCACAAATACAAAGCAAGTCCCCACAATGTAAATATTTGTCTTTAGAATTGATAAACTGTCGAAATAAATGACAAATATTTAAAAATACAGAGTCAGGGCCCCTATGGTTTGAATCAGAACTTCAGTCTCTTTTCCCCAACTTTTATCATGGGAAAGACACACACCTAACCCAGTTGCACAGAAACTCTAATAACCATTATCTGTTTAAGACTTTGGACTTTTTCAACTCACACCTTTGTGAATATTTGTGTACTGAGAACACGAGAAGCACGTTTTTCAAGTCTTGGTAATCTGCTGTGCTGTTAGAGAGAGACTGTAAAGCAGCTTAGCTAACCCAGCAGACCCCAAGCTCTGGCACTGGAGCAGCAGGCACAGCCTGCTCTGGGGAGCAGCACCAGCTCCTCTTGCCAGGACAGATTTCCATCAAGAAAACCACAGTGTCATCCAATTCACATTCCCTCATGCTGGAGCAGATCACCCAAAGGAAAAAAACAGTCTCATTTGGGGGTACAAGGAGGGACAGAAGCTGAGATGACCCAGCAGCACACACTCAGTCTTTCAGCAGTCAGGGCTCCAGATCAGCCACCACATGGAAATAACAGAGCAAAGGGGCAACAGCAGCCTGGGAAATGCTACATGGTGCTATGGAAAAAATCAGGGAAAATCACTGCAACAGATTAAAATACCTTTCTGATTAAGCATGTACAGGACATATCCAACCCACATTACCAATCACAAAGTCACTTATGCATTAGATGACTGAACAATAAACCTCGTCAGTGGAACTTCAGAGCAGCTTTTACCTGGCAAGTCATCACTTAATTGTCATACAAACCCTTTCAACAGCTTTCAGAGAACAAGCTCTGAATGCACTTGAGAAATAAACTCCCCACTGAATTAATAATTAGGCCTTTCATGGGCTGGAAGGTTCCAGCATGGCAAACAGAGATGTTGGGAATACACCCAGGGAGCTGCTGGCATTGCTGCCCACAGAAGTTGCTTGGTGCCATCTGTAAGAAGCTGCTTGATCCAGCAACACATCCCTAAGTGGGTATGAATGAACCAACCAACAACTCAATAATCAGCTCATTCTTCATGGATCTGTTTAGCTCCTTTGACAGGAACCAGCAAAGGACTTTTCCTCAATAATGAAAGGCAGGGAGTTAAACTTTCCCACTCAGAGCCTGTGCAATACTAGAAGGTGGACTAACTCCCCAAGGAAAAATGTCCTGTTTTGTGAAGCTACAGAAGCTCCCAGGTTCTCTGCCCAAAGTTTTCTTCATTAAAAAGTAATCCACAAGAACATTCTCTAAGCATTTACAGAAAGCTGCAGATTGTTAATGGTGTTGGCAACCAGAACTGTGGCTTCCTACCCAGATGAAGACCACCTCTAATTATGCCACTGATTCTGTTTCAGACAGCAAGCCCAGATCCAAGTATGCTGACAGTCAAACTATGTTCAATTTATGGAAACAATATGAGTAGAACAGGAGAAAAAAAGCAAAGTACAAATGTAATCTGGAGACAAATGTACCCTGAAAAAATGAGCTATCCTGCTAAGGTCAGTGTTGGGCCTGTAACGATGCAAATATCACACAATGATGTGTGGATAGAAGGTTTAAGTACAAGATCCTGGCCCAGGCCTCATCAAAACTCCATCAGCAGAAAAGTCAGTATTTTTTTACAGCACTTATAAATATAATAACCAGCCATGTAGAAACTCAAAACATACAGTGAAGTGTTGTCTTAATATGGATGCAAGTAGCAATATTTCCTTCAGTCTCACAGCTATGCCAATACCAAGTTTCATTAAAGCAGGCAGCCTGATTTACAGCTGAAAATAACCAAACAAGACAAAAATAAATTCCCAAGGAAACTGCTTCTTGTAAAAATCAAAGTATATGAGAAACCCATGCCAGCTACTTCACATCCTCCCTTCCCCAGTGCCTCCTCCCTGCCAGCACTGAGCCAGCCCAGCACTTACCAGGGGTTTGCTTCCTCAGTTTCTGTTGCAACTGGCAATTCCAATTTAGTGACTCAGGAATGTTTTGATCTCCCCATCCAATCTCATTATTCAGCAGGCCAGATCCACTGACCCAGAGCCCTACATAATACCCTGCTTGTAATTACTTGTAAATATCTCCCCTCCTTATTACATGATATTCACAATCCAAACAAAAGCAGAGATGAAAGGATAGATGCTGGAAAAGGAACAGGAGAGTTCAAAATCCACATGAGTGTGTGACACCCAGTTCAGCAACAAACACAAGAAAGAAGGAAGTCTGGGGAGAGTAATATATAACTGTTTAAGAATCAGAAAATACAGAAATGAGTATGAAAATTAGAAGAAAAAAGATTAAAGAGTGATAAAAACAAGCAAAGCTACACAAATGCAAACTGAATTCAGCAACACATTAAAACTGTGGTAAATTTTGTAACACAAAGGAAGAAATTTGCTTGGGGAGGTTGCATGCACTTGCAACCATTTTGCTAACAGCAAAACCAGCTCTTCCAGCCTTATTTCTCCTGCAAATTTGAATCCAGTTTATGTACTGTTGTATCTTCCCCATATACTGGAAACATAAATATGCTCAGCACCCTTTCCTCCTCTAACCAAGAGACAGACACTGCCTTCTCTTTCCAGCAATCAGACATGTTCTCAGCTCTACTGGACAAAAAACATATGTGTTTCTTGAGAACTCAAACCTCCTCTGAGAGATGCAGGAGAACCCTTTTTACTGAACAATTCTACTGACAGAATTGTCCTCATCTTGCTCATATGTTGTTACCAGAAAGGGGGAATTATCTTCAGCATACATTGCTTCATAACCCATCTCCATCATGTACAGGAGCTGTATCATGGTTAGCAAGTATTTAAAGAAATAAGGCTGCAATTAAGGCAAATAAAATAAAGTAAATCAATCTACAAAATAGAAACACCCAAGTCTTTATTTTCACAAGCCTTCTTGCTTACATGACTTGCAAAATGAATCATTACTGGAAAAACAAAGTGAAGAAGGTGAAGGGAAAGGAATCTGGCCAACAAGTGCAGAAAGCCACTACTATTTTAGAGCACTCTTCTTCTCCCTGTCTTGAAATAAAGATTTTTAACCTATTAATTAGACCACTAACATTTGTTATTTCATTAAAACATCCAAGAGTGCATTTTGGCATTGCTTATATTTTCTATATCACAGCACAAAAGCCTTTCAGCTGAATTTTGCTATTCAGTTTGTGACCTTTTGATAAAGATCATGTGAGAGATCTCATATCCCTAAAAACATTCTGTTTTAATATATAAGCCCTGATGGAAAGCTGAGTATCCAGGGAATTAATGTAAATGCATACATCTCCAGGAAAAAAAGAACTTTACTGTGCCCAAATCCATCTGCCTTGGGAACAGAGGATAGGTCTCCTACACTGAAAGACTATGTCACTAAAAACTTTATTAAATTCTCTTGAGTTCTTTTAAATAAATAGAAACACACAGCTTTTAAATAATTGAAATCTGGAACAATACCATTTTTCTGCTAAATTCAAGTCTGAACTGACGTAATATCTGCCACTGCTGACTGCAGGACAGGTTACACTGAAAAAACTTGTGACAAACTTAACTACAGTGGCACAGTGTTATTTCTCTAATGAGCTTAGCAGATTAAAATGTAACCATTTAAGTCTGATTGACCAACCTGTTATAAAGACTTGTGACCTTATACCCTACACAAGAGTAAGATTCAAACCTACTAAAGGTGGTTTTCCACATTGGGGGAGAAAACAAAGTATTGGATTTGCATTTTCTATCCTCTCTCCTCAATTAAAATAATTACTCTAAAAACCTGAGGGGGGGTGGGTTAGTGGATTCCCTACTTAGGATTTCATTGCTCCTATTTAATCTTTCAGCAATATTGAATTATTGTTTATGACATCACAGTGCTTTGTGTGCAGAGTGCAAGTATCACAAACTGCACATGGCTATAAAAAACCCACACCTGCTTACTCAGTTAGTTAAAAATCTCTGAAAAATCAGCAGCTCTGCTTGCTTTGTTCATTATTGCTCTTAATTTTTCCTCCCTATAAATAGTTTTGAATCACTGTGACTACTCACTGCAAGTTCACTAGAACAAATCAGCCAACCCACAACATTCCCTGCTGTGGGTGGAGTGATGCTGATGCCACTTCTTGTGGAGAAGAAATATCTTGAACTTCTTCAAAGACATAAAGCCCCATTTCTGCTAAGTGGGTTGTATAAACTATATCAATAAAAAAACCTCATATTGTTAATGACTATATCAATATACCCTAACCTTTAAATATAAAAGAACTCTTGGAACAGATGGGTCTACTCACATAAAAATGAGACTTATGCTATTATGTCACATCTGTAGGTAAGACAACTAAAGGCTTTTAAATAGGAATAAAAGAGAAGTCTATGGACTTGTGTAAGAAAAGGTTGAGAAAATCACATCAGTTGTCAAAACATGAATCCCCTGACAGACTGTTACAAAAACAGAATTTAGGGAGACAATGTTGATCCAAGCAGCCCCTCTTCACAGCACAGGAGGCTTTTGCCTGGTCAAAATGAAGGAACAAAGTGAGATTACAAGTACAGCAAAAAAGCCAAATAAGCAGTTTGAGACACAAAGGGAACAGAAAGGAACACATCTTTCAAATTACAACTTGGTTGGCAAAGGGCAAGAAAAAGATTTATCCGAAATGAACTGGGAAGGGCAGGGGAAGGTGGTTCCCTCTCTGTGCTCATCAGCAGCAGTGGGAGATGGAGGAGAAAAAAGTTCATTCCTATTTTCTTTTCCTATCAATTGTGAGGCAGATGAGAAGGTAAATGAGGGTTTCCCCATACATACAATTTAAATAGTGTAAAAGTATGGCCTTACAAACTGCAGAACATATACCAAAATTATTTAACACCTAATTTGGTGTTAGAATTGCTTTGTCATCAAATAAACACCATAAACACTCTTGGCAGTTTCAATCATGAGCAGTTTTCATTAAAGATTTTGAAATGAAGATTTTATTTCAATGAGTAAAAAAGCAAAAACGAAGTAGACCAGTTTATAGCAACAACTGAAGGCATTACTTGTATCTTCACTCTGATCTAAAATGATCCACTCTGGTGCTTTCCTTTTGGGAAACTTCACCTATTTTCAGATTATTAATCTCTGCTCTTTAATGGTTGTCTCCCACTAAGCACACAAATCTTCCACTTAAAAAGTCATTAATAAAAAGGCAAAATAAGAAGAACTGAACAGCAGAACTTACTTGGAATTTATATTTTCCAGAAACAACCACCCAGTCAGCTCAGGAACAGAAAAGCCAAAATGCCTTTATATGATTACAAGAAACCCAACGTCACTGCCTCTGTCAGAGCCTTTCTATTTCACAGGATATTAGGTTTTATTTGAAAAATTAAGCTTATTTATTTAATAATACAGGCAGGAAGTAAACTTTTCCCCCACCCCCCCCCCCCAATTTACTTTTACCTCTTGTATCCAATCAGGTCCTCCAGCCTAAGGTGATGCATAATTATTCAAGCAGCACATGTATCCACTCAGTTAAGTTCCAAAGCCTTTAGTTCCAGAGATTATTTCTTCTGCAAAGTTAAAAAATTAAGTATATCTAAAGATCCTCTCTTCTAATTGCTCAACTGGATTTCCCCAGTTTTTGTGGAGAGTGGGGAGGAGACCATTTGATTATTTCACTTCCTCACAGAAACTGAGCAACTGGTGTTGTAAAAGATATTTTGGTCTTGAAAAAAATAACAAAAAAACCCAAATTAAAACAAAACCAATAAAACATCACCAGGAGCAAGGGATGCTCTGATTAGAAGTGAGGCACAGGCTGTAGGTAAAACCCCTCTGACCCTCTGACTGTGAGGGGTGAGCACAAACCCAAACAAACCAATACCCCAGAGACATTCTCCAGGATATAGACAGATATAAATATAGATATATATGTCATGGAAGACTTTCTTCACTTCATGCCACAGATCTCTCCCCTCTGGGTGGTGTCAGGTGTTAGAAAAAATGATCTAAAAGCCACAATGAGATGAGTTTCATACCAGCCCCATTCAAAGCCCCAGCACATGGACATTCAGAAGCATCAAAGGAGCTAAAACCACAGAATTCCATGATAAAATCTGAACTGACCAGCAGAGCTTGTATTACTGAAAACTTCTACTTGTTGTTTTGGCAGGAAAATACAACCAAGTTCCTTTTGAAGGCTGGGTGATGCTGGAGGTGATGCCTTCACTGCAAATATTTCTGTTTCTTCTTAGGTGAATTAAACCAGAGCCCATGTCCAGGGGAAAACACACAGTAAATCACAGGAGAAAGCACCTTGGGATAGAGAACAAATTTATTCCCTAGTGATCCCAAATTCATCCCTACAAATACAATGCTAATGTCACAATACTCTCCTAATATCCCCAGAATGACACCCAGCACACCCCCTGCATGTTGGAGTCAGCTCTTTCAGCTACAAAGACCCAAACAAATCACAGGGCTGGATTAAAAACAGCTTTAATTTAAACTGGCATTCTCTTACAGGAGACAAACTCTTTGGTATTTTCTAACCATACAGTGTGGTTTCACCAACAAAAAGATTTATTTTATACTACTCCCCCACAAACCATAATGATATTTATTTCCCCTGTTCTCTCACTCTACATGCATTTAATCTGCAGACTGCCTGATGAAGGATGTCCTCAGTTCCACCACTCAGTCTAGCAACAGCATTTCATGGCTGCTTAAAAAGAAAAAAAAAAAAAAAGCCAGTCCATAATTTAGAAATAATAAGGCAACGAAGAATGTATTTGTCCTACTGATTTTCCCACTAACTCACTGGTGATTTAATAAGAAAAGACACAGCTTGAATTTCAGACCATAGACTTAGCTTGAAAACCTGACACTTCAGGAAAAACCATGCTCAGACTTTATTTGTAACTGAGTTTTCTAACACTGTAATTGGGTAAGAATTAGAACACATATAGATTTTATACATTAGGTTTTCAGACAGGAGTCACATTTCAGAGGGCTTAGAACCAAAAGGCCACTATTATACTGGGGCATAATTTAATCACTGCCATTCCCAAGGCCTTTCAGTTTCAGCACAAAGTATGGAATTATCACATTCAGTCTTTTTTCCACCTAAATAACTGATAATAAAGTCAGAAAACCCTATGCATAGTTTTTGACTGATGTTTTCATTCCTCCCTCTGATTTTCACTAACACTGGAGCGTGACAGATATCTCTTCACTCTGCCTGTACCCCTGATGTGATGCCATCAGTACAATGTTAAACCAGGGTCATTCCTACATGTATTCCCCAAACCAAGGGTATGTCTTGCTGGATATCCTTAGCAGGAACAAAATTAGTTATAAAATAGCACCTTTCTTCATTTAGTGTTATTTAAAAATTATTTTTTATACATCTATGCATTTAAACAGCCTCAAAACAGCAAGAAGAGTGAAAATTGTCACAGATTCTTTTTACCAGCAAGAGGGACTCCCTGGCCTTTATACAGAACACATCAAAAAAACAAGTCACAGGAAGAAATGTGGTTTTAAGATAAGCTGCAGGAAACCAGGGTAAGGAGTTGTGCATTACAGGACAACCATAGGAGATGCTGTGTTTTCATCATCCAGGATGTTGCATCCAACGTATATTCCATGCCAGGCCCAATAACAAAGTCGTGTTGGCTGCTGGCCCTGTTATCCAAAACACTCAGGGAAATAGTAAAGCAGGCTTGGGAAATTACCCTGTGCACCTTCCAAACACCTTCTGGTTAACTCTGACTGCCTGGTTTTCTCAAGTCCATTGTGAAGACCCAATGCTGCACCAATTTAAAAGTGCAACAAGAATGAAGTGAGTGAGCGTGGAAAACTTTGTAGGAGAAGAAAAAGTGAGAATTTATGAAGGAAAATAAATATTTTCACTAGTTACTGTCCAGACAAAAACACTTCTACGGAACATGCATTTATTTTGCTCTGTGATAAAAATGGTCTACCCCAAGCAAGAATGTTATTTCTCAGCATTATCATTGGAGCCCTCAGAAGAAGGACTGACTGACCAGTGATTTGTCAAACCAAACCCCAAAACAATAAAATAAATTTTCTAAAGAAAAGACGTGCCTCAGACCCTATTTTTCCTTCACCACTCAGACCAGAAGAACTTCAAGACACACCTCAGAACTGCACACATGGAGAAAGCAGGGTCCCTGTGCAACAGAGCTCAGTAGGCATCACATGGAAAATATTCCTCAAGTTCTCAAAGAGCAGCGACTCAGAATGGACCTGCAACTTGTACCTATTCACTGCTCTGAACAGTAAGTGATTCTGGCTTTCAAATTCAATTTAAAGCAGGAATATTTCTGGTTACAGCTTCCCAGAAACAAGTCACCTCAGATTTTCATGGTCTCTTCCCTTCTCCTCAAGAACAGCAGGTGAGGAGATGCCAGGGAGTGCTGGGAAGAGTGTAGGATCAAGGACCTCCAACCAAGGTCCCACCAACCTCTCCAAACCTCAGCCCCAGCTCACTGTACCCACCAAGGGCCCCTGCCCAAAATGCCACACAGATCAACTCAGGGGAGGTGTATCAGATGGGTCCAATGTATCAGATGAAAGCTGTCATCAGTCTGACCTGGGACTGCATTGGGATAACTCCAGACCCTGGTGAATGTGGACTAGACTACATCTCAAAAAAACCCAAACCCAGCACTGCTGCAATTCCCTGTCCAGATGATTTCACAGGGATCCCATATGGCCTTTGTGAAAGCACATGAACACTCATTAATTTCATTCCCCTTCCACCTGCTTTGATCACAATGTCACATGTCTCCCAAAGGCAAACTGCAGTCCAGACTCTGAACAGCATCTTACACATCCCATTTTGTCTGCTCATCCCCCCTCCTGTACTTCTATCAGAGGCAAGAACATCAGCTTCCATGATGACCTTTGAACTACAGAGAAGAAAAATCAAGACATTACTTAAAATATTTTTAACAACATCTTAATTGCTTACCCTCAGGAACTCTGGAAGCAACCTGAAATTACAAATATCTCATTTGATGGGGCTTAGCCTTAGTAGAAGGAATTTCCTGCACCTGGCACGTTGAAGATTACAGCAGATATTACCACTAGGAAATTGCTCACAACATCTGGAGTTTGGATCCCAAGTCTCCCTCCTCTCTACAAGCAGCTCCAAACCTAATTATGCATTTCCAGTAAATGTCCCTAAATCCTCAAGACGTGAGAAGCAGATTCGTAAAGAAAATTCTCTTGACAACTGACCCAGGCAAAGGCCTACATAAATAAAACTGCACAGCAACAGAAAAACATGCTAGGATATAAAATCAGCAATGGCAGATGGAATGGAAAAGAATATTTTTATTTGAAGTACAACCAAAAAATTAAAGACATAAAAGGGGAAATGCAAAGAGAAGACCTCTGTGAGTTTCTGCTTTTTGGAGCTGCATAATAGGTCTGTAATGACATCAGAGACCTCTGGGCTTCTCCTTTCCCCACTGCAAAACATGAGCAATCCAGTTTCTATACATTCACTTTTTCTACAGATTGTTCCTTAAAGTCACAATGGTTCCAGAATCCCTGACACCAAACAGAACTTTAGTAAGACCCAGACAAAACCAAGGAAGGATTATGAAGTTTCCTGTGACCAAAGCAGAATGGTGCATGTGCTCTAGAGCAAGCTGTTAAAAACAGTTCCTGACAGATATACAAATAATTATTCTCAGAGGGAAGAGGAAGCCCTGAATGCAGGAGGGGGAAATGTGGGGAGCTGGTGGATCTCTGGTTTGTGCTTTTGTGCTGGTCTTAGAAACTGCCTGTCATTGCAACCAGATCCACTGAACTGTTTACTTGCATCATTCATTGGTCAGAAGCCATCACCACAAAAATACCAGTTAATGAACACAGACTTATGTCACCAAACAGACAAAAAGGTTCCTTATGATGCTTTGGGAACAGGTAACCAAATCCTGCCGGGTTTCTTGTTTGCTCGACCATTCGCCCAACAAAGTTTAGATGATGGCACTGAAGTATATTAAAAAGAAAAACAAATAAAGAGCCCCAGTCTTACATGGAGAAGCTCTATTCTCATTTACAAAACCCTTGAGCAGATTATGAAAGAGGAGATGGCAGCTGCTAATTTAACTTGGGCCTAGAGGACTCATTCTGTTTGCATCCCTGTGCACCACAAACCTTCAATTCTCTCCTTTCAACACTTGCACAAGAAGATGAGAAACTTGCACCCAGAGGAAAAAGGCACATAAATTTTACTGAATTTGGGCCTACAACACACTGGCATTGAAAACACTACACCATTAATGAAAGAAGCAGAAAAAGGCCTTAAAAAGGCACATTGCAGTGCAATGCAGATACAAGATACGTGGAATTAGGAGGAGTTGCCAGGACATAAGAAACTTTAACATATGCTAAAGCAATCTTATTCATGTTTCCCAATTAAAAAAATCAATGTATCACCAATGCATTAAAATCCCATGATTAATGCCACTAACTAGAATTAACTATTCTATGCAGAAAAAAATGCATAGAATATGCATTCCCTTTTTATTGGCTACCATCACTTTATTAAAAATATTTATGCAATCTTTTGAGGCACTTTCTGGAACACAGGTCTTTCTATCAGTAAGCATGGCCTGAAATAGGAAACAAAGTGCCTCTGAAGGTAAAACCTGCACTTTCCAACAACTGTGCTTTGTATGTTGTTACTGACTAAGACAATATTTCAACTGAGCTTCTAAGGAAATCCTAAGATATCACAACATTCAAACTCCTTTCTTTCAAGACTGAAAGCAGACACTGGTTAACCAACCACCATCACCACAGAGCACCAGCACTGCTTAATTCAAACTACTTCAATTATCAGAGCACCTGGAAAACAACTTCCTCAGGTTAAAAAAACCTGCCCAACCCTTCACTTTGGTCCTCAGCATTGATGATGTTCCTCACTCCTCACTCTGGATTCTGCCATGACCCAACTGTCCCAAGGCCCAGGTGGCCACACCTGAGACAGGGGACAGGCTCACTGCAGGACTCTGTGCCATCTGCTCAGAAGGTGGGGTCACCTCACAGAACTTCTCAGGACAGTGGAGAGTGACAGAAGAGCCTCATCTTCCCAGGCAGAAGCAAAGCCAAACAAAGAGGACTTGCACAGCTCAAGAGCAACCAGTTAGTGTGCTAAAACTACCTTAAATTAATCCCTGTTTGTGGTTTGACAGGAGAGTAGTGAAGCTGCCAGCAGATGACAGTTTGCATGCTCTGGGGAAGTACTGGAGTGCTCAGTCTGGGTATAAGCACTGCAGAAAAGTTCTGGCAACCCATTTCCAGACATACTGAAAAATATTTTGATTTGGTTACTAACATTAACAATACTTTAAAAAAGATTACAAACTGTCAAACTGATAAAAGTGGGAAATATAGCAAATATCAGAGGCCAGTTATAGCACTGTTGTTTTAAGTCAAGTTATTCTATGGATAGACAGGATTTGCTGGAGGCCCTTCTACAGCCTTCAGTTGTGCCTGCTTTCCCAGAGAGGATATTCTGGCAACTGAGTTCATAAATTCAAAAAATAGAGCCAGAACAGCAATTTTTATATTTAACCTAAAACATTTCTTAAGTAATCCAGTTAGGCTTCCATTCATACTCCCTATCACACTGTTTAACACAGACAGAAATCCTTCTTGAAGCTCACCATGAGAGGAACTAAAATGAATAACAGCATCAGAGCCTGTGAGGGCAAGGGGTCTCCACATCAATGTTCATGCTGTTGGGCTCATGGAATCCCAGACTGCTTTGGTTTGGAAGGGACCTTGCAGGTAATTTAGTTCCACTCCCCTGCCATGGGCAGGGACATCTTGCACTAGACCAGGCTGCTCCAATCCAGCCTGGCCTTAAACACCTCAGGGATGGAGCAGCCAAACCTTCTCTGGGCAGCCTGTGCCAGGGCCTCACCATCCTCACAGGGAAGAATTCTTCCCTAGTCTCCAATCTAACCCTGTCCTCTGTCACTGAAGCCATTCCCCCTTGTCCTGTAACTCCAGGTACTGGAAGGAGCTCTAAGGTCTCCCTGGAGCCTTCTCTTCTCCAGGCTGAACAACTCCAACTCTGTCTCCACAGCAGAGCTTCTCCAGCCCTGGGAAGATCTTCATGCCCTCCTCTGGACTCCCTCCAGCATTAAAGTTCTTAATTCATACTCTGATACTGCTCCATGTTTTCCAAAGCATGAGGATCCAAACTCCCTCGCTGATTCCATGGATGCTTTCACACAGCACGGTGAGAATGGGGTGAGAAGCTTGTCCACACCACAGCTGCATTCCAACCCCTGTTCCCACCATCTGCTGCAAAACAAGCCTCTGGCAGGCTCCACTCATCCTGGGCAACTCCCCTGGTGCAGCCAGGTCGGTGATGGTGCCACCTCAGCCACAAACCAAATCAACTGCCTAAAACCCACTGCAAACTGGGACAGGCTACCAACAGAGAGGGAGGTGGATCCTTGGGCACTGGGAAAGACTGAAACAGTGTTTATACTTCCTTAGAATAATCAACACCCACTATGGTTTACACTAGGAGACAAAATGTGCAACAAAACACTACTTTTTTCAGGCACTCACTGATAAAAGATGGTTAAATATAGCACACAGCCACCCTGGGAAGGAGGGGAATCTTCCACTTGAGCCTCCAGCCTGCAATTTATCAATGCAACACAACCAAAATTTAGTAGGAACATGATCATGTTGCAGCATCTCCCCTTTCATTTAAACGCTGCCGACAAACCCTAAGATGAAATAAATGAGGGAGGGAGAGAAGTATTTATTTATGCTCACAAAAAGCTGTTTGGCTGAAAATCCCATCTCCAAAGCCTGAGTTCTCCACAAAGCAGATTCTGCACTGCCAGCAACATGACGAATTTCTCCAAAGCCCTTAGAGCATGGCGAGAAAACCACAGGAAGCTGCTCAATAAACTTCTTTTCATCTTACACTCTATATATTAATGTCAATTTCTCTTCCACTCCAGCTTCTGTTTCCCTTCTTTTCTGCCTCCCAGGGTACAGCATACTTGATTTATTAGAGCTTATTCATTAAAGCAAATGAATTTGGCATCTAATTCTCAGGATCCCTTAGTCAGATTGGGATTCTACCATATTCTATCAAAAGCAAGCAAAAATGCAAACACTGATCCTAAGCAACCTGAAGCCAACAGATGCCTGAGAAGCTGAAAACGCCTCTAATGAAATTGCAGTCAAAAGAATAAATTCCACTTCAAGGAGGCTGCTACCATTCAAGAATTTAAATAGGTCCAATCCTGACGCATTTCCAAAGGAAATCCTTGCAGCTCTGCATACTTTGGAGAGCTTAATTTACCCAGAGAAATGGGTGAACCACCACTGCTCAGCCACTGGGTGACTGCGGCCTGCAAGTTTTTGCTTCAAAAGCAGCAAACTAGCACAGTATTTAAGCACACACACATCATTTCCCTTTCCTGACGATAAGCTGGCACGAGGCAAACATCAGCAAGGAGAATTAGATTATTTCACACTGGTCTGAGATGATGTACCGAATTTATGCCCCTTTTTTTTTTTTAAGCCTTACTGCAGCACAGACAGCTCAACAGCAATGTCTCACAGTGCACGAAAATTAACACCCCGATAAAAACAAACCTAGAAAAGGTAAAACCCTTTGGCCTTCCCTCTTACATCAGACATGATGGCCTTCACCTTGCCCCCCAGGGAACACCGGCTCCATCAATGCCCACACTCCACTAATAAACTCAAGGCTTTGATTCACTGGTGTGGCACAGTCAGGTATTGATACAGCACAAAAGCAGGAGCGAGGCACTATCAGGGAATCCGCTGTCTCCATTCGGTCCAGTTGCATTCCGTATGTCCAGAATTACCTGACCGGAATTCTTAATTTGAGAGCCCGAAGACACTGCACGAATAAACAGAAATATGCTGCCTTTGCAAGTTCCACGTTATAAAGGCTGGATTTGCTTCCCGCTGCTGGTACGTCATTCATTAAGCACCTCATCAGCCGAGCGGCTACTAATTATTTCGATAAAAATTAAGCAGGATAATGCAAGGAAATGGAAGGGAAAATCACCCCGGCTTCTGGAGCGAGCCAGAGTGATTCACGGCTCCCACACACACAGATGACTTTCATTTGGAATTCACCTTCCCAGGCCTTTTGTTCGGGGTTTTTCCCCCCTGCTCTGAGGAGTGTGGGGGAGCGCGGGCCCCGCACCGCCACCGGGGACCAGGGCGGGGGGCTCCCGGTGTGGGGGGGGGTTCCTGGGG
>JANPWX010000258.1:981755-999509 GCA_024734555.1 Trochalopteron elliotii | reverse complement strand
TGCGGCTGCGGCACAAGGATCAGTGAGGCCTGGGGCTCCAGCTCCCCACAGGAGCTCGTGTGACCGTGGCACAGGGAGCACTGGGGGCTGTGACACGGGGATCTGTGGGGCTGGGGGCAGAGATAACAGGAGCTGCAGTCAGGCCGAGACAGTGGAGGAGCTGGAGGCTTGGGCTGCAGCAGCACACAGAACACCCCCAGGACTTCACCCGTGTGCTGCAGGCCTGAGGTTCACTGCCTTTAGGGCGCTGTCCGGGCGCTCAGCCCGCTGCCCTCACACCGAGCCTCAGTTCTCAGTATGCTTTGGGCAGTACCTTCACCCTCGCCTCTGTTCTGAGAATCCCATCCTGCCACCCCACCCACCCAGCCTCACACCGGCCCTTGTGGTCCTCAGGAGCTCAGTGCAGAGCCGGGACCCTTTCACGAAAACGAGGGCTTACAGTAAGAGCAAAAGAGATGTTTTTAAGCTCATGAGTCTGTTTTTCCCAGTTGCTCAACTCGGACTGTTCCCAGGCACTCCTGGCTGTTCCCTGGGAAACATGGCTATTTCCCAGTGCTGGGTAAAAGCACAACTTCCACCCATCCAGTGCCTCCTGGAGCAGGTGATCCTGGAATGGTGACCTCAGGAACACTAGCTCGTTATCCCCCCATCACTCCAACATGGCCCTGCTGGCGTGTGGCTTCTCAGTGAGGCTCTAATGGCCTTTCCCGTCTGCTGCTTCTGACTCACATTTTAAAGAGATGAAGAATGACGATGGATCCTATTTGCCAACAGAGTCATCACCATGAATCACACACCCACACCCTCTCCTTGCTCCAGCTCCATCCCCAGCCCAGCTCCTGCCCAGCCCAGCTTTCCCCGTCCAAAACACCAGCTACTTGTGGGGCTCCCCAGCACTCACCTTGGATCTTGCACAGAGTCTGCACCCAAGAAGAGAGGCTGAGGCCACCCCGGCACCCACAGGGTTGCAGCAAGGGGGCCCAGGCTGGCAGCCCGTGGTCAGTGCTTGGCTCTGGACATTGCCCGCTCGGCCAGGATGAGCATAGGCTCCCACTGCTGGAGTGGTTGTGCAACTCCTCTCAGACCATAAATGTCAAATTCCTAAAGAAACACTTGCTGTGGTTTTGGCTGAGGTTTGGGACACGGTGCCAGCAGGGGAAAGTGGCTCCTTCCTGCTTTCTCCAGTCGATTCTGCTGTTTATCTGCTTTGTGGGATGGAGCCATCTACCGTCCCCTCACCCCAGCCTGGGTGCTCCCAGCAGCGTCTCTCCTCCAGGATCAGGTCTCGTACCAACCCCTCTGACCTTAGCCCCACTTGGAGAAATGTAGTTTTAACTAATGAAGTGATGTAGGAAAAATATCCCCAACCTTCAAAATGAACACCCAAACCCCACAAAACCAAAACCAAACCCTCATCACCAAGCAGATGCCTCAAGCCTAGCTGGGCATCCTTCCTCTCAAAACAGCACACTGAGGATCTCTGCTGGCCTCTCCACAACCTATTTGCCTGCTCTGCACTGCCCTTTTAAGCTTTGAGACAGCAGCTCCCAGCTCCAGCCATCCATCCACACCTCCCCCCGTGCTGTGCTGTTCGACTGCCAGAGCTTCCATGGAGGCGACTGATTCCCTGAGGTATCATGCTGTCAAGCCATGCCAGCCCCACAGCTGCAGCTTTTCTACATTAGAAATTTCTCCAGCCTCAGCTCCCACTGCCAAGGTTACTGCTGGACTGCAGTCCCACGCTCCCAGCTCAGGAAAACAGTGTGAGGAAGTTTGGAATTCACCTGCAGCACCAGTGATGGAGTTTGCAGCTCCCCAGCCCAGAGCATAGGCACTGGCCAGGAAACAGCTTGGGAACAGTGTCCAGTATCTTGGAAAGGAAACATCAGACTGTAAATATTATTTAGTGCATCCACAGAGCCAGCAGACAAGCCAGAGGGATAGGATGGAATATTTCACTTGCCTCTCGCTTCAGGCTGCTGCAGGCAGTTGGTATTTACCTGATGAGTTCATAACATGCATTCAAGAGATGATTTCAGTGCTGTTAGAGCAAGACAAAGACATTCACCCCATTTTCTCCCAAAGGAATTCTTTATTGACAAGTTTCCTCAGTCTTTATCTTAAAGAGAAACAGTTCCATACCCAAGCTCCTGCAGTCCCCATTTCACTGGCTCTGTTCCTCACAGGGAGGCCAGTTCCAGTCAAATGAGGAGTGCCCGTGAACAACACTCTACACTCCACCTATGGCCTAGTACATCTGCCCACTAACATCTCATCCCACATCCCCAGGTCTGCAGAGGGAGGGGAGCAGGGGTGGGGGAAACAGAGATTAATCAAATCAGTGTCAAAACTTGCTTCTCTAAAGGGTCAGAGGCAGTTCAGTCCCTCCGGGGTGATAAACCACTAAAACTACCCAGATATGTACATAAGTTTAAAGACCTGAGTAAGTCCCACTTCGCCTCTAAGGCACAGAATTGCTCACTCTAGGTATTTCTACATGGAGGCACCTTGCCTAGAATAAGATCAGGCCTCTAGGAGAAAACTTGGAATTTGTCAGCTCCTGAGCAATGAAGCTGGACATCAAAAGAGCAAAACATCCAGCCCCTGGAAGGACTGGGTGAGCTCCATGACTCTCTGCCAGTTTTGTAAACCAAAATTAGAGCTGGGGCTTTCAACTGAGAAACCCATCCAGTCACAGCCAGATGTACCAGCTGGAGGAGCCCTCGGAGAGCAGAGCAGAGTCCCTCCAATGGTATCCATATTCCAGCCTTCAGAAATTCCTCCTCCACGAACGAAGGGATAAGCTGAGAAGGGAGAAGCAAGTTTCATACACTCGGGAAACAGAGTGCACCACTGAATTTAACACAAGAACTGGCTTTATAAACATGCTGCTATGACTGCATGATGCAAAACTCCAGTGCTCAACAACCAGTTTTAGAACCCTTGCAGTCTCCTCTACAAAAAATAAATCATAAACAAGTAAAGCATAAGTGATGTAAGGCTTGCAATTCAGCTTCAGAGTCCAAGGGAGCATCGCCCTAATATGCCAAAGCTTTTTTTTTGTTTGTTTTTAAGCTTTATTTCTTTAAAGTTCATTGCATTTAAAAATAAAGATTCTTAGTTTTGTTAAAGCTAGAGCATTAGTGTAACAACGAGGCAGCTGCTAAGTGAAGTTTACCTTTTAGGAGCCCAGAAAAAAACCCCAACTGTTTACACCATTTACCCAACAGCTCCAATCAGAGCCAGAGAAAACAGTAACAGGAGAAGCCTGGGAGTTCCCAGAGTAGCCCACACAGAGAACAGAGCCAGAAGCTGAAGCTAAGGTGCCCATGCACTTGGCTTCTCCAGTTACTGCCCTCCTCATGCTGCTCAGGGCCATGTATCTGCTCCAAGATATGTCAGACAAGGGAAAACTGTTTTCATCCACAGCAGTGGCATTTCTGAGCTACTTTAAGGAAACTCCAGCTTACACGCTCTCCCAAAAGGACAGCAGTGATACATTTAATCTACAAACTTTAGTGTAAAATATTATTTGTGTACAAAACTTTGCATTCTCTTTATTTGACTTGGATCCAGCAGCAGTGTCTATGAATGAAGGATGGATCTCTCCAGACTGGCTCTCAGCCCCTTCTTGGATTCGCATGTTGTTGCTGTGGTGAAGGTTTGGGAGGGAGGGGGCTCTTCCAGTTGTGCACAGCTGTGCAAAGCCACATCCAGGTCTAGAAGGGAGCGTTGTCTTGTGGAGGCTTGTCCCCAGCGCCAGAGGGGGAGTGGAGGCCATCAGTGCTGTTTTCCCTGCTGCCCACCACTCGGGACTGGAAGGAGAGAAGAGAGTGAGGACAACAAGAAAGCAGCACTGGGAATACCAAGTCAATTCCCCCTTGTCGAGGTCACCTACTGTAGCCAAGACTTCACATATCTGAGAGGCCATTTGCCCGAATACTAGTCTACAAGAAAAACATTGCAGAAATTAAAGTTTCTGCACAAGGCTTCACACTCTGTGTTTACAAGACAAAGAAGACTGTTACCTTTATGGTCCCAACTCTATCTTCAAAGGACTTGAATGTTGCAGAATTCCTTGAAGAAAGAAGGGGGGAGAAAAAAAACAACAAATCAAGACAAGTTAGTTCTTAACCATATCAAATGGCACAGTGTGACTGGGCTCTGTGGCCATTCCCCTGCAACGACACCATCACCCAGAACACTTCCAGCTCCTCACAGCCTTTGACACAAATCTCTCAGGCACAGCAGGCAAGAATAACACATCCAAACTCTGAAGGAAAACATTTATACCACGTGCAGTCCACTCAATTGCTCAAGCTAAAATGCTGAGGGAAACAAGTCCTAGTTCACTGGGGAATCAAGGCACAGTTAAGTAGAGAAGAAAACAGCTCTTAGTTTAAAAAAGTTCCAACTAAAAACATTTTGTTTTAGATAGTGGAAAGGGAAAGCTGAGAAAGGTTTAAAACAAAGGCTTCAGTTTCCTGTATCACATCCCATAGGGAGGAAGGGGAAGGGCCATGTACTTGCACCTATCAGCAGTTTTATTTCTACAGAGGTGATCATTTGCATCAGGAAATGCTCGTGAAAATCACAGTGTAATAAATTAATCAGAGCATTTCATATTTCTAGCAAAGAAAACCAGGTCACTTGTTTGACAACCCAACAAGCTGCTTCACTGGCGAAGGATTTCAGGGAGTGCTCTGTACTGAGCTTCCAGACCAGGCAATTACTCATAGAGCTGCTCCCCCGGGCCAGGCTGCAGAGCACTGGGAGATGACTCGCCTCATCTCAGCTATTTTTGTTCCAAGGAATTGCTTTAGATTTGCAGCCATAAAACAACCTCTGTTGATCTGGACAGAGGATGAACAGAGAGAGTTCTGTGGGCCTTGTCCAGCCCTGGCAGTCATTTCTCCTGCAAGGAGGTCTCCACCTAAGGCACAGTGAGGGAAGGGCGAGGAGAGGGTTCCCATTAGGATTCACCTCGGTATCATCAATGGCTGTGCCATACACTGTGACAGAACTGTAATCCTGCCCTTTTCAGGGTGCTCTGAAAGCTGCAAGCTTCAACCACACTTTGATACGGGTGCAACGCTGTACTTAGTCCAAGAAAAGACAGGTGCTAATGACCTTCAGAGATATTAAAAAACCCTTTAAACAGTCAAACTGCAGGCCGTGGTTAATCCATGCTTGGAGAGGGGCCTGCTCGAGAAGGGAGCTGGTTGTCCAAGTCAGAACAAACCCCCCAGCAGTGATGGAGGCAGCTGTCCTCCCCCCAGCCCCACTCAGGAGACACAGGCACGTGCTACGTTACCTCATGGCTGGCATACTTATCGAGTGGCGGATGGAGTAGCCGCTGCTCGGAAGCGTTTGGGACAAGGAGGAAAAAGTTAATGACAACTTCACACCATGCAAAAGCAGCCTAAGCCCGGGTCTGAAGCACTCACTATCCACACACAGGCTGCTGTTGACAACCCAAGTGATAGGAGCCAGCCCTCTCTCCCCTTATTTAACAGCTGCAGCCTCGAATTTAGTTTTCCAGACACAGGATAGCCAGTATTTAACTGCAACTGTGATACAGAAGTCAATCCCAGGGCACTGGTTTGTGGTAGATTTCTCAATCTGTGTCAAAAGTTTAGGCAAAGCTTAAAACCAGCTTCCCCTTTAAGGACTGCAAGAGCCTGGCACAGAAACAAATGCTCTTTTAGAGCCTTGAAGAGTATCTTACCTAAGGGAATGTGAGATGGAGTGAGCCCTGGGAGAGGCCATGGGCAGCAGAGAGAAAAAGGAAGGAATGGTCAGAAACTTGAGCAGAGCTAAAAATCAAACGCAGGGACACGGTCACACAATCATGGGACAGCAAAGTCAACTACCCAGGAGGAAGCCTCTCAAAATAAATCACAGGAGCAAACGAAAAAAAAATGCTTTTCATTAACTCCAGACAAGCTAAGATGTTTCTCAAAGAGCAGTAACAGCACCTACATCAACTTAGAACCCAGCTGGGGAGGGGAAGGAGTAGATGTGCAAACATGTAAAAAAACATTTTACCTACCCCCATCCATTGCTTTCACATGTTTTTTTGAAGCAATTTTCTAAACTGAAGGTTTTACCAAGCACCAGCTATACTGGTAGAGATACCTCCTTCCCCCATTTCCCCCTGTGGTCTCTCACACAAAGACAGCATTGCTCAGACTTCTGGTGAGGACTTGAGTCAGGGCAATCTGCAATGGATACCTGCATGTTATCTTGCCAAGCCTGCAAATCTCAAAGTTACAGTTCAGAGAACTGTAATCTTATCTTTATTAACTTATTATAATAAAGTTAATAAAGATAAGATTAAAGGTATCATATCTACCCTGTAACTTGGTTGCCCATTTTTAGGATGGGGTTTTGCAATGCAGTAGCATCTCAGCAGTCTGGAACAACAGACTGAGGTTACCTACTTCTATTAGGAAGATTACCAGGAAGCTCTAAAGGAGCTTTTCCTGCCACAGCAGTGTTTTATTCCGGTTAAATATAATCTTGTCTCTGCAGTAGGAAGCAGTCATGGCAAGCTGGATGTGAAGTACTTGGCAATGAGTACAAGGGCTTTTCCTGACAGCCAGAGCGAAGATGTTGGACTCTGTGGTTTCATTTCCCCATATATCCAAGTCAGCTCTTTGGCAGGGCAGATGCCTTGAAATGCTGCCTGTGCATGTGAAATAAATTAACTTTCTACTTACTCTTGCTTAAAGGAGAACAACACAGACAACACATCCATGCACCACACTGCTCTATATGGAATACCACAAGCACTGGTTCCTTGTTCAGTATCTTGGCCTGGACCTAGCAGTAACCTTTTTCCTCCTTCCATAAGGATTAAAAGTTTACATAAATTCCAGAATATGCAGGCACTTTGGGGCCAGGCTAACATTTCATAATGAATTTGCTTGTAGCATTATGTACAGCAGCAAATTTCATCAGACACCATGAAGTGCACAGGTGGACACAAACTCACAAAGCAACAAAAAGAAAACACTTCCAATTTTGCAGTTTACTGGAATCAGTAAAATGCAGGAACAGAATGTCTAAAAGCCAATTTACTTTTTAACTGTAGGTGGAGATAACAGAGACATCTGAACAGGCCAAGATTTGAAAAAATCCCACCCACTGAGGTACATTTCCTTCCCTCAGAGCAATCCAGTAGAGCATTAATGCAGCAAGCACACGGTTACAGCATTAACTTCCCAAGGTTACAATCCACACAGCAAAATTATTTTGACCAGAATATGGCAAGTCTAAAGATTGAACACGTTACTTGTATTTAAAAACAATTTGGTGCAAGCATTTTTAATGAAATTAGGCCCACACCCTTGGTGCATCGGAGGCTCTGTGCCCATTCATCAGCCCTTCCTTGCATTTATCAGCCAGTGAAGGCTGACTAAACAAGGAAATCCCCTCTGTTATCTCAACACTTCCAGTGCTGGAAAATAAACTCGCTTTACAAGTGAATTTGTTGTGTAAGAAGGAAAAAAAACAGAGTACAGTAATGCAGGTCAGTGTAGGCTACAAGGCTTGTAAGAGAGATTCTCTGAGAACAGGGATCATCCCACTTGCTCAGAGCAGTGATCACAGCAATACAACAGACTTCACTCCTCGTCAGCTCTGATCACATATCAGAACACCAGAGTTCACCTGGCAAGGGTGAAAAGTGGGACAATTCCTGCGAAACCTTATGCTCAGAGTTAAACCTTCTTCAGTATCAGAAATAGGAAGACTTGGATGCAGCACAGGAGATAGAAGTCTGTTTATATATGCAGAGAAAAACTGAAAGTCTTAAAAAAAAAAATTACTGTGTTCCCCTGCAGGGCCACATATACAAATCCTGCTGAAATAACTTTGGCAGGGATTCCCAAGTGATAAGGCAGAAGCTGCCTCTATTTCATAACACCTCACCCAAGTTATTAGCTATGAAAAGGAATGCAGATGTTGAAGCTGAGAAAACCCATTGTTGCAAAGGCCTGGCTCATGCCTGGGCCAGCTGATTACAAGGCCAGTTGTGACTGTGATTGTGCCTGGCCAGCTCTGCCAGCAGGAGAGCCCCCCAGCATCTCCTCCCTCCATCACCTGCTCCTGGGATGGCACAACCATTTCAGCAGCTGCATAACCTGCATTCTCCCAACTCAAAAACAACAGGCAGGACCAAGCCTGTCAAAACAGCTTCTGCCTGTGGCAACCCTGGTTCAGGAGTTCCCCATGTGGTCCCAAAAAAGGCACAGTTCCCATTCCTTTGCTGCAATAGCCTGGCCAGACTGCAGCAACCAGACCCCAGATTCACTTATCAGTTTGGCAAAATGTGTTCCTGCCACATCTTGTGCCAGTATCCATAATCTGCTGTGATTACATGAGTCTCTTTTTCCAGCAGACTAGGGAGTTTCCAGGAAAGAAGTTACAACTTGAATGCTGGAAAGGGTAGGAAGCCAACTAGTCCTGTGCCAAATTCAGAGATGTGAGCTACTGAAAACTCCAAAAAATACCCCCCAGGAACACAGTAACTAACTCACTGAGGACAGAACCAGAATAAATCAGTACTATGTGATCAGAGGCCAACAAGTTCTTACCACTCAGATACTCCCAGCCACAGTGGAATAGGAAATTCCCTACGAAGAATGACAGCTACCCATTCAATCCAAGGTTTGAGACAGCATGTTAAATACAAGTTCTAAAAATCCTTCTTTAGTAACCTAGACAGGGTGTACATCCAGAATTAGCTCACAAATCCAAGAAAAACATGGTAAAGGGATTCTGCATGAAAAATGTAGATGTTGCCATTAGTGGGGAAGAAATCTTTAGCTTAAGGTTCTGAGGAGCAGGTAAACCACCAATTCTGACCTTGAGCTTTGTACAGCTGAGAAACTCAGAGCAAGAACCTCAGCCAGGAGAACTTGTCCCTCTTGCCAGTTTGGAGAGGTTTAAATTTGCAATTATTTCAGTGGTCATCTGGTTAAGGAATGGAGATAAACCCCAACCACAGAACAAATTTTTAATGTTGTCACGATCTTCTGAATCAATTGATAGTTTCTAACCAAGAAGACGTAACTGTGCCTGGAAGACATGCTGCCCTTCTCCACAGAATGTCAACACCCAGGGCTTGAAACCACATGGAATGCAGCAAGCAGAATTTTCCCTTTTTGTTTTTAATCATAACAGAGCACAGGAGGGATGACCCCTCTCTAATCCAAAGCAGTTACACTGAGAAAACACACCTCCATAACCCAGTAAGGGAAAAGGGAAATTTTAATTCTAATTTCTTACCTATGATATAAAAGCTGCAGTGAATCCACATGATGGTAAAAGGGGGGAAGACTGCTAAAAATGTTTGTTCAGTTCTCCTAAACCAAACCAAACTTCAGTGCCTTAGAACAGGCTTATCCCCTCAGAAAGCCTTCAATAAAGAGTTCAATCTGTCCTAAACTACAATGCACAGGGCCACACAGAAGGTGGCAGTCCATCAACAGCAACGTGCTGCCAACTAAGCAGAAAAATGGAAGAAAGCCTAGTTATTGTCTAAAGTCCCATTCCTGTTTGAAACCAAGATCAAAGCCTGGAGTGCAAAGCAGAAATCTTACCTCATGTCACCAAGCTTCCTGCTGATAACAGAACCTACATTGGAAAGGGCTGCTGAAGTCTTCTGTCCAGCCACAGAAAGGGTTTCCTGGGTCTTCTTATAACTACACAGAAAAAAAATCATAGATTGAACTAATAGATTGGATCCAAAAGAGTCCCCCCCATTTTGAAAAAGGACCCCATATTAAAGGAAAGAAGCTGGGTTAGTGAGCTGCACTGACTTCACTGAAACAGCCACTTCCAGATTTGCATATATTCAAATACTTGAAGTTTTACACAAGCAGCAAGTGTAGGATTAACCTTTCCATATGCTCACCTTATACTTTTGTCCATATGTTCTTAAATCTAACAAATATTTGCTAAAAACCAAAACAAAACCAATTTTCCACATGGAAGCTCTAACACCACAGCACTGTAGCCTAATTGCTCTGCAACCATCTTTTTATATCCTGAAGAAAATAAATCTAGGAACCTATCCCATACTATGCTTTCAGCCTTGAGGAAGCCATAGCACTTGTTGTGGCGTTATGTTTTGGAGGAAAGAGGCAAGAAGCAAGACCATCACCACCATACAGAAAAGAAATGCAGGAATCAGCATTAGCTCTACAGCAGCAGTTTAGAAATAAATGGGTAAAGAAGTTTCCTATCAGTTACCATTAACCACAATAGGTAAGAAGTCTGACAGCTTTTATTTGTCAACTGATTATTTGAGTTTATACCTGAGCTGGAGACACTTGAGAACCTTTGTTTCCTTCAGATGAAACTAATCTCAGGAACAAAGATTCTTTGTGTCACTTTCATTAATTCATTCTCTCTAAACTATTCTACAGTTGATGTTTAACATCTAGATTTATGTCATTCTTCAGACTATAAAGAAAAGACTCATGCTGGAAAACAAGTTCAACATTTTCAGTTTTTCTTATTCCAATTATTTCAACTTCAGATTATTTTTTTGCCTGGTGAGGACATTTAGAAGAAGGACATTATAAGCAGCCTAATGTTCTCTCATGCCTGAGCTCTCCTGGCTACAAACACCACGGTGACAGATGACTTACTCACATCTCCTTCTCTCCAGGCAGAAGTGCATGGACAGCACCACAGCACCAGAACTGGATTTGTGCAATTCCAATTACAACATGTCCGGTTCATTGGGTTTTTTTTTAAATCACAGCCAAGTATTTCTGAATCATGAATATACATGAGACTTAGGCAGAACAGGGTAAAACAGCATCAGCTTTTTGTTCCTTCCTCCTGCTTCTCAGAGAGAATTCCTATAACCTACACATTTTTGAGACCAATTCTTGAAGTCAACAGCTCCAGAAGGAGCTGAGCGTGCCCCAACAGCAAGGCCTCAGCATTGCCTCTGCACAGCACAATTTTCTGCACCTCAGGACAGTTTAGGAGTGAACTGATCAGCACCAAGGCTGCTTGATCTCATACAGGGACTGCCTTCCTATTGCAACTACTGTGTTTGAGGAGGATCTCAATCCCTGCCTTCAGCAGCCAGGCTCCTCCCTGGCTGAGCCCTGTCATGGGATTTGATTTACAGCTCCCTAACAAATATTGAAGACCTCGTGCTCACCAAAGTATGCAGTGCTGACTCTAGGTCTGCTTGGCACTCAGAGCTCAGCACTGAGGAATGGTTAACAGCACACCATCATGCCATTCACACTGTAAAATTCCAGGTATTATGCCCAGCTTCAGCAGATAAAGGCCAGAGGTTTTCCAATCGTGTTTTCCACACCTGACAGCAGAATTTTTAATACAACCCAAGAATGAGCACTTGGGTGCTGCTGCTTCTGCCTGAGTGTGCTCCTTCCTCCAGCACAACTGCTTGTGCTGGCACAGCAGTCTAGATCAAGGCAACAATCTGGATTAAATATAAACTTGGAAGCACAAAAAAGCAGCAGCTGGATCAGATGGCCAGCCTAGTCCTGCATCCACAGCTCCCACACACACGTACACACCTCACTGCTGCCAGGCAGGAGGCAGAGCCAGGGAAGCACAGGGAGATGAGCAGCTCTGTAACCCAGAACTGCCACCAGACACACATGTGGAGCTGCAGCTGTTACAGCCAGGCATCAGCTTATACAAGGCTTTAATGCAACTTAACTACACCCAGCCCTGACCTAGAAGTTGCAACTCTTCTCCTGCAAGTGCCACAGCCTGGTTTTCCATGGGTGTAAATTCACAAGCACTCACTTTCTTCCCTTAGGCCCAGCACAAAGCACAATGGAATAATCCAAATCTGGGAGTAATAAATATAAGCTCTGGCTAATACCCCTCTTTACTCACAGGCAACTGCCTGCAGCAGAAGCCACAGAGATGATCTCTGCCCTGTGCTGTTCATCCTGTGGTGTTGTAACATTTCACTGCATCCCTCTCCTATAAACCCTGACAGGAAGGAATGAAATCTGCACCCTCAAATCCTCCTTTATCCATTAACACCAGCTTCCTCTCGTTTGCTTTTGTCCAGCAATCACCATTTGAGCTGTCTGGCTAAAGACACAAACCATGTAAGTCACCTCACATTCTGGTTACAGTGAAATTGGATCTAGGAACAGACTGGGGTGGGTTTTGCCCTGTTTATGTACTGCTTGCAGAGGGAAAGTCTGTGGCCAGGAATGGCAAACACCAGGAAATTGCACAGCACACAAAAGCACCCTAAGGTCAAGAGTAAGGTCCATTTCCAGTTCACTCAAGAGCCTTGTTAGTCACAGAGCAGAGCAAGACTGAAACAGGAAAGACGGTCCATTTGCATAAAAAACCCAAAACATGTGAATAAAACCTCACCCTTGGAATTCTTGAACTTGCCTTTTTGCACTCACTGAACTTTCGAGAAATAGAAATTCTGGTTGATTTCTGAAACATTGCTGGAATCTTGCAACCCCCTCGTGTCTCTGTTTCAGTCTCTGCCTTGCCAGCACCGATTGTCACTCTGTCTAGTGCCAAAGCAAGCAGGAAAGGTGAGGTGCCACAGCTCCTCAGGCCCTAAGTGCTCCACAAAAGCACATTTCCGCCACATTTCTGGTGCTTATGAAGTACAAGGAAACAAGATATAACCAGAAGTTTTCTATTCTAGCAGACACACCCTGGGAGGACTCTGAACACCACTGGAGTCACTAACAGCAAGCACAAAACCCAAGGTCATTCTATCTGCCAAGTGAAATGGTGACAGTTTACAGCTTCTTAATCTTGAAAACACAGTTGAAAGCAGACCTGCATACTTCAAAGTTTTTTCTGCTACTCCTACATTTTATCTCTGCTCCTCTTTCACCCCTGTTAGGAAGAAAACTGTGCATTCAAACATGCTGCTGATAACCAGCCAGCCCCAAGGACTTTATTTTATACCCACTCCAGAGAACAGGAAAAGCTGGCTCACACATAAGACCTACCTCCCCAGTTTAAATCAGCTCAGAAAATAATGACAAAACCTACCTGCTCCCACTGCAGCTCTGTAAGGGATTGCCCTACATACTGTGGGAAAGGCACAGTGAGAAGGACAAAGGCCAACTTCCATAATATCCTCCCAAAAATTTAGTCCAGATGAGAATTTAATTTCAGGCATTTAGTAAAAGCACGTCTAAGAGAGATTTGCATTCAACAACTGGAGTAGAAGAGCTGTGAGGTTTAAGCTGTTTGAGTCTATTTGTGGCCCCAACATGACAGGAAACTGCCCTGGACACTACAGCTCTATTCTCATCAGGTACCACAGCAGAAAGCAAAGCTCCTGCTCCCTGCAGAGCATGTTGGGGTAACAAGAAAGTCAGTCTGGCTATTCTACAGCTTCTCAGCTGAAGGTGTAACATGTGGCACACAGGTCTCAGCTACCCAGGGGTTTCAGCCAGTTCCTGAGAGCAGGCAGGTACTTATAGAGTATCACTTGGATACTGACCGGAGGAAAAGCTCCCTCTCCCAGCAGAGGCATTTACTGGGTTAAAAAAGTAAAAGCTAGGAAAGATAAGTGTCCAGGTAGATGTAGTGAAAGCAGAGGACTGGGAGCAGGGGCACAGCACAGTTAAGAGGCAGCAGACTGGCAGAGGAAAGCATTTGTTAAGGCTGAAGGTTAAGACACTCACGCTTCTGATTGAGTTAATTTTTCATTCCAGTCCTCCAGTGTGCTGCTGGCTGAAAGATATCTACAAACACAACTGAGGTTAGAGACAGCTCCAAGATTCACTATAGATGCTTCTTCTCACACTTTCCACATTATTATGACTCATTACACTTACAGTATCAGAGGTTTTATTTCTCTGACAACAGTTTCAGCCTCTCTGATACAGCCAGAAGGAAAAGAACTGTTTGAGAGGCAGGGAGACACCTAAGCCCCAGTTTCTTTTGTTTAAGCATGTTCAAACACTGAGCACAAAGAAACAAAGCCTGAAGTTTAAAAGGTGTCAGGAAATGAAATACTTTGCATCTTCTGCTCCCTTCCTACATGTGCTGTTGCTGATCTGTATTAAAAGCACAAGAGCAGTGAACTCTTAAGGCAAAAAAAATCAAACTGCCACACCCAAAGATGTATTTTGCCAATACAGCAGGAACCAGACAAACAATTAAACTTTTGTTTTTCTGATCTTTAGAAATCATGTTTCTTCATACAAAAACAGTACCTTAAGGGTTGTGACAACTAACACTGGAGGTACAGAACACACACATTACAGAAGGTGGCTGCTCCCACCTCAGACAGAACACACAGGTGCTCAAAGGAGGGGACATATCACCCAGAATTCACTTGCCCCAATTAGATCAGTGCCACCTTGCCTAATGATGTGATGCTCCCAATCCGCATTTTCCTCTTAGCTAAATAATCTCCTTCAACACAAGACAAAGGGAGAGAAACTTCAGCACAGAAAGCACTCAAGGGCTCCTTAGGTTCAGCTATGCAGCAGGAATCAATGATTCATGTCTAATATCAATGGAGCTCTAATACAATTAAAAATATATTCCAGAAATAAAAGTAGCCAGATGCTCTTTGTCTGCATTTGTCACCTGCTTGGATACACAGCAAAGATTAAAATTCATGGATTTCTAGTGCTGACACTGGGAAAAGGGTCACACACCAACGCAGCAGATTCAGAAGCTCATTAACACACTGGAAATTGCACAGCCCCTAATTCCAGCTCTGGGGAAGCAACTCCAGCCACTTCTCTCCCAGGTGGCCATACAAAAAGGCAACAATCAAACTGATTCCTACCACATTCATGATAAGAGAAATAGTTCCACAGTAAAGGTAGAGGTTCACTAATAAGACACCTGAAACAACAGACTAACCTACCAATTGCCAGCTGAAGGGAAATTGTGGTTAAATTTTTGTCCCCTCCTTTTTTTTTTTTTTTTGATACAAAATGTGGTCTGGTAACTGATTGGAATTTTTCTTCTGCAATAGCAAGACCATGACAGAGATGATGGCAGAAACATTTACTCATCTCCTCTGCAACTGAGGGATGTTTCTAGCTGGAAGCCAGGCATGCTGGAAGTAACAATCCTGCTTCAGCCTGCCTCCAGCTCCCAAGCAAGCCCTGATGCCTGGGAGAACAAGGAGCAGCACAGATCAGGGAAGGCAGCAAGGAACAGGGAGGTGATGCTGAGGAGCCCGAGGCACTCACAAGTCAGACTGTGTCACTTTGTCATTCCACTCTCCAAGTTTCTCAGATGTTTTCACATAACTAGAAACAGAAAGTGTTAATGAATATAACTTCAATATTCATTGTTTAGAAGACAATGACACAGATTCCAGTGACAAAGGAATAACAGAAATGGGGCAGGGACAGAGGAGGGAAGATGAGGAAAAGAATAAACAGCAAGATGAACAGCTCAACGATCTGCTCTGCAGTATCACTGTCAATAACTCCAAAGCCCAGTTAAGTTACAGGAGACTTTTTAGCCTGAGTGATGCCTCCATGGGCACCCAGAGTCCCTGACACCCAATGCAGGGACAAACTTACCTTATGGACCCTCCTTTAGGCACTGTCAAGCACAGCAGTGACCATACCCTTAACGCCTGTTCAGGAACAGTCTCACTTCACATATTTAGGACAAGATGACTCTGGTGAAGCCCACTAATATAACAGATTTTTTTCCCTAGGAAGTGCAGGCTTTTAATTCAGGCTATACAACCCAGGGAATGCTTCTGAACTGGCACAAGCTGTGAAAGTGCTTGAACTTCTCTTTGTGCCTGGGTTCAGAACAAGGTAGCAGCTGCCTGTGCTTCAAAGAATGGGCAGAAATAGGAAAACTGAACAAGTAAATGTGATCCAGATCTCTAACACCATGGGAAAGAGCAGCTAGCAACAATTTATCCTGATCATGATATGAAAGTCCAGTTTACACAGACACAAAAAGGATTTTTTAGGTGCCTTTTACTCCATAAACCCATCAGAAGAGACACCTCCAGGTACCCAAAAGAGCTCTGGAATACCCTGCTGGGAAGTGTCACACAGAGTCCCAGGTGAACACAGGTGCATCACAAGCAACACTTACGCGTTGGAGACTTGGACATCGTGCCAGCTTTTGGACAGGTTTTGCTTTAGCCCATCCAAGGGAGTCAGACCCAACTTCCTCTTCAGCTCTCCACAGTGCCTCTCTTTGGCAGCCAGAACTTGCCTGAGAGTACCAATTTCTTCTTCAACCTTAGTGAAAGGCAGAGGTTTGTCTCAAATCACAGTTTAGTTAAAGACTGTAAATTAATACAGATTTTTACCTCCCTCAAAAACCAGCAACATTTCTTTAACATTAATTTTAAAATTTGGGAAGAACATCAGATGAATTATTCAACTCAACTTGAACTGTGTTGGAATGGGAGACCATTCAGACTTCACCTCCATACAAGTCACTGGACTGGCAACTTAGTGGCACTCAGATGAACAGAACCCATTCCTTGTATTGTAATTTCAACAGCAGACACAATTCAGTCGCCAGACCTTATTATCTAAGACTCTATCTTACGTTTCTTTTCCTCTGATGTCTTTAAAGCAGAGTTTTTCCTCAGAGATCTTTCTTAGAACACTTTCAAAGTACTTTAAAGTTGTTTCCAGGCAGAGTGGGTTCATTTCTACCTTAGCTGCAGCTCAGCAAGCCCTGCATGACCACCCAGAGCAGCAAAGTCCTCCCATGCCACAACCTTTAAGTCAAAGAACCACCACAAGAATCTCACAGGAAGGAAAGGACAATAGAGAAACAGCTGTAGTTATCTTCAGCCACGTTTCAGACAGAAATTATAACCTGATCTTTAAACTCCAAAAGGTGCTCAAACTTTAGGATATTACATTACAAACCCTCAGCTCTTCGAAAGCATATAGGCACCAGAATGAGTTGCCTGTAAAATGTAATAAATATTTAAGAGAAAAAGGCAGGAAGAAAAGCTCATTAAGTGCTCCATCGTTTCAGGTTCCTAAGAAAAAATGGCTTTCTTTTACTTAATATTTGCCTTAAGTGTTTTCTTGCTTCACATGGAACTAAAATCTTACACAGAGCTCCTGGCATCAAAAGCTACTTATTTCCTTAGAGCTCTAAATTAGGCTGCTCTGGGAAAGAGCAAACAACACACCGCAGCGTTTGAAGTATCTGCCAGCTTTGTGCACTTTAACAATTAGCCGAGAGACCCAAAGGTAACACTGCAAAATTAAAAAATAAAAAAACAAACCCCAACAACAAAAACACCCAGTCCTGCCCCAGTGGCTCCTGTTTGTTCCTTCCCAGCAGAAGACGAGGGGGGCACATGCGGCCAAACCGAGCGCCCCTTACCTTGGCGAGCTCGGCTCTCAGCTCCTCCTCCTCGGCCAGAGTCAATCCCTCGGGTGCAGCGCCCCGGGCCGCGTTATCCACGGGAACATCCGTCATGGCATCCGCCAGCAGACCTTTGTTGGGAGAGTTAAGGTTGATATCTGTCGCAGACAAGGAGCAGAGGGCACTGAATAAGCAAGCGGCAGGCGAGGCGCGTTATGCAAAGCAGGGCGGGGAGGTGGCAGAGCTGCGGGAAGGGGCTGCGCCGGGGAGGGAAGAGAAACCTCCGCTGGAGTTTCCTCCACGAGCATCGATCGGAACCGGCAGCAGCACCGGGCATTCCGCGGCCGTAATAGCTCCTGTGCCCGGCACCGTGGGTGGGGACGGGGCCCGGCGAAGGAAGCGGCGCCAAGGAGCGGCCCC
>JANPWX010000258.1:956356-976755 GCA_024734555.1 Trochalopteron elliotii | reverse complement strand
ATCCATCCATCCATCCATCCATCCATCCATCCATCCATCCATCCATCTCTCCTCATCAGAGTCAACCCCCACTCATGATTATATCCCTGACCTTTCCTTGGGTCACCCACACACACCGCCACGTGGGCTAACATTTGCCTGGGCACTGGTGGCAAAACACACATCTAAGAGCAAAAACCAGCATTGAAAAGTGGCATCTGTACCAGCACCCTGCCCCTCGGTCACAAAGGCAGGAATTGGAAGCTGGACACATTGGAGGATCCCCTGCAATCACCCTGGGAACTACCCAAGCCCCCCTTGTGTGCCCCTCAAAAACCTTTTATGCCTCAGGTGAGACAGATCCTCTTTCCTCATCCCACAGGTGGGAACGGGGGTGCAGAGCAATGTTGGGTTCCTCTTTCCCCATCCACCACTGGTCCCTGCGTGCTGCAGGGCATTGCTGGCCCGGTGCTGCCTTCCGCTTTCCTGCAGACCCAAAATAGCCCCGGATGATGGTGGGGGGATGCCGGGGGTGACACTTCCTCTTTCTGAGACGCCACCGTGGCTGCTGGGGAAGGTACAGGGACTCTCAAGTGGGGATGAGCCAAGGAGACGTGGGTGCAGCTGCTGGGGCTGACATCAGACATGGATCCGGAGCATCCTCTGGATGCCCAGCCCTTTGCCTGGGCCATCCCAACTTCCCCCACTTTGCCACCTCCCTGCCAGTGTGGGGGGCTGGTGTGAGCACCTGGACCATGTGGCTGCATCCCATGGAGCAGTCTGGGATGGGCTGGGGTCCTGGCATCCTCAGGGGTTCCCCGTTCCCACCTCTCCACCCCAAGCAGAAAGCTGCACCCACGGGCTGCCCAAGGGGTTCCCGTTCACGTCCTGCTCTTTCCCAGAAAATGACAGTGACTCTCTGACTGGTGGCTGGGCTTTCCCACTGTCAGTTGAAGTCCCCCTGATCCCACCACAAACACCCTCAGGACCATGGGAACAATCTCAGCTAGAGTAAGTCAGACTCTTCTCTGAGGCCACTTTTGAAGATCACATCCCTCTGCCTGGAAAAGGGTCCCTTAATTTCTGCTTGGTTATCCTGGCTTGTTTGGCTGCTCTCAGCTCCAAAACAGTTCCTGGGGGCACCCAGGTACTCCATGTCAGGCACCAGTGCTGCCCCAGTTGTGGCATTTTTCTCTGAGCCCCAGCTAGTCATCTCTTGTTTCCACCCTCATCACTGGGAATTCCCCCAGCAGCATTTGGGGTGAAGTTACTCATCTCCACAGTTGCAGCAGAGTTCAGGGAGCCACCAGCATCATGAGGTAGGAGGGGCTGTCCCATTCCAGCCCCACAGCAGCACCCTGCTGCCCACAAACCCATCCCCGTGCCCAAGAACATCTCAGGGGGATGCAGGGGACATGGAGGGACATGGAGTGAAGCCTCTGGTCTCAGGGCTTCCCATGCACCCCCAGAATCATGTGCACACCCGGGAGTGTGCACTCCTGTTGGTGCCTTAGGATTTTAGCTTTTATATTTTTCATATATTTGTAATCCTGCAATTCTTGAGTGTACAGCTCTAAACTCCATATAGAGTGTTAGCTACTGCTTTCCCATTTTGGTCAGACACAACAATTGCTCTGTAGGCCTGGGAATCAAGGACACCTCACTGTCTCAGGCCCTGAGAAATGTAAACAAAAGTGAGTTTGAGGGGGTAAACGTGGGGTAGATGACTTCATTACTTGAAGCTGTAATTGGAAGATTAACCCCCAATATGCAAAGGAATCAAACTTACAAAAGCGTGAAAAGCTGAGACCCATCATCTATTTTGGGTGTAGCCCCTGGGGGGGCTTTGTCTGCCCGAAATGTACCTGAAAGCCCTTCAATCAATATAACCACTTTTTATTCCCTTAATTTTGTCTGACCTCTGTTTTCAGGTAGCCCAAAAAGGCATCCCTGTGGCCAAGAACACCTCAGGGGGATGCAAGAGACATGGAGGGATGTGGGATGAAGCCTCTCGTGTCGGGCTTCCCACGCACCCCCAGAATGATGAGAATGATGGGCACACCCGGGAGCGTGCACTCCTGTGGGGGCACATGCACACATGGGGACCAGGGACATGTGCAGCTGAAGGACCCGGTGGGTGACGGAGCCACGTCCCATAGCCGGGACCTTGAACCCCGTGGCCTGGGTGGGGTACAGGGGGAAACTTCCCGGGGACGTGGCGTGCAAAAGCCACGCTGCTGTCACTGCAGCTGTGACCGGCTCTGGGCGTCAGCTGCCATTCCTGGGAGCTGGGGCAAGGATCCGTCCCTCCTCGCGCTCCGGAAACGGGCTGGGCAAAAACCCTCCTCCTCCTCCCCGCTTCTGCCTGATTTCCCCTACCCTGCCCAGGGTTGCTCTGGGACCTGTTTCCCACCCCGCTAACCCTGCCCTGGGATCCATCCAGCACCATCTGCCGCTTGGAAGAGCCCTGTTCCCTAAGCTGCTCTAATCCCTGAATCCTATCTGCGCCCCGCAGTCGGTGTGAGCTGCCGGCAACGAGCATCTCCCCGGCTTCCGCAGCCCACGCTCCCGCAGCCCACGGCCACGCTCCCCGCGGCTCTCCCGGCTTTTCCCTGCCCATGATGCTGGGGCTGGTCGGGCTCTGAGCGGCCCCTGCGCTGCGGGAAAATAGGAAATGCTGGGAGAGGCAAGAGAAGGAAAGCATTAAACGATGCTCGACGCTGCTGCCTCCTGCCTTCCTTCGCCCTGGGAGCAAGGCGAGCTCTGAGCCAGGAGCGCAGGAGGCAGCCCCGGCATCGGGAGGCGAGGGAGGGGAGAGATCCCCCGGGATGGGGAGCTGGGGGGCAGCTGGCAGGAGAAGAAAAGGAACGAGGGGCCGCGGAGAGGTGGGAGGAGGGTGGGGGGCTTTGAGCCCAACAGTGAAAGAGCAGAACGCTGGAGCGGACAGACCCGGGGGCTCAGGAAGCCGGGGCCGGAGGAGCGGGGGGCTGGGGAGATCTCCCCCGCTCTCCCCGCCGAGGAAGCGCAGGGAAGAGCTTCCCGGAGGATGCGGGGCATGGAGGGAGAGGAAGCGCCGGAGACAGCTGCACAACATCTGGCAGCGGCGCGGCCCCCCGGGACCCCGAGGCAGCCGAGCCCGGGGGGGCCGGGCCAGCGCGACGTTTCCTGCCACCCCTCCGCTGCCAGATGTGCACCCCGCTCCCCCCGGCCCCGCACCCCCAGCCTTCCTCCCCGCCGGGACGTGCCCAACACCTGCTTCCAGTTCAGTCCCAGTTCGCCGGCGCTCCCAGGACCCCGCGGTCCCCGCAACGCCCAGGGGACACACGGCCCCGTCACCTTTGGCATCCCCATCTTCTGATGGCCTTCCTGGCTCCCGCGGGGTGGGCTGGGGGGAAGGATTGGTGCGTGTCCTCAAATGGGGCGCATTCCCCCTCCGGCACTATGGTGCCTTTGCCCCCATCAACCCCGGGCATCCAGCAGCTCCGGCCCCAGCAGAGCAGAGCAGCGGCTGCAGGATCACCCCATCCCGGCCGGCACTTCCCACCCCATCCCTCCTGCCCCGAATCCCTGTAGATCCCCCCTAGTCCGGGGCAGGGAGCTGCCCATGGCGCGGCTCCGGCAAATAGCTGGGTAAAGTTGAACGGCAAGACAGGATTAGCCGCGGGCAGGGAAAATAGCCTCTCCCTTCAAAAATAGCTTCCTGGGATTAAAAATAGCCAGAGGTCCCGGAGCTGTGGCTGCGGGGGGACACAGGCACCAGCTGGGCCAGGCCACCCGCTCCCGCGCCGGGGGACAATTAGGGGCATTATGGAGAGCTTAGGGCTGCTCAGAGCCATCTGGTCACAGGCAGAGCCCCTCGGCACCCGGGTCAGGCCCCTCCACGTGATCCTGTGAGCCCCGTGGTGGGGATGTTCCCCAAATCCCGGTTATTCCCCTTTCCAGGCAAGTGATGTGGTGCAGCTGATATGCTGGAGGGAAGGAATGGTATCCAGAGGAAACTGGACAGACTGGAGAAGTGAGCTTGTGCTGTCCAGAGGAGTCTACAGAGATGCTCAAAAGCTGGAGCACCTCTGCTCTGGAGACAGGTTGAGAGAGCTGTGGGCATTCAGCCTGAAAAAGAGAAGGCTCTGGAGGGACCTTAGAGCCCCTTCCAGTACCTAAAGGGGCTCCAAAAGAGCTGGGGCCTTTGGACAAGTGCCTGGAGTGACAGGACAAAAAGCAATGTCTTCAACCTGACAGAGGGCAGGGATAGATGGGATAACGGGAAGAAATTTTTCCCTGTGAGGGTGGGGAGGCACTGGCCCTGGTTGCTGGTTGTCCAGAGAAGCTGTGGCTGCCCCATCCCTGGAAGTGTCCAAGGCCAGGCTGGATGGGGTTTGGAGCAACCTGGGATAGTGGAAGGTGTCCCTGCCTGTGGCAGGCATTGGAACAAGATGAGCTTTAATGCCCCTTCCAATCCAGCCCATTCTGTGAAGTCCCCAGGGATCTTTTAGGCTGTCCCAGGGCACAGAGCAGGGGTTTCCCTGTGGGTTGAATGGGGAAGGGGCAGGTAAAGTCCAGCTTAGAGTTCTGTGGGTGTTCCACGACATGGGGACTGCCCCACATCGCTGGCACTGGAAATCCCCAGCCTGGGGTGATGCTGGGACATGGCCAGGTATCCCAATTCCCAGCCAGCCCCGGGGTTCTTCCCCTGTATCACAGGAAAGTGGCACCAAAGGTTGGCCAGCAGTTCCTGGGCTGGGAATGTGGAGCTCAGGTTTTCCTTGAAATCTCCAGCACAGGCTGAGCCCTGGGTGCCACAGCACTGGCAGGGAGGTGGCTGCAGTATTACCACCCTGTTGGGGACCAGAGGCAAAGGTGGTCTCAGTGATTCTTTGAGGAACAAGGACCAAAAGCCACCAGCGAGCACTCTATTCTCTCACAGCCAGTCCTGGGAGGTTTGACATTTTCACCTCCACCTCCTGTTTTCTGCTCTCCTCCCACCCAGCGCTTGGAAACGGCTGCTCTTTCTCTCCCTGCTTTTCTTCCCGCATTTCCGCTGGCTGTGGGCTTTACACAACATCTCCCGGTTGGAGAAGGAGAGCAGAGACCTCCTCCCACTCCGATGGGAACGCTGGGTGTGCTGGGGCTGGTGGGAGTCTCTCAGGTGGAGGGATTTTAGCAGGAGTCTTGTAAGGAATAAATCCTCAGTCTCTGGAGTCCCAGGAAAGGGCGAGTCCTTGGATCGTGTCGCTGCAGCCAGAAAGATGCGTGCGAAGTGACAGTGGGGACAGCTGGCAGGGAATGGCAGTGTCCCAGTCTGGAGCGGGGACAGCCACCCTCGGGGAGCAACGGGGTGGGGTGGCCTGTCCCTGCCCCCCCCATTATCATCAGCTCCATCCGTTCCGCAGCCCCCCTCTGCCCCCGCCAGCATTATCCATCTGATCCCGCTCGCAGCCTCCCTAAGGCACTTACAGGGGTTAAAAACAGCAACTGGCCCAGCCCTGACCCCAGGGGACCCTCCGAGTCCCCAGCTCCCTTGCTGCTGGCACTGACCCGATGAGGGGTAGGCACTCTGTGTGTGTGTGTGTGTGTCCCCATTCCAGAACACCTCCTGGTCACCCCATCCCAGCTGGGGTGGTGGCAGCACACGTGGGGTGACCCCCTCTTCACTCTCTCCCTGCCTGCACAGGCAGAGAGGTGATGGGTGACACTAATGAGAGTGCTGGGGGCGCTGTGGTGGGGGCTGTTTGTCTGCTGCAAAGGGGGGCAAGGCGGTGCCACAGCACCCAGCTGGTGCCCCCTTCCCGGCGCCCTTCTCCCTGCCTTCCCCAAAATCCCGCCCGAAGGCAGGGAGATGAAAGCGGGGTCACGCTGCCCTGCCTACCCACATCCTTCCCGCACATTCCTCTCCCTCCTTCATCTCTCCGGGGGTGCCCGTCCGCGCTCGGCTCCGCAGCAGCTCAGGCTGGAGGAGACCTTGGCGTTTTCCCCTCTGTTAAAAATAGCCTGAGATTTATTTTCTGGCAGCATGGAAAGCCCCCGGGGCGGCCGAGAGGAAGCAGCCGGGCTGGGGCAGGCAGGGGCGGCGGGGGGAGAGCGCGGAGGGCAGGAAATAACCCCCGGCAGCGGCTGCCCTGGACGGGGAGAAGGCTCAGATGCGAACAGTGTGTGGTTCATGTGGAAACTCCCAGGACAGCAGCCACGGCTCCGGCCCTGAGCATCCTGCACTCCGGCCAACTGCCTCCGCCTGCTCCCCACGGCCAAGGTCGGACAGGGCTGGGAACAACCTGGCCTAGTGGAAGGTGGCCCTGCCCATGGCAGGGGGTTGGAACTAGACGAGCTTTATTGTCCCTTCCAACCCAACCCATTCCATAATTATACAGCAGGGCTACAGCTCCTCTGGACTGTACCCAGCACCCCAGTCCCCTATCCCAAATCCCTGGGTTTGTCCTAACCCCAGCTCCATGTCCCCACACCTTTCCTGATGACATCCTTCCCACCTGTGACATACAGAGGGGAGGTGGGATGCTGTGGAAGTCCCCAGCATGCTGTGGGAGCCCTGGGATGTTGGCAGGGAGCAGGCAGGGAGGGCAGGGAAGTGCCATGCTGAGGGAGCACTTTGCTTGCCACCACTCCCTGCCCCGTTCCCCTTGGGTCCATCCCAAACCACTCCTAGGGTGCTGGGCACTTGGTTTGGTCTCTGTCCACCTCCGTGACCCCGCATGGCCATGCCTGGAATGGAGGTGGCAGCTGTCTGCACACAAACCACACAGAGCTCTGTGCTGCTCTTCCTCCTCCCGGCATTTCACTCCAGGGGTTCCCACCCACCCTCCGAGGATGCTCAGAGTGCCTCTGCCGGCGCCTGCCTCCCGTTGTCCCCCTGGCTAAAGCAGGATGGAGGGACGGGGGCTGCCCCCACTCCTGGCTGGCACTTCCCACGTTGCTGAAGCATTCTGTCCATCCCTCGCCTCCAAACTCACTCTCCGGGAGCGCAGGGCCCCCTCCTGCGCCGTGACCTCTCTCTGCTTCCCAGAGGGACCAGTTCCCGTTTCCTGGGGACTTTTTGGTTCTTGTCCCCCTTCCCCAGCCCATTCGTTATCAGCCTCACTATCATTTCCTCCCTGTCCACCCACCTGCTTATTTTAGCTGCTTCTTCCTTCCTCTCAGCTGCTTTTGGAGCAGAGACCGTCCCCGCTCCCCCCTGGCAGACCCCAGCACGGCCACACCACCCCCTGCCCTCCACACCCCCGGTGTCCCCTCCACGGGTGCCGGCAGCGCGGGGTGCCAGGACGTGCTGCCCATGGGCACAGTTCCCTGCCCGCCGGCCGGGGATGGAGGCTCTAATTGAGGCAGGATCCTGCCGTCGCTCCTCGGCTAATTGCAGCCTGCGCTGCCCTGCCAGGCTCCCTGGCTCGCCGGCCGGTTCCTCCCCGAGCTGCCTGCGCTCCTGGCCTCTGCCTGAACCCTGCCTGAGGGCTCTGCCCGCGCCCGGCCTGCCTCCCCCGGCCGCCAGCGCCTTCTGGAACGCTCCACCCTGCAAACCGGTTTGTAAGGAAGCATCTTCCATCAGGAAAAAACCGCTGGGTCACATCCCCACTGACCCGCCTGGGCCCTGCCTGCATTCCCGCATCCCTGCCTCATCCCCACACCCTGCCCGCATTCCTGCATCCTTCCTGCATCGCCACATCCCCGAATCCATCACAGCGACCCAGGAAGCACCCAAGCTTCTCCCCCAGGCGACCCTCAGTGATTAAATCCCATTCCCAAAGCAAGGCTGCGATGCTCCATCACAGGAAGCTTTAAGGAGAGGGTTGGCAGAGCCATCAGCCAGCGCTGACCCCGTCGGGGACATCCCAGGGCCCCGCCAGTCCTTTTCCCTCGATCATTACCACCCCCCGGGCCGAGCTCCCAGCAGCACTGTCCCCGTTCCCGTCGTGTTCCGGAGTGCGGGGGCTGCCAGGGAGGGCTCCCAGCGTGGCGCTGCCAGCCGAGCCGGGAGATGTCGGCAGCTCGTTATTTATTTAAAGCTCCATCTTTGCGGGGAGTGCCTGTCCTGCAGGAGGGATCCGGCTGCCAGGGAAGGATTCGGCCGCCAGGGAGGGATCCGACTGCCGGGGAGGGATCCAGCTGCCAGGAGGAACGCTGGCCGACAGCCACCCTTGCAGTGGCTTCTCTCCTTGCCCAGGACTGGGCCATGCCCCCCTGCCCCGGGGGAGGACACAGCCCCCTTTGCAGCCACCGCTCCCCCTACCTAGTACCAGCCATCGAGCGGGACTGGGGGACAGGCTTCCCAGCACCCCTGCTGTCACCCTGAGCCGGCGAGTGGGGCTTGGCCTCGCCACCGCAGTGGCTCAGTCCCTCAGTGGTGACAGGGATGTGTGACTCGGGCGCCGTTTCCAAGGTAACCCTGGATGAGCTCGGCCTCCACATCCCTCCATGTCCCCGCATCCCTCTGTGCCCCTGCATCCTGCAATCCCCTGCACCGAGGAGCCTCCCACTCAGTGTGGTAGGGGCTTGGGATGGGGAGGGTACAGACCACAGGGAGGAGGGATAGGGAAGTGGAGAGGTACAGGACATCCCTCCCCTCCCCGTTCCCAGCACAGCCATCCCCTGGGCATGGGTGTGTATGACCTATTCCAAAGACAGGACCTCAAGGACCTCGGGGACCAGGTCAGGGTGTTCCCGTCCTCCCTGCTGGAGCACCTCCCAGGGAGAAACCCAGAAATAGAATCTGTGGTTCCCCACCCTGCCCTGGGCAAGAGGCCATGGCCGTGGGTGGGAGTGTGCCCCGAGTCCCATAGGATACCCTGGATAAAATCTCTCCCCAAGCATCTCCTGTGCAGGTGGGATGGGCTGAGTGGGCAGTGCAGTGGATGCAGGGGCCCCTGGGGGTCCCAATCCAGGGAGGTGGGGGATGGGGTGAGAGACGTGTGGGTGCTGTCCCAGTTGGGACACACTGGGAGGAGACCTGGCCAGGCTGGGAGCTTGCCTGGGCTGCCCAGTGCCTCAAAAAAGCCAGTTTGGATGTATTCCAGGGGGTCACCCTGTCCCTCCAACTCCTGTTGTGCCCCAGGCCAGTATGGCAGCACTGAGCCATTCAGCACAGACAGGCACTGCAGCCCCCCACTCACCTCCCCACCATCCCCCTGCCCACCCCATCCCTACAGTCCAACCAGGATGAGCATCCCCAATTTTCCATTACTGGCTTGTGTTAAACAAGTCTTTCAGGGTAGGCAGCCAGGGCTGGAGAAGACTGGGATGCTCCACTGGGAATGGCACAAAGGGGCTCAGCAGGGGTGGGATGCTCCCAGAGGGAAGCAGAGCTGCAGAGATGATGCTGGACTCATTTCCCCTTGCATTGGGAGGCCCAGGGGGGCTGTGGAGAGCACGGGAGACCAGCTCCCTGACCCCGGCCCACCAGCTGCTGCAAGAAAGGGAAGCAGCTCCTCTGCCAGGATGCTGCCAGCCCACCCTGGGCACTGTTTCCATCGCAGCCCTCCCTCCTCCATCTGCTCCTGCCAGCTCCTCAGGGCCCTCCTGCACGGGGCCACCGACAGCAGCGATTTCTTATTACAAATATGTTCCGGTCCATCGCCCCCCAGATCTGCATCCCTGGGACCTGTGTGATGAGGAATTCGATTCCTCGCCGTTAATGAGTTTATGCCAGCAAAGGGCTTTGAAGATGTAACGCTCTGTACAGGAGCTGAGCATCATTTTTATTATTGATTTCACTGCCAGCCCCTGAGATGCTGTTGGAGGACACAGACCTCTGGGTAAAGCCTCTCAAATCCTTGGGGAGATAGTGGGGAAAAATATGCAGAGAAGGAGAAATCCCTCCCCTGTGGACAGACATCTCTGCAATGCTTCCAGGTTTGTGTCCTTCCAAGAGCAAACCCCCCACACACACAGCAGGACAGCAAACCTCTCCTTGGGATGAAGGAGGGCTTGTATGGCAAAGCCCCACATCGGGGCCAGGGCAAGTAATCTGAGTCAGCCATTAATAAAATGTCAACCTACCACCCTGCCCCAGCCTCAGCCGACCCCTGGGGTCCTGGTGCCACAAGGGACCCTGAGCCTGGAAGTGAAGGACCTGGAGCAGCAGAGGTCAGGGTCAGGGTGGGGCCATGGGTTTGGAAGCAGCAGGAAGAGCGTCCAGAGCCTTTTATCAGCCTTGGATGGTGGCAGCCACACAAAGGTCCTTGACAAGCTCTACACAGCCCTGTCCCCACACGCCCTCCCCAGGGACCGGCTGTGCTGGCAGCTGCCCTTCTTTCACAACAAACATGGGGTGGGTGTGCAGCTTCCCCCGACTGCTGATCCCACTGGAGCAGGATGTGGCATAGGATTCCCTGCCTGCACCCAGCATTGCTGCCCTGGGCTGAGCTTGGAACTGCTGAGATGCTCCACAGACCCCTTGGGCTTTAAACACTGGGGAGGATTTCCTGCCGGCAAAGGGCACCGCTGTCCCTTGGCCTGGATTGTTCCTGGCCATGGGATTTTTGGGAAATGCCTCCAAAGTTCCCCACTCCTGGGGCCACCCATGGTCATTTCCCGTGGTGGGAACTGGAGTGGGCGTGGGGCTCACATCTCCCTCCCAGCACCCAAATGGGGAAATGCCACACTGGGAGAAATCACCGGGAACTGCAAAGCCAAGGGCTAATTATCGGCAAGGGAAGGAAGTGGGGAGGGAGATGCTGTGCTGGGGACGAGGGTGGGGAGAGGAACCGGGCTGCTCCCAGCTCTGCCACTGACTCACTGGCAGCCCTGGGAAAAGCCACCTCACTCCATGGTTACCAAATACAGACATTGATAACACCCTTTGGCAACCACACCCAAACAATCGGATCCCGGGATCAGCATCCCTCCCTCCTGGGTACCACTTCAAGGATGCTCTGGTGGCCTCGGGACTGCCAAATGGGACTGGCAGAGGTGTCATCGGGGTGGTGAGCGTGGTGAGGCCACAACTGTGATCTGGCATAGGAAACAGCTAAAAAACTCAGGTTAAGAAAAAATACAGAAACCGAGCAGAGCCCCACTTTTGCTTCCTGTTTTGGGGTCTCTGCCACCAGCCACAGCCCCAGGGCTCCAGTTTTCCACAAGAGGCTGATGTCACCCCTGTGCTGGGGACATGGCTCCGGGCATGCACCATTCTCGGAAGGGGGGTGCCCGGAGCTCACTTGGTGTTTGGGGGATTTTCGGTGGAGTTCCCGTGGGTCTTTTCTCACGGGTTGCTCCTGCTGCAGGCAGAGCCAGCACAGCAGGCAGCACAGGCAGCACAGGCATCCTGCCCATAGCAGGAGCAGCCTTGGACACATCAAGGCTGAGTTTTGGGGTCTGAGGAGGGAGCTCAACCACCCCCCATGCAGCAAACACTCCCCCCAGGCGCGCAGAGGGGGCCGGGCACTGACCCATTTATCAAGGTCACGGCTGTGGGCAGCGCAAAGCAGAGACGATGTGACTATTTCGGTGAGCTGAGGGAACTTCACTGGCCTGATTCCCATAAATAAAGCATGCAGGGAACAGCCCCTGCTCTGTCCTATTAATTCTGGACCCCAGGGGCCTGGCTCTGTGTGCATTCAGCAGCTCAGCATTGCCTGCTTTGCTCCCCTCTCCGGAGCCTGGCTGCGCTCAGGAAGGCTTGAAACCCCTGGTTTCCACAAAATGCCAAGTGTGAGTGCTCTGAGAGCACTTTATGGAAAATCCATTTGTTTTCTCAGGCACAGAGACAGCTGGGAAGGATGCTGGTGTGTGGGTGGGTCGGGCAGCAGAGGACAGTCCCAGCTTACTGCAGCCCCCAGCCCACCTCTCTGGTTATAAGGAACTGGAGGTGTTTCCACCCCCTCTGCTTCCCCATCTCCCAGCATCTCCCCAGCACACCTTTCTCTCCCAGCTCACCAGGAGCAGCCATGGCTCTCCCATGGCTGATTCTTCCAGCTCCTCACAGAAGGCATTAACAGAACAAGGGAGTTTAATTATCTGGGTTTTCTTCCAGGAGGGCATGAACCTGTCTCTCCCTTGAATTTATCAATTGCTGCCAGATTTTATCTCTTGCTTTCAATTTGCTTGTGATGGTGTTTTCTGCACCGGGGGCACCATGTCAGGAGCTCCCTCCTCTCTCACCACAGCCACAGTAAATGATCTCGCTCTGCCCTCTGTGGCATCGAGTCCTGGGTGCTTTCTCTGACACCCGTGGGTGCTCACACTGGATTTACACCCATTACTGACCATGGCACTGCTCACCCAGCAGAGCCACAGAGTGAACCTGGAGCAACCCCAGCACCAGGCTCATGTCTTGCCCTGGGGCTCTGCTGAGACCCATGGCCCCACCAGTCATACCCAGAGATGAAGGGCCCCCATTTTCAAGTGACTCAGACTCACCCTTCCTTCCTCAGGAAAACCTGTGATCAGATAAAGCCATCAAACTATCTGGTGAGAATAAACACGCTGCATCTGCACGGATGCAGGCTGTACCCCCGCTAACCCCGCAGAGCCCAGGCAGCCTGTGCTGCCGTAACCCCGTCCTTTGGAGGGACACCTCCAGCCCCAGGCAGCACAGCAGGGATTGCCACACTCGTGAGCAAGGCTATAACCTGCCCTCACTGTGACCTGCACTCACTGCAGGTTGGGAGGGTCAATTCCTAACTGGCACTGGGCACAGCATCCCCCCATCCTCCCTCATCCCACTGAGCTGTACCCATGCTGCACCAGCAAGAAACGCATGGAGAAAGCAAAGGGTGAGAAGAGGAGGGGCAGAGGGTGGAGGAGGGAGAGAGAGGGAGGGAAAACATTTTTTTAAAACCCGCAATTGCCAGCAGATGGGCACTGCCCCCACCAAGGTGCTGCACTGGCAGGAGGAGGGGCTGGCAAGGAAAAGAGCAAAGGAAGGTGTGAAGATCTCTCTGCAGATTAAACCAAACCCACACGGCTCTGGTGCTCACTGAGCCAAGCCTGGGCTAGGAAAAGAGCGGGGTTGGAGTTTAAGGTTCCAGTCTGACACAGACAGGACTCCTCCAGGTCCCCCAACTCCCCACAGCCCTCAGTCCTGTCTGTGAGATGTCAGGGGTATCCGGGATCACACTGTTCCCACACTACCTGGGTGTTTGTGTGACACTGATGGGGCCAAGAGCCATCTGTTGGGGGCAGCTCTGGTCCTCTCACCCCAAAATATCCTTGGAGGTTGGAAATAAAAGGCTGTGGTGACAGGATGTGGCTACAGGTGCTAGGGGATGTTACACTGGCAGCTCCAGCACTGCTTTCTCTGGGAAAAACAAGGATGGAGTGGGATGTGAGCAAGGCAGAAGGGAAGCACAATGGGGATGCTCAAATTGATGCTGGGTCCAGCAGTATGTGGAGCTCAGGGCTGGTGTGACAATGAGGGAGCAGATAATGCATCACAGGGAACAAACTCCTGGAGGGATAATAAAAATGAGTGGGCTGGGTTTGGAAAAGAGCTGAGAAGAGAGCACAGACATTTTTGGAGGGGGTTGGAACTACTAAATCCAGGGGGAAAGAAAATAAAGAAAGCATCTGTCTTCTTTGTCTTTTTTTGCCCACATCCCTATGCTACTTCCCAGAGATCATGGGCTCTCCTGGGCTTTGGAGCTGTGGTTCTGCCTCTGCTTGGGAGCACTCCTGGGCCTGGGTGTGGGTGTTGGCCCTGCCAGCACAGCTCCAGCTGGGACAGGCTCCAGGGCTCACCAGACACTGGGTGACACGGGGCCCTGCCTGCCCTGGACCCCCACACCCTCCGGGCCGACCCCCCCGGCCACGGCCCCGGGCGATGCTGAGCTCTGCCCTGCCTGACCGGAGAAGAGGAAACGGCGGCTGGCTCCGGGAGGGATTTTCCGCTGCCTCTTGGCCACGTGCTGCTGGAGCCAGCTCAGGTGCTGGATCTCCCTGGCTGTAATTTCATCCCCGGGCTCCTGTAACAGCTCTGGCTGGGCGGCACGAGGGAAGTGACCGGGGCGCAGGTCCGAGCCCCGGCCCGGAGCTGCATCCGCCCAGCGTTTCCAGCCCAGCCTTATCTGGCGGCTCCCCCTGTGACTCCCCATTTTCCTCCTCTCCCCTCCTTTCCCCCACTCCACCCCGCGCTCCGGGCAGAGCTTCCTGCAGCAGGGCGAGGGCTGGGGGCTGCGGGGTGCTTGGCCAGACCCCTCCCTGCTGACCCTGGCTCTGCCCAGATAGGAAATCCTGCGGGAACTGAAGCCTGGGAACCGCGGCCGACTTCTCCCCAGAGCTTGGCAGCACTGGGATTTCGCCTACGGGTCACATCAGCCAGTCAAGCTTCTCTGGGAAAAGCTGGGAGAAGCCAGGAGAAACCCAGGGAAGGGCATGGAGATCACCATGAAGTGCCCAAGGTGGACACCAATCATCTAAATGTGCCATTTACAGCAAGAGGGTTTTGGCACTTAAATGAGCCACTTTCCCGTTGGGATTGGTGGGAGGAGAGGGCATCACAGCAGGAAGATGCTGACCAGTGTGATACACGGCCACTGGCATGACCCAGGTGTTCAGGAACCAGGTGGGTGTTCACAGAAGGGTGCAAAATGCCATTAACAGCCTTTGAACAGCTCCAAATATAAACTAATTATTGACAGGCTCATCGCTCCTCCTGACAAGCAATTTAATATAAATTCAAATATCTTGCAAAACCCTTCTTATTTATTTAAAAGCATTTTGTGAATGTTTTGCCAGAGTCCTCCTGATTTTTCTTGTTTTTATTTTAGAATGGGAAGCAGCCAGAGATGTGCTGCTCCCCACACCCTGCAGCTCAGCTCCAGCCAGCCCTGCGGGAAACCCTGAAATTGGAGCTGTCTGAGCAAATTCAGGACACTGGAGGTAAAACCAAAAGGAAGCATCAAGGCAGGAACAAAAGAAAAACAAGCTCTCCACACCCTCTGAGCTGAGGAGGTTGGGAATGGAGGTAGGAATAGTTAATGCTCCCAGAGTGGAGTGTCAACCCAAGCTCCACATCAACTAGAGCAAAACTTGACTCAGTGTTTAACTCAGCTAAACCCTGGCTGTGGCCTGAGTTGTTAGGAGAACCAGCAATTGCCTGCCGAAACCCCAAACCACACTTCCCAAACTCCAGGAGTTATATATATATATATATTTATATATATATATATATTTAACTGTTGCCTCTGCCTGTTGCCAGCACAGCTCCATGACACCCTTGGCTTTCATGGATCACACTGAGCCAAGGACTCACATGCAGCCCTGCAATTTCCTTGGGTTCTGAAGAAAACCAAATCTTTGCAAACAGAGGCATCTATTTCAGTGAAATCTCTCTTAAACCCTGGGTTTGTAGGTATTGTAGTAAAGAGGGTTGGGTTTGACTGAGAGATAAATCAGCCTTTGAAGAATGTGGGACCATGGGGATGTCCCTGCTTCTGTCTCCTGAAAATAGGTTTGTCTGTTTCTAAAGGAATGCTGTGAGCCCCTGATAATGACCAGGAAAGGTTGCAGGAGTAAGGGAGAGTGATAGTGCAGGAGGGAAAATCAAAATTTATTCTGAACATCCTGACATTTTGCTGTTGATGTCAGGACAAAGCCTGGCCCAAGCACCAACGTTTCCCAGATGTACAGAGGTGACAGTCAGCAAAAAGCTGCAGGAGAAGATCTGGTTAAAGAGCACTGTCGAAAGTGCACAGCAGTGAGCTGCTCCTGATCCATACCTGGGATAGGAGGAAACCTGGGAAGGGATGAAGTACCAGAGCACTCTGATGCAAAATACAGCAGGAAACAACTCTGAGAAGAACCCAAGCTGAGAGAAAGGAAAGTGGAGATCCTTTATTGAAGAGGGTGGTGTCAGCAGGGCACAGGGGTCTCTTAAGCTCCAAGCAACACACAAATGGCCTGTAGTTTCTGGTTGGGACTTTGAGGGGCCCAGGTTGGCTCCAGGCTCCCAGTGAGGTCCACAAGAATCAGTGTTTGGCTGCTGCTGGGCTACTCCAGGGAGGGAAACAGAGACAGATGAGACAGAGCCAGAGCAGCAAGCCAAGGACAGTGGAGATGGAGCAGGCAGGAGAGGGTGGGGACAGAGCTTCTTGCATCCTCCTGCACCCCCCATGCCATGGCCCCAGTATCCTTCATCCTTATGCTCACCTACAGCCTTGGGGGAACCTAAATGGACACCCCAGAGCTGAGCTCACCCAGGCCACAAGAAGTTGCGAGTGGGGGACTGAATTTGACAGCCTGGACGCTTCTCCACTTGAGAAGCTTTGAAAGGGAATGTATTTTTGGAGCATTAAAGATCAACTGTTTGACTCTAGCCAATCCTTTTCAAGAGCAGTACCAAAGGAGGTCAGTGGGATGTGTCTGGTCAAATATTTTGTACATGACCATCATCTCTCACCCCCTCAAGTATTTACAGACCTGAGAGCATTTCCTGCTGTACCCCCCCATTGAGTATCTGGTGTCTCTGCTCCAGCAGGATGCTCCTGTGTGTCTCAATGTGTGGTGGAGCCATGAAGGACCACCTCAGTGCTGCCCTTGAGTGCAAAAACCAAAACTAAATCAGCACAATGTGTTTAGTCCCACAAATGGCAGCAGGTTTACCCAGCCAGCAGTGAGACACAGCACATGATAATGAGAACAAATCCGCGGGGGTGGTGGTGGTGGTGGTGGGGAGATGGGGTGGAAAGGGGGAGGTTTATTCTCCAGGGTTTTTTTGTAATCTTCACTCACCATATTTAGTAGGCTTGTGACTTGTCCTTGCTAGCTCATGGAGAATTCCCCCAAGTGTTTACTCCCACAACCTAGCAAATGCCTCAATACACATCATGGAAAAAATACAATCGACATCTTCACTCCCACTAGAGAAGGAATTCCGACTTGCCCGGCACAGGCCGGGAGTATGAGCCTGTGAGAGAGACAAATGCTGCTTCATTAGCTCCCCTAAGATGTGGTTTACTCCTCAAATGACCTGGTCAGGGCTGCACCACCTCCCTCCTTTCCTTCACCTAAGGAACCCCTGACCTTTGGTCAGGGCAGTGGGGACAGGAATGTGGGTCCTTTAACCCTTTCCTCTGACATCTGCCAGCTGCTCTCCATGCGGTTCACAAAGCTGATGGTCACGGGATTTCCAGGGATTCAGAGATGCTGTGAAGGGCAGAAGCAGAGCTCTGCAAAAAAGCTTTCTTCCTGCTGTACCTAGGGAAGAGCAGAGTTTGGTAATGGAGAGCCAAGTCTACCTTGTACAGAGCATGGAAACAAAACAGGGATCACTGAGAGCAGAGATCACAGACCACAAATGCCCAGGATTGCTTTGGAACCTCTATTTCTACAATACTTTAGTAGTGGAAAAAATAGCATTTATATTTTGTCATCGTCTTCCCAAACTGCCCACATGACAAGGACACACAGGAAATCATTTTAATTTATCAAATGCAGAATCTTGTACAACTGCAATGAACATAAAGTAGAGGAGAGCTGGAAAGATGAGTTAAATGAGAATGCTCAGCGCTTCTGATGATTTGGCATTTCTAGACAGGAATTTCTTTTCCCATATTGGCAAATTTGGGGCATTTCTGCCAAGGGAAGTGGTGAAATCACCATCCTTGGAAGTGTTAAAAAAATGTGCAGATCTGGCACTTGGGGACATAGTTTAGTGGTGGGTTTGGTAGTGCTGGACTAACGCTTGGATTTGATGATCTTGGAGGTCTTTTCCAACCTCACCAATCCCATGTTTTTGCAAATGGGACATGGCATGAATGCAGCACCCAGACAGCTCTCCTCTGCTGCTGTCCCCTGGTCTGGTCCTACCATACCCCTGTGCAGGAGACAGTGGGAGGATGGTGCTGACTTATTTGCACTGGAGAGGTCTTGGAGATTGTGCAGGGAGCAATCACAGAGATGCAGGGACACCAAAAAGGCAGCAAAATTCAACAGCACACATGCAAGTCCATGGTGCTTAATTTGCCCCCTCAGTGAGGATGGAGCACTGGCACGTGGTGTCAGTGTGGCTGTGCTGGGGGTTCAAATGCTCACATGCTCTGAGCATTTGAACATACGGAAAAGAGCAAAAGGAACATACTAGGGCAATTCCAAGCACTTTTGTGCTACAGGGATATGATCTTTTCCTGTTGTCCCAGTGGCTAAAAGCCATCAGTAGTGTGATACCACCAGTCTCTGCCAGGGTAGATCCTGTGGTATGGTGGGTAGTGAGGGATGGGGATTTGGGCTGGAAACACATGGTCTGTAATGCCTGACATGATATTACACTCCTGATCTCTCCTTTGCACATAAAAAATCACAGGAGCTACCCCAATTACCCCGATTTTTCCTCCAAGCTCTTATTTTTCCATGCACATCCTTTCCTTCTTCCTGAGGAGAAAGCACCTCTCAGGGCACACTGAGCTATTGCAGTATTTACCTAAAATACAACACAAACTTCAGATTAAAGGAGAGGGGGCTTGGCAAAAGGATATAAAAGCTTTTCAAGTCTCCTGAAATCCTTTGTGTGGAGCAGCTTTGGGAAACGGGGCCTGCTGCCACCCTCCCCCTCTTGGGAGCATTCCCCAGGGCAGTGCCCGGGCAGCAGCTGCTGCTGCTCCGGGGGAGTCAGCCCAGCCTGACACACAAACAAATACCACAGGAGGAAATGCTTTCTTCCAACAAAGACCTGGGGAAGAAACCCTGGGCAGGAGGAAAGGAGGGGAGCTTACATCCTGTACCTGAGGAGCTTTGGGGTAACAGGAGAAGCTTGGCCTTAAACAGAGGAGTGAGGAAAAGCAGGGATGGTTATAGCTGCAACCAGGTATGATGCAGATGTCATGCAAAACAAGACATAATGGCATAAAGATAAAGCTCCACTTTCAGCAGCCCCTTTAACCTTTGTATGTCAGCCTAAAAAAAGGACAGACTCAAAGCACAGAAGGATTTAATACCTGCAGGCATGAGGGGGACAGATTCACGTGAAAACCAGCACGAGCATTTAGGATAGAAAAGGGATTTTGTTTGTTCAGCTCTGGTGCTCCTCACCCACAGGTGAGAGAGGCAGGAAAATGTGTTCTACACAGGATTGTGCGTGCAGAAAGAGCAGGTGGCAGCAGGAACCCCCGCCCAGCGCCGATTCTGCGTTGCTCAAGTCTAAGAAATTCTGTCCTTGGTTGCATTAACAACTTCTGCAAAGTCTTCATTTGCATTTTAATGGAACTCTTTCTAGGAAGGTGGTGCTTGGACTCTGTTGCAATATAAAATGAAGAGGTAATTAAAAACATGCTGCAGTGAAAAGGCATTTTGTTTTCATTAATCAGGTTTATTCAGAGTCTTTTCAAAATTAAAGGTATTTAGGGTATGTGGGAGGAAACGGGGGGAGGGAAACACATGATGGAACATCCGTTTATTTAAATTACAGATTAAAAAGTGGAAAATACACTTTTTGTGAGGGGACATCCTAGGGATTAAAAGCACCTTATAGAAATGGATTCGAATGAAGAGTAGGCATAAAAGTCAGGTCTAAGATTTCCATAGCAGTCTGCCTACTTGAAAGCCAGAGATGAAGGAAATATATAGGATGTAGGAAAGGAAACCACGGAGGAAATTTTTAAACCTTCGGCACGCAATTCGCCAGGCAATCACGGTGATTACACACCTAAGTCAGTTAACTATGCAAACGGCCAGCCCCGCTGGTCAGATACGTGTTTCCCCAATTTCGGGCGCAATCACAGCACGCAGATGTCGATAAAACAGTTTGCAAACGTTTTATCTGCTGGACCAGATCCTGCTTTCACAATCCAGCGACCGCACAGCAGCGAGAGCGATTCCCCCGCTCACCGCAGCCATCGTGCGATCGCGCCGACTTCCCCCACGCTCCAGACCTATCCTGCCCTGTTAAGCTCCGTCCTTTGAAATATAGGGCAGTTTCTGTCAGATCCTTCAGCGCGACAGTCAAAAGGGCAAAGCCCTGCCCTTTGTTGCAGCGGGAGGTTTTCCATTGCGGAGCTGGCTGTGATCTCCATCCGCTGTGATCTCCATCCTTCCCCGACCACCGGCCTCGCTCTCTGGCCATTACGGCTCAGGGGGATCCGAACTGCACTTATTTTACATTGTTTCATTTCAGGGGATTGTGTGAAATACATCTCAGTGCGTACAAGAGGGGGAAAGTGATTTTTCTTTCCCCCGCAAGGTCCGGAGGAGGCTGCGGCACTGTCCCGCTCCAACACCCGCCGTCCTCCATCCCGCGGTGGGGCTTAATGGACGCGCCCCGCTGAGGGCGCATAGCCGCCCCTCCCGGGGCCAGGCGCACCTGCCGGGGGCAGGAGACACCCGGGGAGGCCCAGAGAGGTCCAGAGCAGGAGCAGGAGCGGGGTTAGGATCGGGATCAGGACCGGGACCGGGAGTCATCCCGCGGTCCCGCCGCCGCCCCCTCCTCAGCACAGCCTCGGCGCTGTCCCGGCGTGCCCCGCGCGCCGCGCCATTGTGCAGAAAACGGC